>OZ024828.1:82874307-83339307 GCA_964016985.1 Anodontia alba | reverse complement strand
GACTAAACCTGCCCAGTAAATATGTGGTTAGGTAAACTGACTGTACTTGACATAACCCCATTGGGTTGACAAGGCTGCAAAACCTCAACACAAACAAACATTTGAGTGGACTGAGTAACCTGGTAGATTTTCTGCCTTTGATTACAAGGGAGACAATTTTTATGATTTCCTGTTTGCTTTCCTGCTCAGCAAGCACCTTTTAAACAAGACCTGTTGCCAGACCGGATAGCTCGCTTGATATTGCATATTTTGTTTCTGGAAAATTCTAAGTCTGTGACCTTGATTTTGACATGACCTGGGTGGGTGTGGGTGTGGGGGGGGGGGGGGGGACATTTTTAAAATTCAAAGACATGACCTCGACCACAAGGTCACGGTCATGAGTGCTGATGGTGCTGGTAAAAACTTTGGACCAGTATATATCATGATACCAAATTTAAATTAAATCCATCATTTGGTTTAGAAGTAATGAGGTCCTAAAAACTCTGACGTAAAATTTTAATATGAAAATTTTGACATGACTGTGACCTTGACCTTAACGTGAACAAGGGGGGTGAGGATGGAACTGGGCAAAGTTTTGGACCAATCGTTATCACCATACCAAAGACAAATCAAATCGGTGGTAAGGTTAGAAAATAATGAGGTCTTAAAAACTTTAACGAAAACTTTAACATTTAAATTCTAAGTCTGTGACCTGGACCTCAAGGTCATGGTCATGAGTGCTGATGAAAACTTCTGACCAGTATCTGTACTATACCCAGTGGGAACTTAATCCATCATGAAGTTTAGAAGTAATAAGATCCTAAAAATTTTGAGGTAAAATTTCAGCATGAAAACTCTAAGTCTGTGACCTTGACCTTGACATGAATTAGGGTGGTGGGGATGGTACTGCGCAAAATTTTAGACAAATATGTATCATCATATTAAAGATGAATCAAATCGATGATAAGGTTAGGAAATAATGAGGTCTTAAAAACTTTAACAAAAGCTTTAACATTTAAATACTAAGTCTGTGACCTCAACCACAAGGTCATGGTCATGAATGCTGATGATGCTGATAAAAACTTTTGACTAGTATCTATCATGATACCAAATAGGAACTAAATCCATCATTTAGTTTAGAAGTAATTAGATCCTAAAAACTTCGACGTAAAATTTTAACATGAAAATTCTAATTCTGCTAACTTGACCTTGTCATGACCTAGGGTGGTGGGGATGGTACTGCACAAAATTTTGGACCAATATGTATCATCATACCAAAGATGAATCAAATCGGTGATAAGGTTAGGAAATAATGAGGTCTTAAAAAATTTAATGAAAACTTTAACATTTAAATCCTAAGTCTGTAATTTTGACCTCAAGGTCACAATCGTGAGTGCTGATGGTGCTGATAAAAAACTTTGGACCAGTATCTTTCATGATACCAAATAGGGATTAAATCCATCATTTAGTTTAGAAGTAATGAGATCCTAAAAACTTTGACGTAAAATTTTAACATGAAAATTCTAAGTCTGTGACCTTGACCTTGACATGACCTAGGGTAGTGGGGATGGTACTGCACAAAATTTTGGACCAGTATGTATCATCATACCAAAGTTGAATCAAATCAGTGATAAGGTTAGGAAATAATGAGGTCTTAAAACTTTAACATTTGTGGACGCCAACGCCAACACCGATGCCGAGGGTAGTACAACTGCTCTCCATGAGCATTGTTCAGGTGAGCTAAAAAGGGTAAGGAAAGGAATTTGCTCCACTTCCTTCTGAAAAGGGGTCTTATATATAAAAGGAGTTCCCCTTTTCTCTTCTGAAAAAAGGTCTAATCTAAAAGGAAAGAATTTGCTCCCAAGGAGAGCAAATTCTTTCCTTTTAGAGCTGACCCCTTTTCAGAAGGGAGGCAAAACAGTTTTTATGAAGTTTCACTTCTGAAAGTGAATCCATTCTCCTTAAGCCAGGTCACTAGAAAAAGGTTCATCTGGGAGGATACAAACATCCAAGACCCAGATGAGCTTGTACAGCCACCCTGTTTGATCAGTTCTTTAGGTTTTATCAATATAATCAATATAATCTTCAGAATCCACAGATTCTGCAAGTGGACAGCAAGCTCCTGATCAGACTATGCTGATGTTCACATTTTCACATGGCGCACATCATTCATATACAGTCGACTCTCGTTATCTCGAACTTCACGGGACCTGATAAAAATGTTCGAGTTATCAGTAGTTCGAGACAACCATATTGTGACGTCATAGGTATGACGACTGTTCGACTCAACGTGCTTGGAAGGCACATGTATATGGCAATTTAAATAATTTACGCGTACTTCAGTTTGCATTGTTACTGTTTGTTTTAGGAGATGCAATGGTTTTCTTGAAATAATACCATCAATAAATGTTCATAATAATTATAAATTTCAAACGTCTCTTGTTGTCTTTTAATAGTCCTGCAAATTAGGATTTCCATGAGCTATAAACGAATTACTGGTTTCCGGGTTGTGTTAGCTATACGTTATGAACTGGTTTGGATTAGCTCCCTTCGCATAGACGACTCGATAAAGAGTTGACTGGTTTCCGCTTTCGCATAAAACGCTTACAATGTTAAGCGGCAGCTGTAAGCTAGTTTGGATTATCTCCCCTGGCATAAACGAACCATCTCAGCGTGGCAAACTGTAGATCCTGCAGAGAAAGCTCGTTATGAACCGTTTCATCTGGACCTACACTATTTGTGCGGGTATCCGTACCAGTCTACAGGGTCGGAAGGGTTAACATCGGTACCCACGTGTGATTCGTCTATTTGAGGCCGTGCACAACTCCTATTAGAAGACTGTGCGACTGTCCAAGACTCGGATCAGCCTGCACGCCCACGAATTTTCCACGCATGAGCCTTATCTGGGCTTACCAAAGAGCACCGCCTGACCAAAGAGTAACAAGCGAGGTTCAGACTTAGCTAGCCTGATTAATACAGGCTGATCTGAGTCGGAACCTGTCCCGCACTGACTTTTCTTGAAGACGCTATATCATTCAGACGGACAGTACTCAGTAGTGAAGAGCATAAACAATAAATTAAAGAAACTTTGTTGATTAATCTTCTATAACACTATTCTGGGCCGCTTTTTATCTTAGAAATCAATGACACGAGACGGTGATGAGCGCCGCGTGTCAAACCCGACTCGACACGCATGTGATTTCATAATTACGGATTTTAGACATTGTTTGTGTTGTTTGTAATTACCTGGACAAAGGGGAAAATTAAAATATTGATTTATTTATCAATGGCCTATTATGATTTTCATTAACTGAGAGACCGGCGGCGCCGCTGCTTACATTTTTTTCCTTCGTCATGGTCCGAGTTCGAGATACGCGGTAGTAAAAACTGTGAAAAATATATTCAGGGACTGAAAATGATGGACGAGATAGCCGAAGTGTCGACATAAAAGTAGTTCGACATACGCGAAGCTGAAATACAATAAATACATAGGGAAAATAATCGGGACTTAGAAATCAGTTCGACATAAGTGATAGGATCGAGATAAGAGGGGTCGAGATAACGAGAGTCAACTGTATCTTTTTTTCTTTGTACAGAAGACACCAGATGAAGACTCCGAAGATGAGGGATATGAACAAGTCTGGGAGAAAGAGAATCGTGATCGACCCCCACCTCCACCTCCCAAGAAGAAATTCAGTCCAGATCAGTTCAACATGCTCAAAGTGTTAGGAAAGGGAAGTTTTGGAAAGGTAATTCATTACTCATGAAGTCAGAAAAGAGAACTTAGTAGTGATTGTCTAGATAAGGTGTTTTTTTGCAGTAAGACAGTATTGATATTTTTCTACTTTCTCCACAAAAACATATGTTGTTGGTAGTCATTAGAAGTGCCTCATTGAGGCACTTCTGATGAGTACTCTCAACATATGTTGTTGTGGAGAAATAAGAAAAATACTTACTTGATACCTCAACTTATCCGGGGGTATGATAATGGCTCATATGATGACACACCAGTCATGGTTATAAAACTTCCTTATGTGCTAATATGACACTCCGAAATGAACACCTGCAAAAATTGCTCATTTTTGTATTAACAGTCATGTGCTTGAAGATCTTAACATTTCATTTAGGTCCTCTGCTTACCTAATAATAGAATTTGGCATTTCATTCAAATCGTCTATTTTAAAACATAGGGCTTAACATTTTGTTCATATCATCTCCCAAGTAGGTGATTCAAATGAATTAAAAATATTTGATCTATTTTCAGAAAGAATTTAAAAGGAAGTTTTCAGTATTATCTGCCGATATTGAAATCCAGTAAAGGTTTAAAAAATAACAAAGGAAGAAAAAAAAAACTAATAAGAAAGAGTTGCTGACATTTAGATATCACAAAGTAATTCCTGAGTTGGCATAATAGCTTCAGAATTTGCAGAAACTTCTAGAAATTTTGTCACCAGGGATCAGTTAGCAATAGGAACAATGACATTTAACCCTTAAAGTGCCAGTCACAGCAGTAGACAACAATTTAAATACAGTATTGGGACACTTCAATGCGTTACCATACTTTTCCTAAAATTTGAAAAGGCCTGTTCCACTACCAGCTGATGTGTTTAAAGTATTGCTGGACAAGTGGCAAACTGTGTAGACCCTGATCAGATACTGTGTTCTGTGGCATCTGATCTGGGTTTACACTGTTTGCTCAGGCCTGTCTGTCCCAATACTTAAGGTTATTAAGGTGCTTTCTATTAGGCACGTGAATTCTCAGGCCTCATTTTCTCAGAAAATAAAAAAGAAATTAAAATTGAATGTCGTCTGCTGCAGTTGTGATTAGTGCTTAAAAAGTTAACATCTGCTGATATTTGAGCCACAAGAGGCAAAGGTTTTTCTTACAAGAGATGAGGTGGTAGCAAGCTGGGTACAAATCGCAGTAGACGACATTTTGAAATTATTCTTTTATTTTCTTAGGAGACAGTTTGCATGAAATGTCAAAACCTATTTTCCATGAAAAAAACCCCCGAAAAATATTGTCAATTTTTCGTCTGCTGATTTTGCCCAGAGAGAGATAAAGGTTAAACTTTTCCATATGTTTCTGACATTTTTAATTGTATACCATATGATGTACATGCAGAAAAACGTGCCATCAGCAAACAGTGGAAGCCCAGATCAGCATGCATATCCATGCAGTCTCTTCTGAGCATTCTCTGTTCATTGATAGTATCCATTAAATCAGACAACAAAGACCCAGATCAGCCTGCACACCCCTGCAGTCTGTTCTGAGCATTCTTTGTTCATTGACAGTATCCATTAAATCAGAAAAGAAAGGCCCAGATCAGCCTGCACAAATGAGCAGGCTGACCTGGGCCTACAGTGTCCGTAAATCGCGGAAGGGCCCTTTTAATAATGCATCATATTTATCCAAATTTTCAAACATGCCAGAGCAGACAGTGCAGACCTAGGTCAAAATACTGATCTTGGGCTGCACTGTTTGCTATTCAGCCAACACTTTTTAGACATATCAACAGGGCCCATTTGATCAAAGCTTCATTAGCTTAACCAGCTCGTTAATAACAAACGCGTTAACTGTTGTAGCTAAAGTATTTTCAAATACATTGATATTTTTGCTGTAAAAATGTGAGTAGTTTTTGCAATGCAAAAGCTACGCACATTTTTTCAGCAAAAAATATCAATGTATTTGCCATGTTTTAAGACAGAAATTTTAATGTCACGTCAGCTAACAACTTACTAATTTTTGAATAATTGGGCTCAGATTATCAAACGGTTTTGTTCAAATTGTTGGATAGATGTGGTGAGGCATTCTGAAATTCAGCTATTTAGGGACAGATGAGCCTGTTTCTGGTAAAAGAATGTGCAAAAGTACTGACTAACCACTTAGAGGACTGCCCAGGAACAGTGTGGTTAGGTAAACCAGTTATGCATGACCTTAATAGTGTCGACTGGGCCATTAAAACTGCAAATCAAACCAAACCAATCAAATCAAATTGTAGGATAGATGTGTGAAGCATTAGATGTTCAGATATGTAAGGACATTATGGTATTGTACATGCAAATACCAGAGGAATTGTTAAAGGGGAATGCAGCCTTAAAATGTATTGTGCTTTAAAGTAAAGAGTTTTACAAACAAAGAATTTTGACACAAGTTTGATCAAAATTGGTGGAAAATTAAATAAGTTATAGACAATTGAATATTTTAATTTTGGTGGAATGGGTGCCGTCATTTTAAATGTTTAATGAGGTTTCATAAAAATTAAAATGTGTTTCATAAAATAGGTTATTCTCATAAAGTTGGTTTATTTTGGGGGGAAATGATTGCTTGTCACTAGAATTAAAAGATTATAAAAAATCTGCAGCAAAATTATTTTTAAAAACCCTTTATAATTTCGTTTTGCATATTTAATATGGGCTGTGTGACGTCACAAAGCCTACAGTATGGCAGCATCCATGACAGCCATTTTAAATATATTCAAACCATCATAACTTCCTTATCTCTAGGCCAATTTTGAAAAATCTTGCATCAAAATAATTGGCTTGTTAAGCACTTTACTCCCAGATATACTTACAACTTATATTGGGTTCCCCTTTAAGATGGAGTACTTGAAGATAATTCTGGGATAATTTTCTCCAGTTCTGTATAAAAACATTTGTTGTGGGTACTCATTAGAAGCACCTCAGTGAGGTGCTTCTAATGAGTATGTACCCACAGCATATGTTTTTATGGATTAATAAGAAAACTTATTCAACAATTATCACCTAATACTCCTTAACAATTCCTCTTATATACCATAAATAAAATGAGTCAAAAGGCTGTGTCATATGTCTTTGTGTACATTCTCTTGAGTTGTGATTCATTTTAATTATGATATCTACAAGATCTGCTCTGAAAGGAAAGAATTTGCTTCCAAGGGGAGCATATGCTTTCCTCTTAGGAGAGACCCTTTTTCCAGAATGTTGACAAAACAGTTTTGACTTGCCTCCCCTGAAAGTGTATACATTCCACATTAACCTTTACCACTGTCTGGGCCAATTCAGCAGACGACAAATTGGTGGTATTTTTCTTTTTTTCCCCAGAAAACAGGATTTGACATTTCATTCAAATTGTCTCCATTGGAGACAATTGCATGAAATGTCAAAACCTGTTTTCTGGGAAAAACAAGAAACATATTTTAGATGTCGTCTGCTGAAAATTTTACCCAGGATGCTAAGCGTTAACCAAAACAGATGAGTTTCTGAATGTGATGAATATATTTGCATCTTTTCATTCGGATTAATCTATGAATTTGGCATACTCAGAGTATAAGCTTTTCAGACTCTAACAATGATCATGCTGGGTAAGAGTTTCAGCAGACGACATTTTGAATTTTTTTTTTTTCTTTTTCTCACCCTAAGGAGAAATATTGCATGAAATGTCAGACTCTACTTTCTGTGAAAAATAAGAAAAAAACTACCATAAATTTGTTGTCCGCTGAATTTGCCTTGAGAGTGCTGAAGGCTAACTAAATTTAGATTGGCATGGACCCTGACTGGACTGTACTACTCAGGAGACGGGTTGCCTGAAATGTCAAATCTGATATTCTTTGGATGTATATGCTACTAGTTAGGGCCTCGGTGGCTCAGTTGGATGCGCCTTCCGACTGGAGACCAGGAGGTATCCGGTTCAACCCCCGCCGAGGTCGGCAACATTCTTTCGTGGAGATTGATCATGAAATATTTTCTAGGGCCTTTCTCTCCCTTCCGCTGATTCAAGAAGAGCAGTTGTCAGTTTCAGGTGAAAGAATGTGCACAATACTGGTTAACCACTTAGAGGACTAAGCCTGCGCAGTAAACGTGTGGTTAGGTAAACTGACTATTCTCAACATGACCCCATTGGGTTGACTGGGCCATAAAACCGCAACACACACACACAAAAAAATATATATATATGCTACTAGTTTGTCACCAGGTCATACTAAAAGTTTAACGCTTAGAAAGCTAGGTAGAAATTTCAGCAGATGACATTTTGCAATAGTTTTTCTTATTTTTTCCCAGAAAATAGGCTTTGACATTTCATGCAGTTTGTCTCATTTTTCTGAAAAAAATCCTATCTTCTGGGAAAAATCAGAAAAGTATTACCAGTTTGTCATCTGCCGACTTTGCTTAAGAGTGGTAAAGGTTAATGTGACCTTGAATGAATCAGCATTTTCATTTTTGTCTAGGTTTTGTTGGCGGAGTTAAAAGGTACAAACAAGTTCTATGCAGTAAAAGTATTGAAAAAAGATGTTGTTCTAGAAGATGATGATGTTGAATGCACGATGATTGAAAAAAGAGTTCTGGCCCTTGGTTGCTCACATCCCTTCCTTACCCATCTTCATAGTACATTTCAGACACAAGTAAGTATATGACTTTCCTATCCTGATAATAGTATTATCGGAAGACTTACTGGCTCAACATGACCTTAACAGTGTTGAGTGGGCTGTTAAACTCCAAAGCAACCAACCAAATCAGAAGTCTTGTTGGAGGAGTATTTGATAATACATGTAATTCTGGGATTATTTTCTCCAGTTGTCCATAAGAACAAATGTTGTGAGGCACATCTAATGAGTACCCATAACATATGTTTTTGTGGAGAAATAAGGAAAAATATTCTTGAATTACTCCCATTCTCCTTCTGAAGAAGTCTTCTTGGTTTCAGTATATTTTTATTCATCCATTAATGCTTGGCAGCCCAGATACGGACCTTGGGAAAGAAAAAGTGTAGACCCAGATCATTTGCTGCAGAATTATCTAATCTGGGTATGCTCTGTTTGACATAACATTATCAATTTATATCAATTTATATTAACAGGGACAGTTAAGACAGTTTCTGTATAATACCAATTTTAGGGCAATAAATACGCCTCCAAGGGAAATAACTCTGACAAGGAAATGTTTGTCTTACTTTTCATTGGGTGTACTCTTAAAGGAAAGAATTTGCTCCCAGAGGGAGCAAATTCTTTCCTTTAAGAGTAGACCCCATTTTGAAAGGATTGGGATACTAGGAAAGAAGGATTCAAGCTCTAGGGAAGTAATTTCATGTTGGCAGAAGTTGTCTCCCTTTAAAAATCGTGCATCAGTCAGTGTGTCATGTTTCTGAGATGTATAGAAACTATTTCCCTGAAGAATTTGCAGATCTGATAAACAAACTTGTGCATTTTTACACTCACTATTTTATTTGATTTTGAAGTCTACCGGGACGTGTTTTCAGTAGTTCAGAAATGAGATGCATTAACCTTTGTATATTAACACTTTGCATGCTGGGTAAAAATTTCAGCAGACGACATTTTGAAATATTTTTTCTTATTTTGTCTAGAAAGTAAGATTTGAAAGTTCATGCAAATTGTCTCCTAGGAGACAATTTGAATGAAATGTCAAATTCAATTTTCTGGGGGAAAAAAAATTAAGAAAAATATTTCAAAATGTTATCTGCTGAAATTTTTACCCAGAGTGCTAAGTATTAACATACAACCAGTCTCATAGGAAAATTAGCCAGGAACGAAAGAGATAACTTTCACATTTTTTTTTTCTACAGAGCATTGTCCTAAAGATACAGATATCTTATCCTTTACCACTCTCTGGGCTAATTTGGCAGGCAATGAACTGATGATATTTTTCTTATCTTTCCCAGAAAATAAGATTTGACATTTCATGCAAATTGTCTCCTGTGGAGACAATTTGCATGAAATGTCAAATCATATTTTCTGGGGGAAAAAATAAGAAAAATATTTTAAAATGTCAGCCCCAGAAATTTTTTACCCAGCATGCATAGCATTAACTCCTTGCTACACATACCCTAAACTGTGAACATCCTTTTTGGCTAACAGTTGGTGTGTCCAAAATATGATGAAATAGCAAATGGTGTTGGCTCCTATCCTTTAGGAGCAGTCCAATCTTGGATGACGCTCAGGCCTACCTGTCTGGCTTCCTTAGGTAACTACAGTCTGAATGCTTGGCGTAAATACAATAATATAATTATGATTGCATATTTCATTCTTTCAGTTTCACATTTCAATATCCCATCTGCTTTTGAATGGGCTACACGCATGCAAGTTTCTGTCCGTTACATGTACTTATGTCCACTCTAATGTTAACCCTAACTTAAGTCTACAAACTGTAGTTAGTTTCTCTTCACTGATTATTTTATCTCACAGATTTAAATAAGGATAACACCCCTCACTTTCTAGTCCTTGTTTTGACATTTTAGTACGCAGGTGCGACATAAACTTTAACAAAGTTTTTTTATTGTTTCAGAGTCATCTATATTTCGTAATGGAATATTTAAATGGTGGTGATCTGATGTTCCATATACAACTGTCAGGGAAATTTGAAATGCCTCGTGCTCAGTAAGTATTTTATGACATCAGTGGAGCCCAGTGGTGTAGTGGTGCAACACTCACCTTGTGATTGAGAGTTTGTGGGTTTGAGCCTCACTAGGCACAAAACTTGGGACCCTGAGCTAGTCACTTAATCTACATTGCATCATTAATGCTTAGCATGGTGGGTAAAAATTTCAGCAGACAACATTTTGAAATATTTTTTGTATTTTTCTCAGGAAATAGACTTAGGTGTATCATGCAAATTGTCCCCCGCCCCAGAATTTTTTTCACAAAATTGGGCCACTGTGACCTACTTTTGCAAAAATCGACACATCACGAAAACATACCTATATAATTTTGACACCCTTAAACCCCACTTTTATATAGTAAAACTGGGGTTTACAGGGGTATACATTATTTTTCTTAATTCTGCTCAAAAACATAGATTGTGAGTACCCACAAACTATGTTTTGAGCAGAAATATGAAAAATATCGGAATTTTTATCTGTAAACTTTAAGTGTTTGGTGGTGAAAGTTTCAATATATTCGAATAGGCGTGTTTTCATAATGATCTGGTCAGGTTTTTGTGGTTTTAACTCAAATCTCAACTCACACAAGTACCAGACCCCTCACACCTCATTATCAGTGCATTCCTATGAGTCATGTAGTACATTTCACTCATTGCAGATCATATAATTCTTAACCCTTGTCCTGCAGAATAAATTCAGATGCCACGCCTACTTCTAATTTTCAGCCAATCAGATTACTTGATCTGAATTGTTGCTATAAATTCACATACTTAATGGCAAACAGCACAGAGCCAGATCAGTTGGCTTCTTCAGACTGATCTGGATCTACACTGTTTGCAAAGGCAGTATCCGGGTTCAGCAGGACAAGGATTAAAACATTCAGAGACAAAAAAAAAAAAAAAATGAACAAAAATATTTCATTTTTACAATCATTTCTTGTCATATATTTTTATAGATAATTTGATTGCTTCAAGTAGGTGATATCTGGCATGATAATTTGGGATAATTATTTTTTCCCCAAACTATATCTTGTTGGTAGTCATTGGAATCACCTCTGTGAGGCGTTTCCACAGAGTACCCACAAATTTCTGTTTGAGCAAAAATTGGAAAACCTCTCTTCTGCTATATTCCTTTATCTGCACCTTTGTATTGTCAACAGTTTGTCTTCTTTTTGCAGGTTTTACGCAGCAGAGATATTACTTGGCTTACAATTTCTACATTCTAAAGGTATTGTGTACAGGTAAGGGCTATTTCTTGGCTGAAAATGTCAGCATTCTAAAGGAATTATGTACAGGTAAGGGATATATCTTGGCTTACAATTTCAGTATTCTGAAGGTATTGTATATAGGTAAGAGATATTGGTTGGCTTTAAATTTCTACAGTCTACATACTTGGCTCACCTTTCTCTACATTTAAAGGTATTGTGTACAGGCAAGAGGTATTACTTGGCTTGTATTCTAAAGGTATTAATTACTGGTAAGAAATATTACTTGGCTTACAATTCCATCATTCTAAAAGTATTATGTCCAGATAAGAGATATTTCTTGGCCTACTATATATTCTATTTTAAAAGGTATTGTGTATAGGTAAGAGATTTTACTTTGCTTGCAACTTCCACAGAGTAAAAGGATTATGGACAGGTAAGAGATATCTCTTGGCTTACAGTGGTATTTTGTACAGGTTAAGTGATATTACTTGGCTTACAATGCCTATATTCTAGTGGTATTGTGTACAGGTAAGAGATATTTACTTGATATTTACTTGACTTACAATTTCTACATTCTAAAGGTATTGTGTACAGGTAAGAGATGCCCCCCTTGGTGGCTCAGTTGGATGCATGTCCAAATGGTGATCAGGAGGTTGCGGGTTCGACCTTCGCCGGGTCAGCAACATTCTTTCATGGAGAATTGATCATGAAATATTTTCTACTGTCATTCTCTCCCTTCTATTGAGTCAAGAAGGGCAGTTGACAGTTTCTGGTGAAAGAATGCGCACAATACTGGTTAACCATTTAGTGGACTAAGCCTGACCAGTAAAAGTTTGGTTAGGTAAACTAACCACGCTGGACATGACCCCACTGGGTTGACTGGGCTGTAAAACCTCAACACAAACTGACTCAAGAAGGGCAGTTCACAGTTTCTGGTGAAAGAATGTGCACAATACTGGTTTATCACTTAGAGGATTAAGCCTGCCCAAAAAAAGTGTGGTTAGGCAAACTGACTGCGATCGACATGACCCCACTGGGTTGACTAGGTTTTTAAAACCTCAGCACAAACAAACAAACAGGTAAGAGATATTACTTGCTTGCAATCTATATTCTAAAGGTATTGTATACAGCTAAGTAATATTACTTGGCTTACAATTCCAAAATTCTAAAGATATTATGCACAGGTAAGTGATATTACTTGGCTTCCAATTCCATCATTCTAAAAGTATTGCATACAGGTAAGAGATATTTCTTGTATTATATTTTTTACATTCTAAAGATATTTCATCTGGATAAGATTTAAATAGTGTTGAAATTATCATAAACTTCCTGTGTCCAAAAGTTATCTCCCTTTACAAAATGGCGGCCAAATCTTCCATAATTTTCCATTCATCTTAAAAAAGGTTTGTTTTTGTTATTATTTTTTGCACTGAAACATTTCTTGTGGGCACTTATTTGAATAACTGCCTCACTGAGCTGATTCCAGTGAATGCCCACAAGATATGTTTTAGGACAAAAGTAAAGCAGATGGTATCTTTTGAAAGCATACTTTTTCTGGATCTGTGCTGAAGACTATTCAAATCAGAACCTATCTCTCTCTCTCTCTTCCTTTTTTGAAGTTTTATGATAATACATTCTAGATATTCAAGTTGTTTACTACATAGCTCCAGATAAAGCACATTTTCCATCCGGAAAATATTGATATTTTTCTCATTTCTCCAAGAGAACATATGTTGTGGGTACTCATTAGAAGTGCCTGAGGTGCTTCTAATGAGTACCCACAACATATGTTCTCTTGGAGAAATGAGAAATGTTGTCTTGGAGAAATAAGAAAAACATTATGTGGATACCCCTCCTATCTGGAGCTATGTAAAATTGTGGCCTTTTAAAGCATAGTATGAAGAATTGCTTTAATTTACAATGTCTCCATTTTTCAGAGATTTAAAATTAGACAATGTATTACTAGATAGAGATGGTCATGTAAAGATAGCGGACTTCGGTATGTGTAAAGAGAATATATTTGGAGAAAACAGAGCAAACACATTTTGTGGGACCCCAGATTATATCGCACCGGAGGTGAGTGGTACATATAAATCCTGATGTGTGTAATGAACGCTTTGGATGCTGGCTCAGAATTTCAGCAGATGACATTTTGAAAAATATTTTTCTTACTTTTCCCAGAAAGTATGTTTGACATGTCATACAGTTTACATTTGAAATGTCAAATCCTGTTTTCTAGGGAAAATAAGAAAAAATATTTCAGAATGTTATCTGTTGAAATTTTTCCTTGTAACAGAGACCCCATGATATGTCTAATAAAAGGTCACTCACATATCTAGACTGAATTGCAGAACCCTGCATTCCTGTCTGAGCAAGCCTATTTTGCCTAACATGAAAATGTCAGTGAAATCACGAATAATTCTTATTTTATTTACAGTTGTCTCTCGTTATCTCGACCTCACTTATCTTGAATAACCGCTTATCTCGAAGTAAAAATCTTGTCCCTGCTTAAACATGAAAATCTAACAACAGGTAAAAAAAAATTGTGGAAAAGAGGAGAAATTGCTCCTAAGAAGCAATTTCTCCTCTTTTTCCACAATATTTTCAATATCTCTAACTTCAATAGTCCAATTACATATATATTTGTTAAATGTGGTTGTTCGAATTATGTTTTCCTCAAGTCTGCAAATCTGATATGTCGAGGTATGAATATCTCGAAGTATTTCAGAGAGTCCCTTGGAATTCGAGATAACGAGAGTCGACTATATTTATTTGACAAGTACATTTGCCTATTGATATTTTTCTCATTCAACCCTTTCAGCCCTGCAGTCCAAACCAGATACCTGTGCAAACAGTGTAGATCCTGATGAGATGGCTCATAATGAGACGTCTCATCAGGATCTACGCTGTTTGCCATTCCAGTTTTGATTTTACACTGGAACCCCTATTTGCATTGATGGACATATCCATGTTCAAGGATGGATTTGTCCACTTCAGAAACTCAGGGGTGAAAGGGTTAAAACATATGTTGTGGTATCCCATTAGCTTTGTCACACTGAGGTAAGAAATGAAGAGATCACAAAATGTTTTATTGTTTGAGAAATACATGTAATAAAAACAGTTATCTGAAACTCAAGAGCTTATCAATCGACCTACGAATGTCTCATTTTGTTTACAGATTCTGAAAGGAATGAAGTATACGACATCGGTTGATTGGTGGTCATTTGGTGTCCTGCTTTACGAGATGATGATCGGTCAGTCTCCGTTCCATGGGGATGATGAAGATGATCTCTTCCACTCGATACTCAATGACACACCTCATTATCCAAGATGGCTTCCGAAGGAGGCTGGTTCCATACTCAGTCTGGTCAGTAGTCTTAATCCTTAAAGTCTTAATCACAATAACAGCAGACGACACTTTTAATTTTTTTTTTTTTTTTTGGTCAGAGAAAATAAGACTTGACATTTTATGGGAATCATCTGCCTGGAAGATGATTCACATGACATGTCAAGTCTTATTTTCTCTAAAAAGTAACAAAATCAATTTTAGGATGACATCTACTACAAAGATAGCAGACAACACTTTGGATTTTTTTTTCAGAGAAAATAAGGCTTGGCATTTCATGTGAATCATTTGCCTCATACTTCCAATGGCCTCATTTACATTGAACTGTGAGTTAATGAGCTTTCTTTTGAAAGCTATGCAAAGAAATAGTTTCAAGATTCTTGCTCAGTGGATTTCTCGGAAGTATAAATGCTGGCTGGAATTTGTTCTTGACCAATTGCCTAAAAAGTGCAAACCTGTTGAGTTGGAATATATATTATTCATGTTTGTATGTTATCGGTGTTTGCAGTAAGTGTGCTTTTCTTGCATTGTCCATCATGTAGATCTACAAATTACTGTTATACTTTTTTTTTCCATCTGGGCCCAGTTGTTCAAAGCTAACAACATCGTTAGTTAACGATTCATTAAAATTTACATCGTATCGAGTGATACGCAAATACGCTGAAATTTTTTGCTGAAAAAATGTGAGTAGCTTTTGCACTGCAAAAGCTACTCACATTTTTTCAGCAAAAAATATCATAATATTGTATATTGAATCTGCTAAAACAGTTAACGAAATGACCCTTAACGAGCTCGTTAAGCTAACGACTCTTCGAACAACAGGGCCCTGTATTGTTGCAGTTAAAAGAATAAAAAAATGTTTCTTTTCTTACATAGTTGTTTGAGCGAACTCCAACTGACCGACTTGGCATGCCAACTTGTCCAGCTGGACCAATTAGGGCCGTGCCGTACTTCAGAAACATTGACTGGGAAAAAATGGAGCGACGGCAAATTGATGCTCCTTTTAGACCAAAGATTGTAAGTACTTCTTCAATAATACGAAACTTGTCATGATAAAAACTCCTTTTTCCCATACCCCAAATATTGTTATTGTAATTGTCCTAAAATTTCGTACACCAAAGTTTCTGACTAAATAGCATATGCAAACAGTGTAGACCCAGATCAGACTGCTCCTGAAGGAGCAGTCTGATCAGGATCTACACTGTTTGCCATTCCACTAAGTATTTTCAGAAACAACTGCATAAAAAAGCAACATTTAGGCCAGAAAAGTATTGAATAAAGTGTTCGAAATTTTAGGACATTAACCGTGCAATAATAAGTTCATTAAATTTTGACCACATATACTTTGAAAGAATTAAAAAAAAAAGTTTTGGGTTTGCAGTGTTTGCAGGGGCATATTGGTTCAAATATTTAAAATGAATAAATACACCCCAAAGAGAGAACTAACTGAAGGGTTTTTTGATGTCTTTTTGTAAGGGAGACCACTCAGTAGAAAAGAATTTGCTTCTCTTGCAACAAGAATCCCTTCTCAAAAAGGGGAAGCATCTGGGTGGCTGAGCGGTTAGCACTCCAGATTTCTGATCATGAGGTCTCTGGTTTGAATCCCACTAGAGGAGGAAGTCAATTCATGACTGTACAGCATTTCATTGCACAGAGCCTTTCATTATCATTGTTCCATCATCTTGATATGACTTTAACATTGTTGGAAGGGACATAAAACACTGAACTATCATCATTCTCGAACAAGGGCTACTCTTAAAGGAAAATTTTGCTCCCAGTGTGAGCATTTTTTGTCCCCCGCCTTTTCGAAGAAAAGGGAGGGGACATGGTATTTGGCTTTCCATGGTGCGTGAAGCGTGGTGTGTGGTTCCGAGTTTGTAGTAGGTACCTTGTGAGCGCAACTCTTAAAGTTTTGGACCGATCCTTTTGAAACTCTACACGTGTTTTAATCATGGTCTGAAGACATACATGTGCTTTTTACAGAATCCTTAAGTTATGTTTTTCACTTATTTCACATTTTAAACTTAGACTTTTTTGCATGGTTCCGAGTTTGTAGTGGGAACCTTGTGAGTGTAACTCCTACAGTTTTATAATGATCCTTCTGAAACTTCACAAGATTCTTAATCGTGGTCTGAAGATATGCATATGCTTTTAACAAAATCTTGAAATAATTTTTTTCAAATTTTCCACATTTTTAGACTTTTTTTCATGCTTCAGTACTATGAAAGTGTATATGTAGTAGGTACCTTGTGAGTGCAACTCCTACAGTTTTATGCCATCCCTGCTGAAACTATACAGATGTTTTAACCATAGTTTGAAGATAATGCATATGCTTTTTACAGAATCTTGAAATTACTTTTTTTTTTACTTTTTTCACATTTTTAACTTTTAACATAGACTTTTTTCATGCTTCAATAATATGAAAGTGCATATAGTAGTAGGTACCTTGTGAGCACAACTCCTCCAACAGCTTTAAGCAAATGCTTCTGAAATTTTACAGGCATTATGCTTTTGGTCTGAGGATATACATGTGCTCTTGGAATCTTGAAATTATGTTTTTTGATTTTTTTTTTCTCCACATTTTTAGCTTCAATTTTCAATTTTTTTCCTGCTCAGAACTTTGAAAATGGACAAGGGGAAGGTATCTTGTGAGTGCAACTTCTGCTACAGTATAACTTTCTTGTATATTTTACAGGCTTTCAAATGGATCTTTAGTCATTTGTCATTGGGCCTTCTGATGCCCAGGCCACCAGCACCTGTAGCGCTTTGATTGCAATAATAAGTTTGTCCGTAGCATATCTCTTAAAGTACTTTACTCTTTCACTAACATAAACCTCCACTACTGCGCATCTTCGGGGAGCATTCTTCGGTTTCACCGATGCTCTTGTTTGGAAGATTTTTAATAGGCGGGGGACATAAATTCTCTGAATTTGCTTGTTTCCTTTAAGAGTTGACCCTTTTTAGGGAATGGGAGCATTTTTTTTCCTTTAAGAGCAGACATTTTTGAGAAGGGAGGCTAATTGTTTCTGGTCTGAGTGATCTCCCTTAGATATATTTCCATTAGCTATTAAATGGGGGGAATACACTTGGTAGAATTTCTGTAATATTTTTACAAGGCAGCTAACTTTTGTGACGTCCTGTTTGCTTTCCTACACACCAGGTCCCTTCTGAAAAGGGGTCTACTCCAAACGTAAAGAATTTGCTCCCCTTGGGAGCAAATTCTTTCCTTTTGGAGTTGACCCCTTTTCAGAAGGGAGTCTACTCTAACAGAAAAGAATTTACTACTCTAAAAGGATAAGAATTTGGTCTACCCCTTTTCAGAAGGGAGGCAAGAAAATTTTGACAGAGTTGCCTCCCCTGAAAATGTATCTATTCCCTTTTAGGTAAATACATGCATGGTACGTATGTCCTAAAAGAGATTTTTCAGGATGTAAATCAAACATTAGTTATAATTGCGACAATGATGTGTCCATCTTTGTTTTTATAGCACATCCGAAGTCTGACAGCAGTATTTTCAGCTTTTGCATTGTCACATTTCAAATTTCAACAATCTGATTATAATATATCCAACCTTGATGCAGTCTTACTTCTGCATTCTGACACTATCATATCCAACTTTGACATTGTCTTGTTTCAGAAATCCGACAATGACATATCCAACTTTGACATTGTCTTGTTTCAGAAATCCGACAATGACATATCCAGCTTTGACTTTGTCTCATTTCAGAAATCCGACAATGACATAGCCAGCTTTGACTTTGTCTTGTTTCAGAAATCCGACAATGACATAGCCAGCTTTGACTTTGTCTCGTTTCAGAAATCCGACAATGACATATCCAGCTTTGACTTTGTCTCATTTCAGAAATCCGACAATGACATAGCCAGCTTTGACTTTGTCTCGTTTCAGAAATCCGACAATGACATAGCCAGCTTTGACTTTGTCTCATTTCAGAAATCCGACAATGACATAGCCAGCTTTGACTTTGTCTCGTTTCAGAAATCCGACAATGACATAGCCAGCTTTGACTTTGTCTCGTTTCAGAAATCCGACAGTGACATATCCAGCTTTGACTTTGTCTCGTTTCAGAAATCCGACAGTGACATATCCAATTTTGATAATGTCTGGTTTCAGAAGTCAAACAATGATATATTCAGCTTCAACATTTTCTAAGTGTTGAAATCTGACTGCAATATGTCCAACTTTGACATTGTCCGATTTCAGAAATCAGGCCATAATATATCAAATTTTGAAATGATCTAATTTAAAACAACAAAAAAAAAGAGAAATAATAATAATAAAAAAAACAAACAAACAAACAATGAATATGGTAAATGTTCTAAAATTTGGCACACCAAAGTTGCTAACAAAATGGCAAGTTAAACAGTGCAGACCCAGATCAGTTTGCTTCTTCAGGAGCAGTCTAATCAGGGTCTACACTGTTTGACATTCGTTTCACAAAGTAAAGAACTGAATAAAAAGTAAAATTTACGCCCAAAAAGTATGAAATAAAATGTTTGACATTTTATGACATTTATGACATTTACCATATCTATCAATGACTATGTCATTAACTATTTCCCCGCTAGTGGCGACTTTTGTCGTCTGCTGATAACCTTTGCTAACAGTTTGGACCAGGTCAGGCCCGACAAAATTTTGGGCCTGATCTGGATCCAAACTGTTTGACACTCTGATGGTGTTCCTGAAAGATTTGTTTGAAAAAATATATATAAAAGAAAACTCCACAGACGACAAAAAGGCATGCAAAATTACCCAGCATGCAAAGAGTTAATCTGACTAATATGTCCAACTTCAACATGTCTCCTTTCAGAAATCTGATAGTGATATATCCAACTTTGACACAGATTTCACCATGGAAAAAGTGACACTGACACCTCCAGACAAAGACCTTTTGAAGACAATGAACCAGCATTTATTCTCCGGTTTCAGTTTCACCAGTAATGAGGCATTATGATGATTGAGAAACATTTAAGGTTGATCCTGCAGAAGACAATGATTAGCAGATATCAGTTTTGAAGTATTTTTTCTTATTTTTTTTTTTTCAGAAAATAAAGTTCAGTATATTTACCCTATATTTTCCAACTCACGGGCAGATACGGAGGGGGTCCAGGTTTCACTCAAACCCCCTTCGACTCAAAATTTAATTTTCATTGGAAATTTTGGATAAATTTGGGATACCATATTCGATGTCCATTTACTACCTGTGAATGTGTAAAAAAATTGTCAGGTGAGTGGCAAACAGTGTTGACCCTGATCAGATACCACACTCTGTGGCATCTGATCTGGGTCTACATTGTTTGCTAAGGCCTATCTGTCCAAATACGTAGAGTGAGTATGGTATTTTGATCAAATCAAACCCCTTCAGAAATTATCCTGGATCCCCGCCCCTGTAACACCTTATCTCCTTCCTCTGCTTGTTCTCAAATTTTGAACAAGTTCATTTGATTACTTGTTAAAGTGTCTCAGACTTCTGGATGTATGGAATACAGTGTAAACCCTGATCAGATGATGCATTTTGCAACAACTAATCAGGGTCTGCAGTGTTCTAGGACATGATTCAGATGTAATGCCAAATACAGTTTCCATAGAAAAATAAGAAAAACATATCAGTTATTACATAGGTCCCAATAAAGGGAGTAAGCTTTATTATTATTGCACCAAAACATAGCTTGTGGGTACTAGTTGGAGCTGCCTGTTTGTTTTTGTGCAGAGATAAAAATTATCCTAAATTATAGCCCCAGTTATTGTCATATCTGGAGCTATGTTTTTATTTGCTGATTTTGTCTAAAGCAGCGTGGAAGTTAGGTTTTAGCTTAAGACCAAGATTATTAATTCTTATCATACATGCCATAAGCTGTGGACTAAAATCTGTGAGATAAGGCAAAATTTTAAGGGAGATTTGACAAAATTCAGTGAGATTTTCTTAAAAATCACATTGAACCTGCCCCAATATAGTCTAAAGTCTTTCTTTTTCATGCAAGAAGCTTGTGAAAACCACAACAGTGTATGATTTATATTTATTTCTTTATAAAATCTGTTGTAAAATGGTCTGAAAATTCTGTGAGATTTGAATTTTTTATGGGAATTGCCTTCAGATGGGCCAAATTCTGTAAGATTTTTTATCTCACAATGTGAGATATGGCATATATGTTTATGGAAATGAGAATGAATGAAGATCAGCCTGTGTATTGTGTCTGTTTAGGGTCTATATTATTCAGTGTGATGTTTTTCATGTGATGAAAAATATTATTTAGTGTCATATTGTTGTCTTGTTTTGATAATGTTACAGAATATTGAATATAAATATAGTATTGTCATTATGCTGTTATTACTCATAAAGGGGGCATTCAAAATGGCAACAGATGACATTCTAAAATAGAATGTTTTTTGAACGCAGATGTTTCACATGAAATGTCAGGGCAGATCCATGATGATTTCTGAGGGTGTATATGTATTCACAGGTAGTGAAATGGACTTGTGTAAAGTAAAGAGTAAAGGGTATTAATCTTTGTCCTGCTGAACCTGGATATATCCTGCCTTTACAATCAGTGTAGATCCAGATCAGTTTGCTTCTGAAGAAGCCAACTGATCTGGATCTGCACTGTTTGTCATTCAGTATGTGAATATGAGATCTGCACTGTTTGTCATTCAGTATGTGAATATGAGATCTGCACTGTTTGTCATTCAGTATGTGAATATGTATCAACAACCTGGATCAAGTAATCTAATTGGCTGACAGTTATAAATGGGCAGGGCTTCTTAATAATTATTCAGCAGGACAGGGGTTAATATTTAGGGTAAATACTGTATCCCAAGTTGATCCGATCTCTCACAAATTTCCTATGAAAATGAAATTTTTAGTCAACTGAACCCCCTCTGAATCCACTCCTGAATGCCTAGCCATATTTTCTAGGGGAAAAGGAAAAGAATGTGGTCTGCTGCTGTTTTGACAGACTTTTTAAAGGAAAAGGCAATATAGAAAGAAAGTATGTCTATCAGGATAGAACTTTCCAAGCCAAAAAGTTCGGTACAAGTTTGATCAGAATCGACTAGCAAATAAGAAAGTTATTGGAGTTTAAATATTTGAAAACCAAGTGTCATGGAGACAGCCAGTTTAGGCTTTGTGATGTCACACAGCCCTAATTAAATATGCATAATTAAAATAAACAGCATATAGATGGATATTTTGTCTGAATTTTTCAGAACATGTCTTCATGAAACGATAAGCAACTTATTTTCTAAAAAGAAATGCTTTGGTGCTAAAAATAATGCAAAATTTTAAAGTTATGAGTTACTATCCTGAATTTTACGCCAGAGCTAGATATTTACGCTAGAGCCATAAAGGCATGGGCAGATCCAGGATGATTTCTGAGGGTGTTTGATTTGATCAAATTACCATACTTATTCTACATATTATGACAGACAGGCCTGTGCAAACAGTGTAGACACAGATCAGTGGCTGCACAATGTGGCATCTGATCAGGGTCTACACTGGCACTCACCTAGCAATTTTACACACATTCACAGGTAGTAAAATGGACTTGTTGAAGAGAAGTACAAGATAAATAGTAAGAGGTGTGAATATTTATAGTAAATACCATATCCAAAATTTATCAAAATAGAAAATTTCCCATGAAATGAAATTTTTTGTCAAAGCCTCAAACCCCCATCTGAATCCGCCATTGAAAGGGGATAATTTTCGTATTTTTACCCCAAAAATACTGTGGTTAGTGAGTAGAGGTGCATCACTGAGGCTCTTCTAATGATAGCTACAATATATGTACCAGCGCATGACAAAATCTACAATAAAACCTGTGCGACCGGCAAAGACTCTGATCAGACTGTGCAGATGCACAGTCTGATCAGAGTCTTTGCTGATCATGTGTGCCTGCTACAGCCTCCAGGCTATCCAAAGAGGGATTAACAAGAACCCTTGGTGGATGCCCAGGCTGATCTTAGTCCTTAGTGGTCACACAGGTCTTATTGTAGGTTTTGTCCTTCACTGGCTCGTATGGTTTTGTGGAGAAATAAGAAAAATCTGGATACTTCTCTTATCTGCAGCTCGGGCTCAAGCCAAAGCTTTTGATATGATCCTCTTTTTTTTCTTTTTCAATCAAAAAGTGTTTATATCTGAGCCAACACATGACAAAACCTACAAAATGGCATGTGTGCCCAGCACAGACTCTGATCAGCCTGGTAATCCAGCCAGTCTGATCAGAGCTCTCAAAGGGCATCATTATTATTCTAAGGACCCAAGCTTTCTTCATGAGGACAGCGAAGACCAATCAGACTGGGCAGACGCCCAGGCTGATCTGAGTCTTTGCTCGGTGCACATGCCATTTTGTAGGTTTTGTTATGCACTGGCTCTTTTATCTTATTTCTCCATGGGTGCTCTGATATTAGAATCACCCTTGGTAGGTAATTCAAATCATAGCTCTTGATAAGATGGGTTTTTTTCAATTCAAAAGTATTAATATTTTTCTTATTTCTCAATGAAATACTCATTAGAAGCACCTTGGTGAGGCACTTGTAATGAGTACCCACAACATGTTTTCAGGGAGAAATAAGAAAAATATTTAACTGATACCCACTTTTATCTGGATCTATGCTAATGTTAGCCATAACATGTTTATTGTAAAGAAATTAGAAACTGACAATACATCTGTGTAGAAAAAAGACCCGAGCTCTGTTTTGGACATCGAGTTTATTTTAATGTACTGTTCAGAAGTCTGTGTTCGGACCTTAGTGAGAGGACTTGTTCAGTAAGAGTATTAATTTTGTTTAAGGAAATTTTCAACAGGTCTCCTTAATCCTTGCTAAACACGACATGTCCTGTCTTAGCAAACAGTGTAGATCCAGAAGCCAACTGATCTGGATCTGCACTGTTTGTCATTAAATATGTGAATTTCTAACAAAAACCCAGATCAAGTAATCTGGTTGGCTGGAAATTAGGTGTGGCATCTTAATTTATTCAGCATGACAAGGGTTAATAGGTTATATGTACTCATAAGAAATGCCTCACTGAAGGAATTCTAATGAGTATCCATAACATGTTTTTATGGAGAACTAAGAAAAAATATCTTGGGACTTATCAACAGATTATTCTTAACAACAAGTCCTCTGATAATATTCACAATGCACAGGCTGATCTGGGTTTGTATTGAATACAGTATTGGAAATGGTTGAAAATCCTGTTTGTTTGTTTTGTTTGTTTGTTATTTCTGGTCATTTTTTTTTCTGTCTATTTTTTTTCTTTTTCTGTCTGTTTTTTTTTTTTTTTTTTTAGTCTTTTTTCTTTTTGTGTTTGTTTTTTCCTATGATTATTTTTTCCTTTTTTTCTGTTTTTCACTTACTCAAAAACAGTCGTCCATTAGACTGATATGGATCAAAGAAGCATCTGGGTGGCTGAGTAGTTAGCCCTCCCGACATCAGATTATGATGTGTTTGGTTTGAATCCCGCTCATGGAATTCAGCTCATGACTGTTCGGCACTTTTTTTTGCACAGAACCTTTCATTATCACTCTTCCACTGTCTTGATGTGACTTAAATGATGTTGAATGGGACGTAAAATACTAAACCATCAAAAATTTATAGAGATCAGGGATATACATTACAACCTAGTTGCTAGCTTTCATCATTTCGTTAATGAAAATGCAGTTTGCTTTTAAGGTGAATGGATATGTGGTGTAGTTTCTGCCATTTTTGACAAGGGAGATAATTTTTGTTAATTACTGTTTGCTTTCTGCATGACAGGACCCTTTTGAAAAGCAAATTCTTTCCTTTCACATTGGACTTTAGGTGAGCGAATTCTTTCCTTTCAGAGTACACCCCTTTTATATGAGCAAAGTCTTTCTTTGGGCTGACCTCAGTGGCTCAGTCTGATGCAGGCCTGATGTTACCATACTTTTCCTATTGCCCTTAAAATTTGAACAAGCCCATTTCGCTACTGGTCTTTCTGCAGCATCTGATTAGAGTCTGCAGTGTTTGCTCATGCCCGAGGAGATATGGTAGTTTGACATTAACTGTGTTCGTAACAACTTGTCTTTTGGTTCAGAAGTATTGTAAATATCCTAAAATTCCATACACTTTCTACAGCATTGAGGACTCAAGGTCTACCAAGTTTGTTAAAATGATGAGATAAGGATGAACTTATTGCTGTGGCAATACTAGAAGAATGTTGCATAGCATTTGCAAATATGCAATAGCTGTTTTTTTCAGGTGAGCGAATTATAGCCCATGGGCCTCTTGTTTTTTCTCTGCTGCATCATCTTTATAGATCAACTTACAAGAAGAAACTTACAACCGTTCATGACTTGCATGTACAGTATAACGTCAGTGGCTCGGACAAGGATGGCTCGTTTACCGTGAATGATTCGAACTCTTTTTTCAGTCTCTACAAAATTCTTCCAATAGCTCAAGAAAACAAATATTTAATGATTTTTTCTTATTTTATCATGGAATTATATGTTGTGTGTACTCATTAGAATTGCCTCATTGAGGTAATTCTAATGAGTACACTCAACATACAATCATTGTGTAGAAAATGGAAAAGATTTCCCTAAATTATCGCTATTTGCTTCCTGAACTGATGCCATGATTAACCCTTAGTGGCTCGAACTACCCATGTCTTGAACGACTTTCCATGGTCCCAAAGATGTTTGAGCCATTGAGGTTCGACTGTATATACAAAATTTAACTACATGTATTGCTATGTGGTTTTACACATCAGCATAAAATATGTTAGCCATGTTGCGAAAAAAAGCTCTTTGGACTTTCTGTCAAATCAATCTTTCATTGAGCATGCCTGGCCTCTTAGCAATGCCATGTCCAGTTCTTTGGGTGAAGTTTCCTCTAGGCCTACTGCTTATGTGAGCTAACAGCATACCCAGTCAATATTCTACGTAAATCTATATCGGGCCGTCATCGGCCCGTCAGGGTAGCTGACGGGCCGATGACGGCCCGATGTAGATTTACGTAGAATGCTAGCTGGGTAGGTGACAGGCTTGCCTGAACCTTTGCTGTTTTGCATATGCTATAGACCACTTTATTGTTATTGTTTTCATAGGGGCTACTGACCATGTGGTTACAATGTTGTGCCATGTGAGCAGTAATTGTGGTTGGCACAACCATTTCCGGTTCCATCAATACCAATTGATTCAAGCCAAATATTACCAAGGCAGATTATTCCTTCGGTTAATATTCACTCTTAAATTTTATCTTGTGTTTAAAAAATACAGCTTTATGAAGCAATCTGATTGCTTTTCCTAAAATAAATACATCTGCTTCAATGATTTTTTCGATATCGGCAACGCCCGCAATCATAATATTGGTTTTATGGTGACTATTTTAATGACTAGTTTTAGCTATTTAATAGATAATATATGTGTTTATATTTGTGTTCATGACATTTAAATGATCAGTTGATGAGAATCTCTTCTGAAAATAACATTTTGATGAAAGCTGCTTTATTTTTCTGAAAAAGATCGCACATTTCACTGTCCAATAAACATAAACAACAACATTCTGCCAACCATAAAAGAATGAGGCTAGAACCTACTCTCTTTTAAAGACTGACAAATTCCAAATGATTTTATTGTGTGATGTTGTGTTGTATTGGTCTATAATGACGCAGCTTATGTTGTGTTTTAGTAGAAACTTTACTCTGTAGGTACTTAGAAGTCCCCCAGACAGACAAATCTCTCATTGCCTCATAACATTACATGTTAGATACTTTAAAATGTTTCATTAGGTTTTCCTGAAAATAGGGCTTGACATTTTGGTGTGAATCATCTTATTCTCTCTCTTAACAGAATCATCTGTTTAAAATGAGCAGTAAACTGCTGATATATTTCTTATTTTGACCAGAAAAATATATATTACTAATAAAATGTCATCCTATATATATTTTCTGGGAACAGTAACAAAAATATTTTAAATTGTCTCTTGCTTAATTTCAACATGTCAGAAATTACCATTATTACCAAAAATATTTAGACAGACTTGCATGAGCAAACTGTATTAATATAGATGCAGATCAGATGCCACACACTTCATCTGATTGGGGTCTACACTGTTTACCACTCATCCAGCAGTTTTTAGACACCTGAACAGGGAGTAAGATTTATTCAAATGTTAGGAGAAATATGATTAGTAAAGATAACAATTATTTAACCCTTAAAGCGCCAAGAAAAACTGCATCTGAAAATGTCGTCTGTTTATGTCGTCTGCTGAATATTCTTGCAAACTTTTCAAACCTATTTTTGCATACCGGCAAACAGTGTGGACCCAGATCAGACTGCTCTTAGAGGAGCAGTCTGATCTGGGTCCACACTGTTTGCAAAAATGACTTTTTAAAATCACAAGCAGATGACAAAGCAGACGACAATTGTTGTGATTGGCGCTTTAAGGGTTAAGGTAAATACAGTATCCCGCAAGTGAAATATGCTGTTTGGTTCTAAGAGATTTCTTGCTAGACTGCAAAGGTGCAGATGCTAGTTTAGATCCTATCTATTAACCCTTAAAGCGCCAGTCACAACTATTGTCATCTGCTTTGTCATCTGCTTGTGATTTTAAAAGTCATTTCTGCAAACAGTGTGGATCCAGATCAGACTGCTTGTTTAGGAGCAGTCTGATCAGGGTCCACACTGTTTGCCTGTATGCAAAAATAGGTTTGAAAAGTTTGCAAGAAGATGCAGCAGATGACATAAACAGACAACATTTTCAGATGCAGGTTTTCTTGGCGCTTTAAGGGTTAACACATACTGTATTTGACCTAGTTACTGTACTGTTCGCTTAGGTTTTTCAAACATACAAAGCCGTGAAGCTGATTCTTACCATATTTCACATACAGCATCTACAGGCAGTTTCAATCAGTTAAGAACTGTGGTTACTATGGCAACTATGGCAACAGTTGCCATGGCAACTAAAAAAAAGGGAAGACAAAATTTGAAAAAAAAAAAATCATCTCCTCAGAAGCCATAAAGACAATGAAGCTGACACTTTACAGCAAAGTTCATAATATTTGTCTGTACAAAAATAGTGTTTTGCATTGCCATTTCTAGTGTGCTTTTGTCACTATGGCAAGTTAAAAATTTCATAGATGTGGAAAACTTGTGGTTAAATATGTACCTACCTATACTAACGGTATACTTTAAAAAAAAAAAAAAAAAAGGATCAGTGAAGAACTTATCAAATGATGCTTATGCAATGTTTTTGCATTTTCTTTTTTTCTGATTTTCTTTATAAAAGCATATTGTGGGTACTCATATGAATTGCATCAACAAGTTGATGCAATTCAGATGGGTGCCCACAACATATAAGGAAGTAGACAAAAAGTACACTGTCTGTAATCTGAAGAATAATGAAGTTAGCAAATCTACCCTAAATGTTGAGACATCTAAATTCTTTACTGAACTGGTCCTAAAATTGAACAATTCCATTTGAGCCACCTCATGACAAAACCAACAAAATGGCATGTGCACCCAGGCAAGACTCAGAACAGTCTGGATATCTGCCCAGTCTGATCAGGGTCTTCACTGTCCATATGAAGAAAGCTTGGGTCCTTAGCTACCCATTAAGCACACAGTACAGACTGATCAGACTCGGTGGATGCCCAGGGCTGATCTGAGACTTTGCTGGGTGCATATGCCATTTTGTTGGTTTGGTTGTGCGCCAGCTCCTTTTACTATCTGTAGATTTGTTCTTAAAAATGCTGGATGAGTGTCAAACATAGCAGACCTTGATTAGATGCTGCATTCTGTGACATATGGGTCTACTCTGTTAATCTGGTCTATCTGTCTGTTGAATATTTCTGGTAAATACAATAGTTTTGTCTGCATAAGTCTCATTTATGTCTTGATACCACATATATGCCATTTTTGTACATGACAATCATCTGAGGTGTTCAGGTTCTGTTTTCTTATTTTTTGTTTTTGAGGCCATATTTATATGAGCCACATCATCCAAGAAAGGGTTGGTTACATATATGAACTGTAGCATGAGAAATGTAGCCACATCATCCAAGAAAGGGTTGGTTACATATATGAACTGTAGCATGAGAAATGTAGCCACATCATCCAAGAAAGGGTTGGTTACATATAAGAACTGTAGCATGAGAAATGTAGCCATGTCATCCAAGAAAGGGTTGGTTACATATATGAACTGTAGCATGAGAAATGTAGCCACATCATCCAAGAATGGGTTGGTTACATATATGAACTGTAGCATGAGAAATGTAGCCACATCATCCAAGAATAGGTTGGTTACATATATGAACTGTAGCATGAGAAATGTAGCCACATCATCCAAGAATGGGTTGGTTACATATATGAACTGTAGCATGAGAAATGTAGCCACGTCATCCAAGAAAGGGTTGGTTACATATATGAACTCTAGCATGAGAAATGTAGCCATGTCATCCAGGAAAGGGTTGGTTACATATATGAACTGTAGCATGAGAAATGTAGCCACATCATCCAAGAAAGGGTTGGTTACATATATAAACTGTAGCATGAGAAATGTAGCCACGTCATCCAAGAATGGGTTGGACACATATATGAACTGTAGCATGAGAAATATAGCCACGTCATCCAAGAAAGGGTTGGTTACATATATGAACTGTAGCATGAGAAATGTAGCCATGTCATCCAAGAATGGGTTGGTTACATATATGAACTCTAGCATGAGAAATGTAGCCATGTCATCCAAGAATGGGTTGGTTACATATATGAACTGTAGCATTAGAAATGTAGCCACGTCATCCAAGAATGGGTTGGTTACATATATGAACTCTAGCATGAGAAATGTAGCCACTTCATCCAAGAAAGGGTTGGTTACATGTATGAACTCTTGCATGAGAAATGTATCTTCGATCATGTTCACCCAGCAAAGACTTAAATCAGCCTGCTTTCTGGGGAAAGAATGTGCACAATACTGGTTAACCTCTTAGAGGATAAGCCTGCCCAGTAAACGTGTGGTTAGGTAAACTGACCGCGCTTGACATGACCCAATGTGTTGGTTACATATATGAACTCTAGCATGAGAAATGTAGCCACACCATCCAAGAAAGGGTTGGTTACATGTATGAACTCTAGCATGAGAAATGTACCTTCGATCATGTTCACCCAGCAAAGACTTAAATCAGCCTGCTTTCTGGCAAAAGAATGTGCACAATACTGGTTAACCTCTTAGAGGACTAAGCCTGCCCAGTAAACCTGTGGTTTGGTAAACTGACCGCGCTCGACATGACCCCATTGGGTTGACTGGGCCATAAAACCTCAACACAAACAAACAATAAATCAGTCTGCACATCTGCTCAGTCTGATCAGAGCCTTCATTTTCTGCATGAAAAAACTTTGCATCCTTGGCTATGCAAAATACACCCAGTGAAGATTCTGATCAGACTGCTCGAATGCGCAGTCTGATCTGAATCTTCACTGGGTGCATATGTCCAAGGGTGTGCGTTCTGATATTGCGGCTCATGCATGTCCAGAATGGCTTATTGTCATGCAGAACGGTCACTGAATTTAGCCTTCTATAGTAGATTCTCATATTTGTAGATTTTGTACAAAACCTGCAAAGCCTGATCAGATGGCAAAAACCTGAAATTTGATCAAACACACATACAAGTACTAAAATCAACTGTCCTGTAAGGCTTGACACAAAGTTAATCAATTTGAGGCTGTTTGCATACATGTATGTAAGATATATTGTTTAAACTAGGTGTGTCCCGTAAGCTCGCAACCCCAGCTGTGTGTCTTAATATTATGTATAGTTTTAATTGTATGCTGTACAAATGTAGTATGTTTTAAAGACATCTAACATGTTAACTGTTGTCCTGCTGAATAAATTAAGATGCCATGCCCTCTTCTAATTTTCAGCCAATCATATTACTTGATCTGGATTATTGCTTTAAATTCACATACTTAATGGCAACAGTGCAGATCTAGATCAGTTGGCTTCTTCAGAAGCCAACTGATCTAGATCTACACTGTTTGCAAAGGCAGGGTATATCTGGGTTCAGCAGGACAAGGGTTAATTAATAAAATATAACAGGGTTAATAAAATATTACTTACTTATTTACTTACTGTATTTGACCAAAATTCAAGTTCATGTGATCACACCTCACATATATATGGGATGATCTGGGCCTTTGCAGATGTGTAAAGCTCCCTTTCTGTAATCATGATTCTTGTTGGGATTTACTCAGTGGTCCCATTACTATGTACGGACAAAAATTGTCTTTGATGCCACTTAACTATGTTGTATTTACTCTGAGTATTTTGGACAGACAAACATGAGCAAACGGTGTAAGACACTCAGCATTGTTTGCAACTCATACAGCAATTTTTTTTACTGGTCAACGGCTAGAAAAATGGACTTGCTTAAATTTTAGGACAGGTGTGGTGAGGTGAGAAGAATAAACAAATACTTAGGATAAATGCAGTAAGTATAAGTTGTGTGACTTTTAGCCTAACTTTGCATACTGGGTAAAAATTTCAGCCGACAACATTTTGAAATATTTTTCTTATTTTTCCTAGAAAATAGGATTTGACATTTCATGCAAATTGTCTCATTGGGAGACAATTTGCATGAAGTGTCAGATCCTATTTTCTAGGAAAAATGTCATCAGTTTGGGAGAAGAAAGAGTGGGAAATGTGAATGTACAAAACATTTGGACAGACAGGACTCATAGCCCCAGCTTAGAGGGACCTGATAAACATTTTTCTTTATTTCTGAGAAAAACTGTGTATTGTTGGGACTCATTAGAATTGCCTCCATTGGGCATTTAGGAGCTCTGAAAGAATTTGTTATTTATCTATGTGAAGTAAAGTAGTATTTCTGTTAGTATGTCTTGTTATTTTTTACTGATTGTCGATGCAGTTGCTCTAAGCATCATTAACCTTACCACTCTGCTGATTCAGCAGACGACAAATTGATGACATTTTTCTTTTTTTCTCAGAAACAGATTTTGACATTTCATGCACAATTTGCATGAAATGTCAAATTTGTTTTATGGGTAAATAAGAAAAATATTTCAAAATGTTGTCTGCTGAAATTTTTACCCATTGCTATGCATTAATGAAGTTATTAACCCTTCTCTTGCTAAACACGACATGCCCTGTTTTAGCAAACAGTGTAGATCCAGATCAGTTGGCTTCTTAAGAAGCCAACTGATCTGGATCTGCACTGTTTGTCATTAAATATGTGAATTTCTACCAAAATCCTGGATCAAGTAATCTGATTGGCTGGAAATTAGAAATGGGCGTGGCATCTTAATTTATTCAGCATGAGAAGGGTTAAGAGTGCCAGATTACTGTATTTATCCCAAATATTTGGACACATTAACTTCTTAACTGTACATGTCCTAGAATTTCAACGAATCCATTTAATCCTGGTCCTGCTGGATGTGCCCAGCCTTTGCAAACAGGATAGAACCAGATAAGTTGGCTTGAAGATAAGTTAGCTTGAAGCCAACTGATCTGGATCTGGACTGTTTGTCATTAAGTATGTGAATTTTTATCAACAACCTTGATCGAGCAAACTGATTGGCTGAAAATAGAAGTGGGTGTGGCATCTTGAATTTATTCAGCCTGGCAAGGGTTAACTACTTGTTGATACATGTATGTCTAAAAACTGTTGGATGAGTGGCAAACACCTGGCAAGGGGTAACTACTTGTTGATATGTCTAAAAACTGCTGGATGAGTGGCAAACAGTGTAGACTCTGATCAGTTGTCACAGTCTTTGGTGTGTGATCTAGAACTACACTGTTTGCTTAGGACTATCTGTCAGAATACTCAGGGTAAAAAAAAAAAAAAAATTCTACTCAGATATCTTTTTTGATGAAAAAAAAAACAAAACAAACTTTTTCTCTGAAAAAACTTTGCACTTTTTTTTTCATCAGAAAATATCAGGGTGTTAAACATAAGATATGCTAAAAGATTCGCGTTCACTGACTTAACAGGTGACAATGCTTTGAACAACAGTATCCAGGGCCCAGTTGTTCAAAACTAACAATGTCGTTAGTTAATGTATCATTAAAACTTTGAGCATTAAATATGGCATATACGCTAATATTTTTGCTGAAAAAATGCATTTGCAAAAGCTACTCGCATTTTTCAGCAAAAGTACCTGTGAATTAGATATTGTACTTACTAGAGCAGTTAATATTTTGACCACTAACGAGCTTGTTAAGCTAACGACGCTTTGAACAACTGGGCCCAGATGTTTAAGGTACCATATTTTATCCTAAATATTTGGACAGAAATGTCTGAGCAAACATTACAGTCCCAGAACAGGGTCTGCACTGCTTGCACTTCAGGCGGTACTTTTTAGACAATTACGGGGTAGTCAGATGGACTTGTGCAATAGTTAGGAGAAGTATGGTAAGGTATTGAACGGAAGCTCTAACCACAACTGCAGCAGATGACATTTGTTTTTGTTCTTTTTTTTTTTTTTTTTTTTTGTATTTTTCAGAGAAAATAAGAAAATAAAAATTGACATTTCATGTGAATCATTTGCAGATGATTCACATGAAATGCCAAGTTTTATTTTCTCTGAAAAATAATAATAAAAAAAAATCAAAGTGTCGTCTGCTTTCGTTTTGTTTTATTTACTGCTCTAAGGGTCAAGGTATCTGATTATTTAGGGTAAATACTGCATTTATGGTAATACATGGTTCTTATTTGAAATCCTTCGATTATTTTGTCTCATATACAATTTACAATGTCAGGGGAACAGCAAGGTGTCATCCTGTTTCATTTCAGAATTGGATCCCAGCTATCCAAAACAGTATTTGCTTAACAAAGCACTTAACCCATTGTAGACTGAATAGACTCTCCCACACTATATACTGGAAGAGTCCAATTTCAATTTTTTGGTATGTCCGGCTATGAGATTTACATATTCCTAGAGAAAAATGGCTAAACTATTTGCAAACAGTGGAGACCCTGATCAGACGCCGCATTCTGCGGCCTCTGATCTGGGTCTGCACTGTTTGCCAATTACCCTTTTACGGGTCTCCCGACTGCAATGGGTTAACCAATATTCACGATGAATAGTTTATGTAAAAATTAAATATACTGATGTTATTTTTTATGATTTTGGTGTGCTCCCATAATTTGGCATAAACTGACAGTACATTTATTTTTTCATGTTCCAGGAATGCAACCCAGTTTAGTCTGGAGACCCCCGAAAGGGTAACTGGCAAACAATGTAGACCAGATCAGATGCCACAGAATGTGGCATCTGATCAGGGTTTACACTATTTGCAGGAATTTCTGTACAATGCTGCAGTTATAAAAACTAACCAGACACCCTGCAGTTGGAAATAGACCGATCCAAAGAGTTGCGGTAGAAGAGCACTCGACATAAATGGATTAATAATGTTAATAATCAAAGTCAGTAGTGCTTTGAACAGCTGGGACCTGAACCACATATACGAGATGTATATATATTTTTAGCTTACTAGAGCTGACTGGGCTCATAGGTAAGCTTATAGTATAGGCATGTATCCGTTGTCTGTCCATCAACGTTTTCAATCCACTTCTCTAAAGCTTCACGTGAAGCTGATTCTTACTGTATTTCGCATACAGCATCTACAGGCAGTTTCAGTCAGTTAAGGACTGGTTGCTGTGGCAACTATGGCAACTTATAGTTGCCATGGCAACTAAAAAAATAAAGGGAAGACAAAATTTGAAAAAAAAAAAAAATCATCTCAGAAGCCATAAGGACAATAAAGCTGACACTTTACAGAAAAGTTCATAATACATTCAACTCTCGTTATCTCGAATTCCAAGGGACTCTCTGAAACACTTCAAGATATCCGTACCTTGAAATATCAGAGTTGCAGAAGTGAGGAAAACAATAAATCGAACAACCACATTTAACAAATGAATATGTAATTTGACTCCTGAAGATAGAGATATATTAAAAATATTGTAGAAAAGAGGAGAAATTGCTTTTTAGGAGCAATTTCTCCTCTTTTCCACAATATTTTTTTACCTGTTCTTAGATTTCCATGTTAAAATAGGGACCAGAATTTCACTTTGAGATAAGCAGTTATTCGAGATAAGCAAGGTTGAGATAACGAGAGTCGACTGTATTTGCCTGTACAAAAATAGTGTTTTGCATTGTCATTGCTTTGTGTGCTTTTGTCACTATGGTAACTCAAAATTTTCATAGATGTATAAGGGGAAAAGTGAAAGTAGGCCATTTTTTCTATCTTACTGCAGACACTTTGACAAAAGTTTTACAGAAATGTTTGTTGAATAGTCCTCTACCAAACATATGAATTCTGTCCAAGTAGTTGAATTTGATTGGTTGATATGTCAACAAAAAATTGTGAAAAAAAAAGAAAAAACTCTTCAGAAGCTATCATTAAAGTAAGGTAAAGTTGAAACTGCTTAATACTTCAAAATATTAGCTTTTACAGCAGTTCACTCAGGTGAGCATTGTAGCCCAGGGGCCTCTGGTTGTTGCACCAGTCCTGCTTAACCTTTACCACTCTATGGGCAAATTCAGCAGACAACAAATTGATGATATTTTTTCTGATTTTCCACAGAAAACAGTTATTGACATTTCATGCAAATTGTCTCCATTGGAGACAATTTGCATGAACTCTCAAAACCTGTTTTCTGGGAAAAATATGAAAAAATATTTCAATATGTCTGCTGAAAATTTACCCAGAGTGCTGAGCATTGATATAGGAGTCTGGTTTACCATCCATCGGTCTGCCAGCATTTGTGACCACCCTAGCATTCAAATTCATATCTAAATAACTGTTACACCAACAATCATCATACCTAGCATGCACTTTCTCCCAAACAAGGACTTGAACAATGCAACATCATTTTATGATCATGACCTTTTTTATGACCATTTCATTGTCTTATGACTTTGCATTTTTTTTCGCACCTGCATTAGCATGGGAGACTTAGGCATGCAAGTTTCCTTTTGTCTGTCCATTCTGTCTGTTTCCTGTCTGTCTGTCTGTTCGTTCAATTATGTACTTACACCCACCAAGTGACCACCATAGTGACCACCCAAAATGAAATCTACAGACTGTAAAACTTTATAGTTAGTTTCACTTCACTGGTTGTTTTATCTCACTGAGCTAAATAAGTATGACAACCCTCATTCTTCTGGTGCATGTTTTCACATTTTAGTACATAGTGTGACATAAACTTCAAAGAAATTCTTGATTTACTTCACAGATGCCGGCAGGTGTGATATCGCCTTCTGTAGAATTTTTGTTTAATGTTTTCTGTAGTATGTTCTCAGGAAGCTGTTGATCAGTCGCATACCTGTAACTTGTATATTGCATATTTCATCTGTGCTTTGTATCTTGTGCTCCATATCTTTTTAACCCTGATCCTGCTGGTCCCAGACATGCCCGCCTTTGCAAACATTGTAGATCCAGATCAGTTGGCTTCTTCAGAACTGATCTGGATCTACACTGTTTGTCATTCAGTATGTGAATTTGTATCAATAACCAGGATCAAGTAATTGGCCATTACTTCACCATGAATTTACCATTAAATATGACTTCAAATAATGGCCATTAAAAACAGGTCACACCTGGGCATTAATAATTTTAATGGCTAATCCAGATTTGTGATTAATGGCCAGTGGTATACCCATTAATATTTTTCATGGTTATATTTAATGGGCAACTGTCCATGAAAGGTGACAACATTCATGGCCCATTAATTCTTGCCAATTAATCTATGGTTTTTCTAATTTTCATTGACAATTCATGCCCATTAACCATAACCCTTACTTTTAATTTAATGGTAGATGGATATTCCCATCAAATTAAAATAATGAGCATTGATATTTTAATGGCTGATTAAAGGGGAATAAACTCTTCAGTAAAAATTATGACCATTAAAAAAAGAGGAAAAATCATGGCCACCAAAAAACTGAAAATAATGGGAATAAAAAAGAGCTGTATGCAAGCCATTGAGTAATTGTAAGCAAGGGAAAAAAAATAGATGAAATTCTGAATTCTAAGACCTACTTGCCATACAAATTTCAATGAACAAAAATGTCAATTTGTGAGCTTGATCCAAGAAATGTCCATCCTATTGCATTCTGTAAATCGAGAAATTTGTCACTACACAAAAATGAAACACTTGATTTTTCTATTGTTTTGCTTAAAATTATACATGTTCCTTATGTACATAGGCGTTATGTTCGAATTGTCCTCTGCTTTCCCATTTGTATGAAAAATGAAAATTAGTGCATTGTCATGGTTTATCTTCAGTAAATTTACTTATAGTTACTAAATTGAGTAATGCTAGTAAATCTAATATATGATTCTTGATTGTATATTTTTTATGCTTACATTCATGGCCATAAGTTTATTATACCATATTAATCATAGGCATGAAATAAAAACATGTCTGTACCAAGTAGTCACTGATTTAGATGCAATGTTAATGGCCATTACAATGCATTTTAGGTTTAAAGGTTATGTTAAGGACAGTAATTAATTTACATCATATTTATCATGTGCATGAAATAAAACAATACTTTTGAGTGGTTTTTGTTTAATTAATGCCCATTAGATGCATTGTTAATGGCCATTACTAAAACAGTTCATGTTTGAATTGTTACTTTAATGACCATAAGTTATTTTACGTCACAAAATCATAGTCTTGAAAACATTTTCAAAGACTTAGCCCTGTTAATGCCCATTAGATTAATTTTTAATGGTATCAGGAATCCAATTTGTTCTTTTAATGGTCATGACTTTCAAGAATTCCATTTCATGGCCATTATTTTTTCTATTCAGTTTGTAACAGCCATAAAATATGAATTTCGTATAGTAATAATTGGTATGAAAAAAACTGAAACATGAAGTTATGGTCCATTAGGAATCAAATTTGTTTTTAATGGTCATGAATTTTAAGAATTCCACTTCATGGCCATTATTTTTCCATTCAGTCTGTAATGGCCATGAGATATACAATTTGTAATAGTAATAATGGGCATGAAAAAAAAACTGAAACAAGAAATAATGGCCCATTAAATTTCCTATGCCATCACTTTTATGCCAGATCACTACATTTAACCATTTTTAATGATATTTTCATGGTTGAAGCTTTACATATTGACCATTAATTAAAAGTTTAGTGGGGTGAAAAAGAACACCATGATCTTTTTTATACAAAGATTAATTGCCACCTTTTATGGTTTTTAGTGCTTTCATGGGCAATTCATATTTTTTTTCATGGGATTTTAATGCCTTATGTCTGCAGTAGTGTGACTGTAAGGCTCTTCATTGCAGAGAGCCTTTCATCATCATCCTTCCATGGTCTCGATATGACTTAAATAATGTTGAAAGAGATATAAAACACCAAACCATCATCATCATGTCAGCCACTAATTTCATAATTAGCATACTTTAACCTTTAGCTCTGGACATATGCAGCAGATGACAAATTGTTGATATTTTAAATTTCCTGGAAAATAGACATTGACATTTCATGCAAATTATCCCTTGTCTCCTAAGGAGACAGTTTGCATGAAATGTCAGTCTATTGTTTTGGGAAAAATAAGAAAAATATTTCAGAATACCATCTGCTGAAAGTTTTTACTCGGCATGCTAAGCTTTAAGGGTTAATATCGACATACAGACAGGTTGAATTAATTGGTGGCATTACTTTTTTAGCTCACCTGTCACATAGTTACAAGATGAGCTTTTGTGATCACATTTTGTCCATCGTGCATCCGTCCGTGCTTGCGTGTGTGCGTGCATCCATAAACAATTTCTTCAAACAACATCTCCTCCTAAACCACTGTTTGGATTTTGACCAAACTTCACAGGAATCATCCTTGATTGGTTCTCTTTCAAAGTTGTTCAGATGGTCTGGTCCATTGCACATCTAGGTCACAGGAGCTAAAAACAGGTTTTTTAACTGAAGACTTAAAAAATCTTCTTGTCTGAAACCAGAAGGCCCATGACTTTGATATTTGGTATGTGGCTTCATCTAGTGGACCATTCCAAAAGTTGTTCAATTTTATAGCCCTGGGGTTAAAAATGGCCCCGTGCCAGGGGTCACTTGTTTTACATAGACCCATATAGGGAAAAATCTCCTTGTCTGAAAGCAGAAGGCCCAGGCCTTTGATATTTGATACATAGCTTCACCTAGTGGACTCTGCTAAGATTGTTCAAATTATAACCCTGGGGCCAAAAATGGCCCCACCCCAGGGTTGACATGTTTTACATAGACTTATACAGGAAAAAACTTTAAAAAAAATTTCATGTCTGAAAGTGCAAGGCCTAGGCCTTTGATATTTGGTATGTAGCATTGCCTAGAGATCCTCTGACAAGATTGTTCAAATTATGCCCCTTGGGTGAAAAGAGGCCCCATCCAGAGTGGAGTAGGGTCCTTTTTTTTTTACATAGAACTAAAAGCCATTGGCAATTATTAGGCCTAGGACTATCAAACCAATAGGGAGGATGGACCTGAAGAGCAGATGACCTTTAAGTCAAAGATCAAGGTCACCATGACCTTTAGTACCAAAAAAGCTTACTATTCTGCAATGCTTATGGTTAGGACCCTCATACTTACTAGAGATGTTGGTCCTCACCAGTAGATCATCCTGAGGGCAAAGGTCAAGGTCATCATTTAATACTAAAAAAGCTTGATAACTTGGCAATGCTTGGGGCTAAGACCCTCAAACTTAGAGGGGATGTTGGTCCTCACCAGTAGTTGACACCAAGGACAAAAGGTCAAGGTCACACTAACCTCTAGTACAAAACAAGCTTACAACTCGGCAATGCTTGGGGCTAGGACCCTCAAACGTAGTAGGGATGTTTCTTATGACCAGAAGATGACCCTGAGGGCAGAGGTCACGGTCAAGGTCACCATGATTTTTAGAACTGCATCTCTGTATAACATGATTCAGGTGAGCGATATAGGGCCATCATGGCCCGCTTGTTTTTCAATTTATTGTGCAAAGTTAAAAAGCAGATTTTTTTTTTTTTTTTTTGGACAAAACAGATTACCTGTCCAAACTAGTCTTTAGCCTGCTGTTCATTGTCTTAGTGTGAATAACACAAAATTACAGTGTTCATTATTTGTGGTTGTGCAGATACGCAAATGTATGTGTTAAGTGTAAAATGTACATTTTAACCTTTAAAGTGCTAATCACAACTGTAGCAGACATTTTGATTTTTTTATTTCTTTTTTTCAGGGAAAATAAAGTTTGACACTTAACAAGAATTGTCTGCTGGCGTAAATGTGTCTACCCTAAAAGGAAAGAATTTGCGCCTTAATGGGAGAAAATTCTTTCCTTTTAGAGTAGACCCCTTTTCAGGTAGGAGATGATTTACATGAAATGCCAAGTCTTGTTTTCCTTGAAAAAAAGAAAAAGAAAAAAAAAAGAAAACAAATTGAATATCGCCTGCAGCGCTTTAAGGATTTGTTAGATCATTTGCATTTGTTTTATATCCCTTGCTGATGAATCACATTTGTGTTGTTATTTCCCAGGAGAATTTCCAGAGTGGGTTTCCTTTGTCAAGGGAGGTAATTAAAGTGAACAATATTTTCAAGCATTGGCTTGTATAAAAGTAACTAGTATTATCCAAATGCACAATATTATATTGCAAGTTTGTTATTTTGTTGCTGTATTTGATTTTATGTTATACCATTGTCTTGTTGCTGGTCATTTCACAATTAGCTTGCTGCAGATGACAAGTAATAAAGTTATTTTAAATATTTTTTTCCTATTTTTCTCAGAAAAATAGGGCATCTCTAAGGAGACAGTTTGCTTGAAATGTCAAACCCAGTTTAACAAAAATATTGCCAATTTGTTAAAACTTGGCATTTCACTGAATAATCTTTTAGGGGACTTTTCTCAAATGAGAAGATCCGTTTTTAGAAAAAAACATCCTGTTGTCGGCTAATTTCACCCGCAGCAAGCTAACATGTTAGTTCCAGATAAATATAGGCAGAAGGCATTTTAAATTTTTTTTTTTCTTTTTTTTTTTTTTCAAGAAAACAGGGATTGAAATTTCATATGAAATGAAGCATTTTTTTTTTTTTTTTTTTTTTTTCGTTTTTTTTTTTTTTTTTTTTTTTTTTTTTTAAAAGCCCTGTTATCTTGAAAAATATCACAAATATATTGTCTGCTGATGTTGTGATGAGGCCAGGGTTGTGGAATTAATTAACCCTTGTCCTGCTGAATAAATTAAGATGCCACACCCTTTTCAAATTTTCAGCCAATCAGATTACTTGATCCAGATTGTTGATATAAATTCACATACTGAATGGTAAACAGTGCAGATCCAGATCAGTTGGCTTCTAAGAAGCCAACTGATCTGGATCTACACTGTTTGCAAAGGCAGCATATATCCGGGTTCAGCAGGTTAATGAGGTGCTTCTAATGAATCTGAGTACCTGCAACTTGTGATTCAATTCACATCATTACGAAAACATGCCTATATAATTTTGACCCCCTTAAACCCCATTTTTATATGTAAAACTGGGGTTTACAGGGGTATACAGGGGTATACATTATTTTTCTTATTTCTGCTCAAAAACATAGATTGTGGGTACTCATTAGAACCGCCTCGCTATGTTTTGAGTAGAAATATGAAAAATATCAGAGATTTTACCTGAAAGTTTTTGGTTTTTGGTGGTGAAATTTTCTATATATTTGAATAGGCGTGTTTTCGTAATGTGAAACATATAATTATCCCAGAATCTGGATTCTCTCCTTAGCAAGAGCTATGAAGTCCTTGTCCCAGGACAAGTAAATTGAAATTTCTTACTTGTCCTCAGGGAAATGGAACAAGTTGGACAAGTCAGGTGGTATTTTCACAGCCCTGGATGAGCATATTAAGTGTTAATTTTTATTGGATAACAGCATAACTAGTTGCAATATTACTGTTTAAAACTTGTGATTCTGTTGTTATGTGATTTTGTTTTATCCTTGCTTATTATGTTAACTGTTCAGATAATGAACATTCACTCGATTATTTGGGCCATATTGTGCAAAAAGGCTTGGACTAGCATTTGAGCCTGTACTGTAATATGAAAACAGTGCTTAGAGTTTTTTTCCTTTCACCTTTACTACTCTCTGAGACCAGGAGGTCGCGGGTTCAACCCCCACAGAGGTAGGGCAACATTCTTTCATGGAGATTGATCATGAAATATTTTCTACAGTCATTCTCTCCCTTCCGCTGATTCAAGAAGGGCAGTTGTCAGTTTCTGGTGAAAGAATGTGCACAATACTGGTTAACCACTTGAAGGACTAACCCTGCCCAGTAAACGTATGGTTAGGTAAACTGACCACACTCGACATGACCCCATTGGGTTGACTGGGCCGTAAAACCTCAACACAAACAAACTCTCTGGGCTAATTCAACTGATGACGAATTGATGATTTTTTCCCCCAGAAAACAGGGATTTGGCATTTCATGCAAATTGTCTCCATTGGAGATATTTTTGCATTAAATGTCAAATCCTGTTTTCTGGAAAAAATTTAGAAAAAAAAATTCAAATTGTCATTCTGCTGAAAATTTTACCCAGAGTGCTAACCCTTAAAGCGCTAAGAAAATCTGCATCTGAAAATGTCGTCTGTTTATGTCGTCTGCTGAATATTCTTGCAAACTTTTCAAACCAATTTTTGCATATAGGCAAACAGTGTGAACCCAGATCAGACTGCTCCTAAAGGAGCAGTCTGATCTGGGTTCACACTGTTTGCAACAATGACTTTTAAAGTAACCGGCAGAAGACAAAGCAGACGACAATTGTTGTTATTGGCGCTTTAAGGGTTAAGGTAAGAAAATTGGCTCATGATTAGATTGTATAACTGTTTGTCATGTGACTATATTTATGCCATAGATCATGAGAAAAGGGTCTTTATCACATTTTGGGACAACGAAAACCCGGGTAAGACCGTATTTCACAAGACCGTCAGAGCATTTGCAAGACCGTCAGAGCATTTGCAAAGCTTTTGTTGTCTGTTATACACCACCTCTTTATAACACTATTGCTGGGATCCGAAGCAAAAACCGTGTTAGCAAAACAACCATGTTGTGTCCAAACAAAAATGTATAGATTATATAGAAAAATGACCATAAATGGTTATTTTTCTATATAATCTATACATTTTTGTAAATGTACAGATTATACAGAAAAATGACTATTAATGTCATTTTTCTTTATAATCAATACATTTTTGTTTGGATACAAAATGTTTGAGTCTACATTTAAATCGTCTTATATCCAAAACCATCTTATAACAAACCATGATATAAAGAGGTTCAGGTGTATGGCTCAGTGTCCAATGATTATAAAAAGAGACAGCTGTGATCAGACAGCACTGATGCAGAGACTGGTCTGAGCCGATTATGTAATAAGGACCAATTTCTCATGACATGGCCCCTTTATTAAGCAATCCATGTAATTTTCACCCTAGCCTACTAAAGGCTAAATTACTTGATCACATGATCAAACATGTGACATTTTATTTTTCTTCTTTTTTTTTTTTTTATAAATAGAGCTTCAAATTTCAATTTTGTTGCTGAGCAAACAATTCAGAATTCAGAATAATTTTCCATCATTCCCAATGGAAAAATTTAAACAAAAAAAAAAAAAAAAAAAAATTACCGGTACACTAGACTGATATTAGTCCTTAAATTGCCAAGCAAATTTTGCAGCAGACCACTTTTTTTTTTTTTTTTTTTTAATTTTTATTTTTCATAGAAAACAAGTCTTGCCAAGCAGACAGTTCACTGAAATGTCAAGACTTATTTTCTATGAAAAATAAAAAATGAAAAAAAAAAAAAAAGAAGAAAAACAGTGTCGTTTGCTGCAATTGTGATTGGAACTGTAAGGTTTAAAATGTAAAAGGATAAGGTTACTTGCCATAGCTCCAGATAAATCACTTATGGTACCATTATGCAGCCTACAAATATTGATATTTTCTTTTTTTTTTGCATAAAAACATAAATTGTCAGGGGCAGATCCTGGATGGTTTTTGAGGGGATTTGATTTGATCAAATTAGCATACTTCCTCTACGTAATTGGACAGACAGGTCTGAGCAAACAGTATAGACTCGGATCAGACGCCGTAGAATGTGGCGTCTGATCTGGATCTACACTGTTTGCCATCATCAAGCAATTTTCCACACATTCACAAGTAGTAAAATGGACTTCTTGGAGAGAAGTATAAGATACAGAGTAAGGTGTATGAGTATTTAAATACACTCCCAAGTTTATCAGATTTACCCAAAATTTCCCATGAAAATGAAATTTTGAGCCAAAGGGGGGGTGGGGTTCAAGTTAACCCCACCCCCTCCCAAAATTCCCTCTGAATCCACTCCTGCATTGTGGGTAATCATTAGAATTGTCTTGCCAGGGTGATTCTGATAAATACCTTCAGCATGTTTTTATAGAAGGGGTTCGGGTGGGGGAGGGGAGGGGGTTCATTCGAACCTTTGACTCAGCATTCATTTTCATGGAAAACTTTGGATAAATCTGATAAATTTGAGGTACCGTATTTACTCTAACTATTCACACCCCTTACCCTTTACCTTATAAATGTACTTCTCTTCAACAAGTCCATTTTACTACCTGTGAATGTGTGTAAACAATGCTGGGTGAGTGCCGATTACCATTTTGGGGGTCTCCAGATTAAAATGAGTTTATTATATAGCATTTATGTCCATGTGACTGGGAAAAAAAAATAGCGAATTATAAAAAAAAACTCCCATAATTATAATTATCCCGCGTGGACTTTCATTATTTTACACATTTTGTAAATAGCTTTATTTTCATGGAATCCACAATTTCATGCTCGCAACCAAAGAATCATTTAACTGCAGGGTTGTATTTCCAGACTTTGTATCCAGAGTAAATACAGACATGTATGAGCTATGTTGATTGGCAATATTGCTGAACAAGTTTGTGAAACAGGCGAACTAGATGGCCATGATATGATAGCAAATTATGCCTATCTTGAACATGCAAACTCTGGCTAATCTGGCACCACACTTTGGCATGTATTCATAGCGCCAGATAAGAGGGGTATCCACATAATATTTTTCTTATTTGCCCACAAAAACATATATTGTGGGTACTCATTAGAAGTGCCTCATCGAGGCACTTCTAATGGGTACCCACAATATATATTTTCGTGGAGAAAAAAGAAACACATCAAATTTTCGGTTGAAAACAGTGCCTTATCTGAAGCTATGGTACTTCATGATGCCTTTTCCAACCATATTTTACTTGGACAACACGAAAACTTACAATGTGGCATGTAATAACAGGAAAGATTCAAGTCAGCCTGCTTAGTGATGTTTTTTTGACCAATCTTCATAGTTCACGTGAACTATTTACCTTTAATCTTTACTACTCTCTTGGAAAATTCAGCAGATGACAAATTGATATTATTTTCTTATTTTTCTTTAAAATGTCTTGCAAATTGTCTGTTGAGGAGACAGTTTGCATGAAATGTCAAGTCCCGTTTTCTGGGAAAAATAAGAAAAAACATTTCAAAATGGTTTCTGTTGAAAATTTTACCCAGAGTGTAAGCCTTAAGAGTGCCATTCAAAATTGTAGCAGGTGGCATGTTATTATTTTTTGATTTTCAGAGAAAATTACTCATGACATTAAATGTGAATTGCCTCCATAGCAGATGTAGCGTATGACTTACATGAAATGTAAAGACGTTATTTTCTTAAAAAGAGAAGAAAAGTTATCTTAAAGAGATACACCACTTCTTTATAACACTATTTCTGGGATCCGAAGCAAAAACCATGTTAGCAAAACAACCATGTTGTGTCCAAACAAAAATGTATAGATTATGTAGAAAAATGACCATAAATGGTCCTTTTTCTATATAATCTATACATTTTTTTAAATGTATAGATTATATAGAATGCCTATAAATGTCATTTTTCTTTATAATTGATACAATTTTGTTTGAAAACAACATTTTTGAGTCTACATTTAAACAGTCTTATATCCAAAACCAACTTATAACAAACCATCATATAAAGAGGTTCAGGTGTATTGCTCATCTGCTGTTGTGATTGACCATGAAGACTGATCATGCTGCAAAGATAATAGAAATAGATAAAAAGGGTATTAAGATGAATATTTGTTTCTTATTTCTCCACAAAAACAAATGGTGTGAACACCCACAACATATATTTTCATGGACAAATAAGAAAAAAAAATACCTATTAATTTCTGGTTGAAAAAAGAATCTTAGCTAGAGCTGTGACGGATGTGCAGACTGTCTAGATCCTTCACTGTTTGCATATGCCACATTTTTGGTTTTGCTTTGTATTTGTACTGATGACATTGTCTACAAACATAGCAAAATTAACCCACCACCTGTAGCAGACAACTATTGAATGCTATTGTTTTTGTAACAGAAAACCTGGGCTTAATATTTCAGGCAGATTGACTCCTTAGGAAACAATTTGCTTGAAATGTCAAGCCCTGTTTTCTGCATAAACTGTAAAACAAATATTAAAATGGTGTCTATTTGTTTTTTCACCACACATGAGTATCATGAGTATAGGGGAATGAATATACTTTCAGGGTAGACAACTCTGTCAGATGGTTTTTGCCTCCCTTCTGCAAAAGGGTCTACTCTAAAAGGAAAGAATTTGCTCCTTTGGGAGCAAATTCTTTCCTTTTATAGTAGACCACTTTACAGAAGAGGCCTGCTGGGCAGGAAAGCAAACAGGTATTACAGAAGTTGTCTCCCTTTATAAAATGTACAAAACCCAGTCCCCTTAAATCAATGTTAAAATTGAGCTGTAATAAGTGAGTATTTTCCCTGTAATTTTTATCGTTAATCTTCTGACAGTGATTCTGTTGTTACTGTATATTAAATGTTTTTATCTTTGATATCTCACTAATAAAATTACTATTAAATATTACTTCATATAGACTTGACCTTATTGTGTTAGGTCCGTTAGACCCATTTTCTCCAGAATGCAGCAGTTCACTACACTAAGTAATTGGGTAGAATCCCCTGAGTGAGGATTGTAGGACCAGATCAGACTGTTTCATAAGAGCCCGGATACACTTGGTAGATTTTTCATCATTTCTGCCAAGGGAGACAACTTTTATCACTTCCTATTTGCTTCACTGTACACCAAGCCCCTTCTGAAAGGGGTCTACTTTGTCAGGAAAGGATTTGCTCTCGCCTTACATTTAAATATTGTAATAAATACAAAAAAAAGTGTTCAGTACACACAGAGGCTCCTTAAATCAGTCAGTGAAACATCACAGAAAAAAAACACATAAATTAAACCATGATGATGAAACAAACAACTCAGACACTGCCAGCTAGAGCTAAAGAAAACCACTAGTAGAAGCACAGAGGCTTTGTAATTGTCTCAGCAGCAACACACGTAAACATACCAGACAGAAGCTGTGTTGTTTTATAAGCAGCTGCAAGATTATACATACCAGAGAGATGCTATGTAGTTATTTGCAGTATATTTGTAGCAGCCACATAGTGATATATGCCAGGCAGAAGCCTTAGATTCATCTTGGTAGCCACATGGATATACATGTACATATACCAGTGTATCCAGAATGAAGCCTTTTAGTTGTATCAGCAGCCAATTATAGATACAAATCAGAAGCCTGATAGTCTCAGCAATCAGTTGGTTGTACATACAAGGCAAAAGTGTTGTAGTTGTACCAGCAGCCACAAGGTTATATATACCAAGAAGAAGCCTTGTGGTTTTGAAACCTATAGTTAAACACACCAAGGTGTAGCTTCACCTCGGCAGGCAAATGGTTATACATACCAAGGAGAAGCCTTGTGGTTTTGAAACCTAGTTCTACATACTGGAGAAGCTTTGTAGCTTGCACACCCTGTCAGGCCAATAGTTATACATACCAAGCCTTGTTAAGCAGATGCCTTATAGTCTTGAGCCTAGGGTATGAGGGATGTTGCGATGTGGTTTTGAAATCTAGTTAGACACACCAAGGAGAATCTTTGCAGCTTGCACTCTTTGGCAGGCACATGGTTATACATACCAAGGCAAAGCCTTGTGGTTTTTATGTATTTCTGTATTAAGAGTAGCATTGGAACCCAGGTTGGCTAGCTGTAAAAGTGCTTTAAACCCCTGGTGGTTTACTGTACTGACAGTTCTATGGCGGTGGTCCCGGTGTTAGTCTCTTGATTGCTTTGTGGTTTATTTTACGAAGCAATTTGTTTTATGTCTTACCTTGTGTTATTTTGTTCTTGTGTTTTTCAGTCCTTTTAGCAATGTGATTACCTCGCTTGGGGAAGAGAGAGCTAATTTTAGTGCTTTTTGTACGTTTGTTCAGTTTGCGCTTGTTTGGTTTTGTCTGTTTCCTCTTGGTGTCTGGGAAGGGCTGTGGTTTGTGTTTGTAGCACTCCCTGGACTTTTCTCTTACCTTTATTTTGAAACAGCAAGGAGGCTTTGAAGCTTGCACACTTTGGCAGGCCCATTGTTATACATACCATGGAGAAGCCTTGTGGTTTTCAAACCTGTAGACGGCATTCCAAGGCAGGCTCATGATTATACATACCTAGGAGAAGCCTTGTGGTTTTAAAACCTAGTTATACACACCAAAGAAAAGCTTTGTAACTGGCATACCAGGGCAGGCGCATGGTTATACATTCCAAGGAGAAGAATTGTGGTTTTGAAACCTGCAGTTATACAAAGCAGCTTTGTAAGTGGCATACCTTCTTTAGAAGCAACATTGTTATGTTATACAAGGCAGAAAGATCTGTTGTTCCATCAGCCTCAGTTGTATAGTTATACATACCAGGGAGAAGCTTTTTAATGGTTTCAGCATTCAGGGCCAAGTTGTTCAAACTAACAATGTCGTTAGTTAATGTATCGTTAAAACTTTGATCATTAAATACGGCGTATATGCTATTTTTTTTGCTGAAAAAATGTGAGAAGCTTTTGCATTTGCAAAAAAGTACTCAAATTTTTTCAGCAAAAAATATCTGTGAATTAGATATTGTACTTACTAGAACAGTTAACATTTTGACCACTAATGAGCTAATTAAGCTAACAATACTTTGAACAACTAGGCCCAGGTCATTATACATATGAGGCAGTACCAGCAGCTACATAGTTATTCATACCAAGGAGAAGCCTCTGGCATACCTGGCAAAGGCATTGTATTTGTCCCAGCAGCCATATGGTTATACATATCGGGAACAAGCAATGTAGCTGGTATACATGACACCTTGTCTCAGCACCCACATAGTTATACATACCAAAGAGAATTGTGGTTTTAACAGATTTCCTCTACAGCCACATGATTATTTAAACCAAGGAGAACCTTGTAGCACTGCATGAACTCCCCCACACTACGAGGGATGTTCGAAATGAATTGCTTATTGTCGTCTAGCTCGGTATCCACCTGGGGCACGATAAAAACCAATACATACCTGTATAGGGTTATTCAATATCTACACAATGGTGTATAAATGTACATGTTAGACTAAGTGTAAGACATAAAATTTGCCATTTGAATACACGCAGTCATTGACCACTGCAGTAAAAATGGTTGGTACAAGCGTCGACAAAAAAGATGAAATACGGGCTTACATCAAAGTTCGCTCAAAACTTGGTTGTTCTTTGAAGAAGCTGATGACTGAAATTTCTACTGCTTTTGGACCTTCTTGTGTGTCTTATGACACAGTTCGGCGGTGGAAAAAGAAATTTGAGTCTGGTGTAGAGTCCATCAAAAATGCACCGAAATCAGGTAGGCCAAAATCTGCATCTCGTAAAGAAATTGTTTCCAAAATAAAGGAAATCATTGAAGGAGATGCCAGATTTACAGTTCGTGATATTGCACGAAAGGTAGGCATATCACTTTCAACGGTTCACCTTATTTTGAAGAAGCATTTGAAAGTCGGAAAGATTTCTGCTAGATGGGTGTCACATCTGTTGACTGACGGGCAAAAGAGGCAACGGGTTAAAGTGGCCAAAACGCTGCTTCAAATGTTTCCAAAATATGACAAAAAGCAGTTTGCCAATGTCGTCACAGGTGATGAAACCTGGGTCCATTATTTTGAGCCCGTCAGGTTAGCAATAAGATCTGGGCCACTAAACACAGCAAATGCCCAATAATTGCCAAACGTTCTTTGAGTACAAAGAAGGTTTTGTATGCAATCTTCTTCTCTGGTGAAGGAGTCGCAATAAAAATGCCAGTGAAAAAGGGCAAAAGCATCACCGGAAAGTACTACAAAGACGTAGTACTGAAGAAACTGAAAAAGTATTATCAGAAACGACGCCCTGCCACTGGTTTTAAACATGTCCGTCTTCTTCATGACAATACCCCAGCTCATACGTCCGCAAAAGTTACGGCGTTTTTGAAGAAAGAAAAAGTAACTGTTTTGCCTCACCCCCCGTATTCCCCAGACCTTGCCCCATGTGATTTCTTTTTGTTTCCGAAATTGAAAGCATTCCTTGCTGGGCAGAAATACCAGTCCCGACAGGCACTTGGATCTGCCATTCATCAGTACCTTATTACTGTGCCCAAATCAGCGTACCTTGACGACTTCAAGAGGTGGATACATCGGCTGAAACTTTCCATTTCTAGCCACGGGGAGTACTTCGAGGGCATGAAATGAGTACTTTTAGGCTAACTTGAAATTTGAAGTCTCCAGACAGAAATAAGCAATTCATTTCGAACATCCCTCGTATATATTGGAATAGTGCAATTTCAAATTTAGGCAAGTTGTGCTGTGATAAAGATAGTCCTAAAAAAATGGCTTAATTATTTGCAAACAGTGGAGACCCTGATCAGATGCTGCATTTTGCAGCATCTGATCTGGGTCTGCAATGTTTGCCAATTATCCTTTTGTGGTCTATGGACTAAAATTGGTTAAAATTAACAGGCAGATGCCATAAAGTATTGAGGCTAGGGCATTTTTCATTATTCCTCATGAGGAGATGCTTTAAAACTGAGTCTACTTACTATTTTCTGATTTTGTTTTGTTCTGTATTTCTAAAGGATCCCTACTTTCGGAATATTTTGTGACAAATAATTTAAATGATCCTGCATACATAAGTCTCATAATTAGTACCCAGTTTATCCAAAATACTGGAACAATTTAATATTGTCCACAAAATTTGAAGAAGTCATTTTACTGCAGACTGCAAAACCAAATCAGATACTGCATTCTAAGAATACCCTCCGGTTTGTTTACGTACTCGGGATGTTGAAATGAACAATAACACAAGCAGCTGGAATGTAAATATATATTTATCTATGTTTTCTGACAGCTGAAATAAGTTTTTATGCAGTAAAATACATTTCAACTCTACCCTTCTTTTGGCCATAGACTGTGCTCAAGATTAATCTTTACCACTCTCTGGGCAAATTCAGCAGATGACAAAGCGACAATAGTTTTCTTATTAGTTTCCAAGAAAACAGACTATGACAATTCATGCAAATTGTCAAGACAATTTGCATGAAGTGTCATAGTCTATTTTTTTGGAAAAATAAGAAAAATATTTTAAATTGTCGTCTGCTGAAATTTTTACCCAGCCCTGTTTGCTTATTTTTCCATGAAAATATGAACCACAACATAAGACACTGTATCTTCTGAAGTGCCATGTGGTCTAATCAGGGTCTTCACTGTTTGCCTGAAGAAATTGTGTATCCTTGGACATCCGCACAGCTTTGAAGGTACAGTTGAACTTCAGTGGCTTAAACATCTTTGGGACCATGTAAATTTGTTCTAGACATGGGTGCTTCGAGCCACGGAGGGTTATTCATAGTGCCAGTTCAGATGGCAAATGGAGACAATTTAGCGATGCCTGTGTAATCATTAGAATTGCCTCTATGAGGTGATTCTAATGAGTACACACAAAGTACATTTTCATGATAAAATAAGGAAGTTTCCCTAAAGTATCCCTAAATATTTGTTTTCTTGAGCTATTGGAAGAATTTCCTAGGAACTCAAAAATGAGTTTGAATCATCCAAGGTAAACGAGCCATCCTTGTTCGAGCCATTGAGGTTTTACTATAATTGTATCACATTCCAAATGTTCTCCAGTCACATATAATTCATCCAACAGAGATTTTCACATACAAATTAAAAATAAAAATTCAGGGCCCAGTTGTTCAAAGTGTCGTTAGCTTAACGAGCTCATTAAGGGCCATTTCGTTAACTGTTTTAGCGGATTCAATACACAATATTCTGATATTTTTTGCTGAAAAAATGTGAGTAGCTTTTGCACTGCAAAAGCTACTCACATTTTTTCAGCAAAAGATTTCAGCATATTTGCGTATCACTTAATGTAAATTTTAACGAATCGTTAACTAACGACATCGTTAGCTTTGAACAACTGGGCCCAGATTTTTTTCTTCTATAAAATGATCACTTAATTAACCAAGGTCCTGCTGAACCGGGATACACCCTGCACTGCAAAAAGTGTAGATCCAGATCAGCTGGCTTCTGAAGAAGCCACCTGATCTGGATCTGCACTGTTTGTCATTCAGTATGTGAATTTATATTAACAGTATCCCTGCACTGCAAAAAGTGTAGATCCAGATCAGCTGGCTTCTGAAGAAGCCAGCTGATCTGGATCTGCACTGTTTGTCATTCAGTATGTGAATTTATATCAACAATCTGGATAAAGTAGTCTGATTGGCATGGCTTCTTAATTTATTCAGCATGACAAGAGTTAAGAGAGCTTATACTATCACCAGACCATTGGACAAGTATGATCACAGGTCCATGTGGAGCTGTAATATCACACCCAGTTGTTGCTTGGGGTTTTCAGAGTTAAATAGCAATTTGCATAAATAATCTGTTTTTGGTGAAAAAATGAGAAAAAGTATCACTCATCGGCATTATGGAAATTATGTCATCAGAGTACTAACAATTAATGCTGTATCTAGCTTGGAAATATGATTGTATATCTATTGAGCTTAACAATACACAACTCTGTGCCTAACATGTTACAATGATATAACAAACTAACAAGCTTCATGTAAATATAGATTTCTTGAAATAAATAATATCTATTACTATAATTTAAAATAGAAAACAAAACTCTTCTTTAAAATAAAATCACTAAAAATGAGCATAAAATAAATATGTGATGAAATGTTAGAAAAGAGCCTTGATTACCTAAGTGAGTAATGGCCCTTGTCATATATGTAGATAATGGCCCTTATCAAACATACTGACAATAGCCCTTATCACACGTGTGCAATGACCCTTATCATATATGCAGGCCCTTATCAAATATGTAGGTAATGTAATGGCCCATATAATGTGGATAATGGTCCTTATAACATATCTGAGTAATGGCTTTGCACATGTGGATAATGGCATCATATGTGAGTAGAGGCCCTTATCACATATGTGGGTAGTGGCCCTTATCACATATGTGGGTAATTACTCTTATCACATATGTGGGTAATTACCCTTCTAATATATGTAAGTAATGGCTGTTATCATAACAGAGAAATGGCCCTTATCACATATGTGGTAGTGGCCATTATCACATATATGAATAATGACCCTTTTCACATATGTGGGTAATGACCCTTATCACATAAGTGGGTAATGACCCTTATCACATATGTGATTAATGGCCCTTATCACATGTGGGTAATGATCCATATCACATGTGTGAGTAATGGCCATAATTATGTGGGAAATTGCCCTTATCACATATATGGGTAATTAGGCTTATCATATGTGAGTAATGGCCCTTATCACATATGCGGGTTATGACCCTTATCACAGATGTTGGTAAAGACCCTTATCTCATATGTGGGTAAGGGCCCATATCACATAGGTGGGAAATAATCCTTATTACATATGTGGGTAATTGCCCTTATCACATGTAGCTAATGACTCATTACATATGAGGTTAATGACTCGTATCACATATGTGGGTAATGACCTTTATCACATATGCAGATAATGACCCTAATCACAGATGTTGGTAATTACCTTTATCACATGTCAGTAATGGCTCTCATCACATATGTGGGAAATGGCCCTTATCACATGTGGGTAATGGCCCTTATCACATATGTGGATACTGGCCCTGATCACATGTGGGTAACAGCTCTTATTACACATGTGGGTAATGGCCCTAATCACATATGTGGGTTGCAGCTCTTATCACCCATGTAGGTAATGGACCTTATCACATATGTAGTCATGGCCCTTATTGCATGTGGATATTTATCACATATGTGGGTAATGTACTTTACCACATATATGGGTAATGGCTCTTATCACATGTATGTAATGACCCTTATCATGTACGTGCATACTCTGTGCTATCTGATATACTGGAAGTTGTGTGAGATTCAATTACAACAATTGACCCTTTCAATCCTATAGAATGACACATAAATTTCTGAAAATAATGTAGACCTAGATGAGGTGGCTGGTATTCTGATAGCTGTCACACCTCAATTTACATAATAACTATACAAAAACCTCTTCATAACACAGTTCATTATAGCAGAGGGACCAAAATATGTTTTTATCCAAATAAAGATGTGTAGATTATGTAGAAAAATTACAATTTATGGTATTTTTGTTTTTAATATAATCTATACAACACTATCCAAACAAAACATGTATACATTATATAGAAAAATGATGATAAATGGCCATTATTCTATATAATCTGCACATTTTTGGTGCATACAACACTTTTACCTAATACAGTTTTTAAATGGATCCCAGCAAGTGTTATAAAGAGGTTGTAGGGCTTTTCTTTAAGGGATTTTTGTTGACTGTCCCTTTCTCAAACAGTGCGCCTGTCCTAATTCAAAGCAGCTAGTTTTAGAAATTTATGGCTAGAAAACTGTTATTGAACAAAATAAACTAAACTTGCATTTCAACAAACAAAAGTACTAATTACAATACTAGCCAAGCAAAACAATTCAACCCTTAGAGCACTAAGCAAAATTGTAGCAGACAACACTTTATTTTTTTATATTATTTTTCAGAGAAAAAGGCTTCCATTTCATGTGACAATTCGCATGAAATGTCATGCCTTGTTTTCTCTGAAAAAAATAATAATAAAAGAAAATAAAAAAATCTTGTCTGCTAGTAGTCATGATTAGCACTTTAACCTTCACCACTCTCAGGGCATATTCAGCAGATGACAAATTGATAATATTTTCTTATTTTTCTTGGAAAACAGGATTCGACATTTCATGAAAATTGTCTCCTTTCAAAACAATTTGCATGGTCAAATCTGTTTCCTGAGAAAAATAAAAAAAAAAAATATTTGAAATGTTGTCTGCTGAAACTTTTAACAGGAGTACTAAGTGTTAAGGGCTAAATGTCAACAATATACCACTAACTACTTCTTGCATACAGTATAACATGAATAATACTGAAAAAACTGCCACAGTACTAATACTGACAAAGCCTGTTTTTGACCTTTAATCTGCTGGACTTAATTAGCAGCAGACGACATTTTAAATAAAATGTTTTTCTTTTTTTCTTCAGAAAACAAAGCATGAAATTGCATGCAAACTTTCTCCTCCAGAAAACTTAGCATGAAATATCCAATCCTGTTTTCTTGGAAAGATTTCAATTTGTTGTCTGCTGAATTTGTCAAGAAAATGACAAAGGTCAAAGTATTGATAAAAATATATTTCTTATAAAAAATATTTATTTACTCATAGAGTATAATACTCTTTTACACAATATATATATATATATCCAAAATATTCACAGATGTCTGAGCAGACTATATAGACTCAGATCAAACTGTTCCTTAACCTATTTACATCAAGTGGACTCTTCTACAATTCTTTGGACCAGTCTATTTCCAATAACAAGGTGTCTGGTTAGTTTTTATCACTACTATATTTTACAGAAATTCCTGTAGTTAATGCAAACAGTGGAGATCCTGATCAGATGCCGCTTCTGTGACATCTGATCTGGGTATGCACTATTTGACAATTACCCTTTTGGAGGTTTCCTCATTAAAATGGGTTATAGCTTTGCATGCTGGGTAAAAAATTTCCTCAGAATATATTTTGAAATATGTTTCTTTTTTTTCCCCAGAACCTACTTTAAGACTATGTTCTGGGAAAAATATGAAACATGTTGTCAATTTGTCATCTGCTTAATTAGCCCAGACAGTGGTAATGGTTAAGGAGGACAGCTTCATCACGGTCTATTGTTTGCCAATTTAGCACATTTGCAACACATCATACGGTAATGTAATGGACTGGTTCAAATTTTATAGTAATTGTGGTAAGGAGTCAAACTGTCCAAATTTTACTGTATTTTACCCTTAGTACTGGGACAGAAGGGTTCAAGCAAATAGTGTATACCCAAATCAATTGTAGCAGATTGTGGAATCAGAGTCTTCTATATTTGCCACTCATTCAGCAGGTGTCAGTCACATCACCGGATGGTAAATTGAAATTTTACTTTGGTTGGTTAGAGTTTAACAGGCCAGTCAACACTAATAAGGTCATGTTTAAACAGTCAGTTTACCTAACTACACTTTTCCTGGGCAAGCTTATTCCTCTAAGTGGCTAACCAGTATGTGTGCACATTCTTTTGCCAGAAATTGACAACGGCTCTTCTTGAATCAGCGGAAGGAAGAGAATGACAAAAATATTTCATAATTTTTTTTTTTTTTTTTTTGATTTGGGTTTTACGGCCCTTTCAAGAATATTTCACTTATATCGAGCCGATCGTTCATCGAAGGTGGGCGAAAACCGGAGAACCCGGAGAAAAACCACCTGACCATCCGTAAGCAGAACTTGGCTTTCCCACATATGACCCGAGTGAGGCTCGAACCACAGCGGTGAGAAACCTAATGGATTAAGAGTCAACTCTCTTATCAACTAGGCTACGGGGGCCCGTAAAAATATTTCATAATCAGACAAAAATATTTCATAATCAGTCTCCACTAAATAATGTTGCTGGACCCTGTAGGTATTGACCTGGTGGCATAATAACCAGTCTGATGCATCTGAGCAAACAGTGTAGACCCAGAATGCAGCATCTGATCAGCATCTACAATTTTTGCAACAAACCAAGCAGTTCTTTTAGATAAACAGGCAAGTAGTAAAATTGTTCAACTTTTAGAACAAGTATGGTAAGAAGTTCAGCTGTCTGAATACTTAGGGTGAACACTGCAAACTTTCTTTCCTGCTGCAGGCAGTAATTAGCAGACAAAAAATGTGCCATGTTTACCCTAAAAGCGCCAAGAAAAACTGCATCTGAAAATGTTGTCTGTTTATGTCATCTGCTGAATATTCTTGCATACTTTTCAAACCTATTTTTGCATACAGGAAAAACAGTGTGGACCCAGATCAGACTGCTCCTAAAGGAGCAGTCTGATCTGGGTCCACACTGTTTGCAAAAATGACTTTTAAAATCACAGGCAGATGACAAAGCAGACAATAGTTGTGACTGGCGCTTTAAGGGTTAAACAAAAAAGTGTCTTTGAGATACATGTGAACAGTAAAGGGCCAGAGGAGTCTGTGCATACAAAGTAAGGTTGGCTAATCGGACCTGAAAAGATAATCGATTATCAGTCCTGCCATTGTGATCAATAATCGATTAGTAATCACTGAAGATTTAGTAATAATTTTACCTATCTGATTCTTTGATTGACTCTTACCATATGTTATACTTTACTGTATGCATTCGGTAAGACAAATGTGAGCAAACAGTGTAGACCCAGATGAGACGCTGCAAGTGCGGCGTCTCATTAGGGTCTACACTGTTTGCCACTCGTCCAGCTATTTTAGATGCAACAGTGGGTAGGAATTGTACTTAAATTTTAGATCAAGTATGGTACAGAGCTGAGGTGTCTGAATACTAAGGGTATATACGGTAAAGTAACTAACAAAGAAATCAAATGATCGATTATAAGCAAATCTGTAATGATAGTTATTTTTGTGGAATTTATCGATCAATTAATCGATTATCCGATTAATTGTGCCAGCCTTAATACACAGTCTAAGAAAGTGATTTTTGTATCAAAGCCCCAGATAATGTTGTTTTTCTTTTTTTTTGCAACAAAAAATTATTGACATTTTTCTTATTTCTCAACGAAAACATATGTTATGGGTACTCATTAGAAGCATCTCACTGAGATGCTTCTAATGAGTACCCACAACATATGTTTTTGTGGAGAAATAAAAACAAGAGGACCACGATGGTCTTATATCTCTCACCTGAGCAAAGAGATTTGCATACTAACCCAAGTTCACTGCTTTAAGATTTTTGTATAAATTTTATGATCAAGAGAAACATGATGGTTCAATATTTCTGATATATTAAAATTAGAAAAATATTTTCCTGATACCTACTTTTATCTGCGCTATGAATATGTGGGTACGTTCTGTAGTATCCTAGGATTATGCAAGAGGACAGAAAAGGCCTTAATCAGATTATTCTGACTGATCTGGGCCCTGGCTGATTGCATATGCCTGAAAGATACCTTTTTGCTTGGCATGGTTGAAATGACTAAGAGATTTTCTCTGGAAAATACATTCAGGGATAAAAAGTAATTCCACAGCGTCAAAAATCCCATAGACTTCAATGCATTTTCATGTTTACAAAACCAAAAACAAATTAAAAAAATAATTGTTTATATCTTTAAAACGTTGAAATCATTTGAAAGCTGGACAATTTATGTAATATACAGTGTGATTCTTACTGGATTTTGTCTATGCAAACTTGAGAGCAAAGAATTAAATTTTGTTTAAGACATTTTGGGCAGTTTTTGGGCGATGTCAAGATTGATGTCAATGGGAATCAGCCATTTTTAAAACTTCCTCTTAATTTAAATTGTTGTATCCGAGAAGACAGATATTCGATATTGATGAAAGTCATACATTTTGGGCATGCATCATTTCATTTACCTTTCCAATCATTACAGAACATCAATATTTTCTTTACCACATTACACAGTATTAAGTGTCCTGTAAACATGAAAATGCATTAAAGTCTATGACAAAATATTTTTGTGGAATTACTTTTGGCCTCTGACTGTAGCACTCTGGCGAACTTAATGCATTTACCCTTGAATGACTAATCACTACTGCAGCAGACAACATTTTGATTTTTTTTTTCTAAATATTTTATTTTAGCAAATACAACTTGATACTTCATGTGAATTGTCTGCTAGGCAGACAATTCACATGAAATGCCAAGTCTTATTTTCTCTGAAAAAATTTAATAAAAAAAAATAAAATATCATCTGCTACAACTTTTAGTGCAGGTTAATAAGTATCTTATACCCAAATGCTTTGTGCATATATTTGTCTATAAATTAGCCAAAGCAGGATCAAAATCAATCCGATTCCTACTCTGGGTAAAAATTTCAACAGACATCATTTTGAAATTTTTTTTTTTCTCATTTTTCCCAGAAAATAGGCACTGACATTTCATGCAAATTATCTCCTTATGAGACAATTTGCATAAAATGTGAAAGTCCCCTAGGAGACAATTTGCATGAAATGTCAAAGCCTATTTTATGGAACAAAATAAGAAACATACTATCAATTTGTCATCTGCTGAATGTCATTTGATGTCTGCTAGTTTTTTTGCTTGCAGTCCATGTATTAAGATTGACATAGTAAAATGACATGAACATAATACTAATCACATAAACTATAAAAACTATACAATAACAACATTTTGTGAGCCATTAAGAAGTCAAAGGACCTGCTACCATAGTCTGAATTGTTCCATATTTAGCAAAAGAACCTTTCACTTATAATAGCAAAGAAAATAATGATATTTACATATCACAGACAACAAGCTATAGGAAATCACAGGTAACAAGTTATGGGAAATCAGATAACAAGCTATAGGAAATCACAAATAACATGCTATAGGAAATCATAGATAACAAGCTTTAGGAAATCACAGGTAACAAGCTGTAGGAAATCTCTGATAACAAGCTTTAAGAAATAGATTTGATATTGGGTACTTTATGAGGTTATTTTATCTCAGCTCCAGACAAAGCACGCTTTTCAATCAAATAGAAATGATGTTTTTTTTCTTATTTCTCCACAAAAATATATTGTGGGTTCGTCAATAGAAGCGCCTCAGTGAGGAACTTCTAATGAGTATCAACAAAATACATTTTTGTGGAGAAATAAGAAAAACATTTATCTGGATATTCCTTTTATCTGGAGTTATGACACAGACCCAGATCAGCATAACAATAAGTAAGATGTTATCCCATTTTTAGGTTGATTGTTTACAATCGTGCCTAAGTATACAAATGCCATAATTTCCTTGTTGTCCAAGGCCCAGTTGTTCAAAGCGTCGTTAGCTTAGCGAGCTCGTTAAGGGTCATTTCGTTAACTGTTTTAGCAGATTCAATATACAATATTCTGATATTTTTTGCTGTAAAAAATGTGAGTAGCTTTTGCAGTGCAAAAGCTACTCACATTTTTTCAGCAAAAAATTTCAGCATATTTGCATATCACTTGATGTAAATTTTAACGACTCGTTAACTAACGAGGTCGTTAGCTTTGAACAACTGGGCCCAGGTGATTATCACTGACCAATATAATCAGACCGCACGTTAAAAGAAATTCAGGTAACGGTTATTTATAACCTCAAAGTGCTTTTGATAGAGGGTTATCTGTAAAACCTGGACTGGGACATTTTGGACAGTGGCAAATACTGCAGACCCAGATCAGATGCCACGTTCTTTGCAATGTCTGATCAGGGTCTGCTCTGTTTGCTTAAATTACAGGAACTTAATGAAACAGTCTTAAGTCCCCATTCAGGACCCTTTCCTCAGCCTACACTCCAAAACAATCGACCCACCAGTACTATCAGTGCTTTGATTTTATAAATATAAAGAGTCACAACTGAGAAAAGGTGTCCTCGGGGGCTTTTCAAAGAGTAACATATAGAAAAGCCAAGGATGCCAAATGGTCTGATCAAGGACTTTGCTATATGTCATACATCACAGTGACCAATAATTTTGTACTAGAACTGGACAGTGAAAGCCCTAATTGGACTGTATGGAATGCAAAGGGGATCTGGGCCTTTGCTGTCAACATATACCCCATGGCACATTTTCACAAAGTCCTATTCCAATATAAAAGTCTTTCTTACTGCTCCATGTTATATGTTGTGGGTAATCATTAAAATCACTTCACCAAAGCAATTCTAATGAGTATCCACAACAAATGTTTTTGTGGCAAAACAAGGCCTAGTATTAAAGAGGATTTCCAGTCCCCCACCTGATTAAACATATTTAAATTTGGGCAAACATATATAAGTCATTTTTTTAATTTCATATAAAGTAGACCTAAATTTATTACCTCTCCTCACCCTTGCAACAAAGGGAATAACCAATTTTACAAGCCCCCTTTGCAAAATTAGTCACTATCTTTAAAGAATTTCTCGTGTTTTTCTTTTTTTAAATTAAGATTTTACTGTTCAAAATCTTTAAACATTTACTGTACACCTAAAATTCCCATTTTGCTATACAAGTATATATATCAGAGCTGTGGAAATACCATGCCTGACTTGTCCAACTTGTCCCATTTCCCTGAGGACAAGTAAGAAATTTCAATTTACTTGTCCTGGGACAGGTAATTCATTGCTCTGGCTAGATAGAGTATCAAGATTATAAGATATAAATTTTCTTATTTCTCTAAGAAAACATATGTTGTGGGTACTCATTAGAAGTGCCTCAGTGGGGCACTTCTAATGAGTACCCACAACATATGTTTCCTTAGAGAAATAAGAAAAAATGACAATTTTCGGGCAAGTAAATCTTGGCTGCACAAATGGATATCGACCATTTACTTGTCCGTGGACAAGTAATAAAATTTGATAATTCCTCACCCTTGTATATGTATCAGTCATAAAAATTTAGCATCCTAATTTCATACCATACTTACCCTAAAATTTGAACCAATCCATAGCTCTTGATAAGATGATTTTTTTTTTTTTTTTTTTTTTCAATCCAAAAATATTGCTATTTTTCTTATTTCTGCATGAAAACATATGTTGTGGGTACTCATTAGAAGTGCCCTGGCTAGGTACTTCTAACGAATACCCACAACATTATGTTTTTGTGGAGAAATAAGAACAAGAGTACCATGATGGTCCTATCGTGTAGTGGTTTCTGACAAGAAGGTTTTTAAAGTTTTCTATATAGATATATAGGGAAAATAAGCCCCACCCCCTGGCAGCCATGTTTTTTGACAAATCATGACGTCTTGAACAATCTTGATAGAGGGTTACTGAAGGAATATTTCTACCAAGTTATACTGAAATCAGTCCAGTGGTTTCTGACAGGAAGATTTTTAAAGTTTTTACTCCACCCCCCACCCCCACCCTCCATGTTTTTTGGATGAATCAATATGGGTTGAACAATCCTGGTAGAGGGTCACCAAAGGAACATTATCGGTCCAGTGGCTTCTGACAAGAAGATTTTTAAAATTTTCTATATAGATATGTAGGGAACTCAAGCTCCACCGCCTGGCAGCCATAATTTTTGACATATCATGCTGGCTTGAACAATCTTGGTAGAGGATCACCAAAGGAACATTTCTGCCAAATAATATTGACATCCATCAAGTGGTTTCTCACAAGAAGATTTTTAAAACTTTCTATATAGATATAAAGGGAAAATAAGCCCCACCCCTAGCAGCCATGCTTTTCGACAAATCATGATGGCTTCAACCATCTTGATAGAGGGTTACCAAAGGAACATTTCTGCCATGTTATATTGAAATCAGTTCAGTGGTTTCTGACCAGAAGATTTTTAAACTTTTCTATGTAGATATATATGGAAAATAAGCCCCACCCCTTACGGCCATGTTTTTCGATGAATCATGATGAGTTGAACAACCTTGGTAGAAGGTCACCAAAGAAACATCTCTGCCAAATTATACTGGAATTGGTCCAATGGTTTCTGACAAGAAGATTTTTAAATTTTTCTATATAGATATATAGGGAAAATAAGCGCCCCCTCTCTCCCCCCCCACCACCCCCTCCAGCGGACAGGTTTTTTGATGAATCATGATGGCTTGAATAATCTTGGTAGAAGGTCACCAAAGGAACATTTCTGTCAAACTACATTGAAATCGGTTGTGTGGTTTCTGACAAGATATTTAAAGTTTGTTTTTTTTTTCTTTTGGTTGCTATGGCAACCAGAATTCTGCATGGATTCCAATCTTTGAATAATTTTCAATCAGTACTACCCAAGGATCATTCCTGTGAAATTTGGTTAAAATTGGATTTAAGAGGAGATGTTGTGGACAGACGGATGGACAGACGGACAACAACAACAATGATGGACAGTGAGTGATCACAATAGTTCCCTTGAGCCTTCGGCACAGGTGAGCTGAAATATTTACCTGATACCCACTCATATCTAGACCTATGCCATTCCATTTGATTACTTGGTGATGTCTAAAAAGAGCTGACTGAATGATTATGGTCAGTGAGGTGTCTACACTGGCCGAATACTTAGGTAAATATGAGATTGATGAAATGTCTTGGGTCTCTGTCTTGCAGAGCTGCTTATTTGAAGAATTTTAACTCTTAAAGAACTAATCATAACTGCAGCAGATGACATTCAATTTTTTTTACTTTTCAGAGAAAATAAGGCTAGACATTTCATGTGAATCATCTACCTAGCAGACAATCTATATGAAATGCAAAGTCTTATTTTCTCTGAAAAATAATAAAATAAAAAAATTAGAATGTTGTCTGCAACAATTTTGCTTAGCGCTTTAAGGGTTAAGATTCCTAAAGTCCTAAAGCGTGTTTCTATGTACAGTTCTTAATTCACAATGTTTCCTTATTCACAATGACTCCTTCTAGGAAACAAGCAGACAGTTCCTAATTCACAATGTTTCCTAATTCACAATGATTCCTTCTAGGAAACTAGCAGACAGTTCCTAATTCACAATGATTCCTAATTCACAATGTTTCCTAATTCACAATGATTTCTTCTAACAGACAAGCAGACAGTTTCTAATTCACCTCCACAGATTCTTTGAATGTGACAGTTGTACCTGAATGAGGATACATATATTCTATTTCTTCCTCTTGTGATATAGACTCCTCAACAATAAAGCTAGTTTGTCTTGGTCTGTCTGGCCTAATGAGATGCTTCACTGTTGGTCTAATATCAACACCATGTTGTTCCTGAATGGCTTTAACTACCTCCCCATTCTGAAGAGCTTCCTCAGCCTCTTTCTGGCAACTCTCACAAATTGTATACTGTTTTGTATCATTTTTATAGTAATTTGGATACATTGGATGTCCTGGATCTCTGCCACATGTGTGCCCACTAAATCTGTAAGGGCTCACTGCCTTCTGAGGGTTAAGAGGATTATTTTTTCGATAATCACTTGACATGAAAGTTTTAAATGGATCAGGACCTACAGTTGGAATTGACTTTTTCAATTTCACAGCTTCCTCTCGCACCTGAGATCGTTTAGGAGGGACCTTTTTGTTTCCCGTACTGTAGCGACCGGGAACATGATACCATGCAGACTTATGATGGACGGCTCTGGAAATATCACGTCGGCCTGGATCACCCATTAGACTTTTTATAGAGCTATGTGGCCCCATGGTTGTTGTACGCATATTACTAATATGTACACTGTGTGGGCCATTGGGTATGTCACAAACTGACTTGTGGCTGCCAACAGACATAGCAGAATAACTCACCATTGTGTTACTGCTAGCAGCACTACGTGCACTACCCATAGGTCGTTTGCGTTTTGTCTCTCTCCAGCTTACACTCATTCCTTGCTCTCCTTTTGGGCTTTTAAACTGCTTAAATTGTTTTTCTAGAGGAGTTTCACGACCATGACTTTCCTGAACCATAAATCGAAATTCTGGACCTCGACCTTCATCAAACTGTGACCTAAGAATGACAGGTTTTTCATAAGCACGGCTTTCATCAACAAATGGCCTCTGAACAGGAGATTTTTTTGGAGATTTTGCAAATTTCACACCAGATCTATCTGTTTCTGTTGCATAAGTATCTAATAATGCACCATTTTTTACATCATGTGTTTCATCTTCCCTTGTTTTAATATCCACAGTTATTTGTTTTCTAAAGTCCTCAGCTACATTTGGTTCAACAGCACTTTTTGGTGAAATTGCTGGTGGAGACTGTGGAGACTTTGTTTTCAATTTTCTGTCTACACTTTCTCTGTGCAATAACCTAGGTTTGTTAGTCTCTAAAAGCAGGCGCTCTGATGCCTTCAAATAAGCCAAGTTACTTGGATGTCCAAGCATAAATCCTCCATGATCAACAAGTCCACTCACAGGTCGGGATGATAAATGACTAGGGGAACGAGAAAAATGGCTTCCGGTTCGTGATATCTGACTGCTGGGCCGTGAAGACTGACCACCGACACTTGACTTTCCTGATCTTGGTCGAAGGGATTTTTTCTCCAGATTGGCAATGTCATTAATTCGCCATGACATTGAACTATACGGTCTCTCAGATGTCCTTATATCCTGCTTCCCGGCCTTCAGCGTAATTTCCAAGCTATTTATATACTGCCGTACGGCTCGTGTATCTACATGTTCACCACCTGTAATGACAATAAAGGATGTGCAACATTAGATAAGGACCTTTATGCCATATGTGGGCAATGAAGGCCCTGATCAGCCTGTGCATTTGCACAGGCTGATCAGGGCCTTCACTGCCCACTTACAGAATCAGTGACACCGTAGACTGTATCTATGAACAGAGAAGGCCCTAATCAGCCTGCACATATGTGCAGGTTGATCTCTGCCTTCCTGTTGCCATATAGCATAAGGGCCCTTTTTCTGTATTAGGCTTTGAATACATAAGCCATTTCGCATAAAAAAAGGGTCTAAGCATATATGTGCACAAGGAATGCCCATATCAACATGCGTGCCTGCACAGTCTAATCAAGACATTGAAAACTGGAATATCACAGAAGCCAAGCTTCATGCAGACAAACAGTAAAGGCATGTTCTGTCCTATATACATTTTAAGCTTTAGCACTCTGTAGCAGGGCTCGGGAAAACCGGAAAAATAGCCGGTCTGGACCGAAATTAAGAATTCTGGACCAATTTCAAACACCCCGAAACGCTAATAAATCGGTCCAACAGGTTTTACCTTGAACCCCATTTTTCCCCAACCAACCAATTTTCACGAATCAATGATGTCTAAAAAATCAAGTCGGTCAGGTCTTCCCAAACTGACAACGTCCGTGCACCTTTTAAATGCGATATTATGGTAGTTAAAAGGCCCTAAACGGTCATTTGACATGTATATTGGAGAGACAGCTGAATAACGGCAGCACAAATTAATTACGTCATTATCCAAACATTGTCAAAAAATCAACACTTCACTGACCTTTGTGCGGTAAACAAGCGATTAACACAAATCATCAGTAACGGTAGTCTGATAATTAATCCGTTTGTGTGACACGTGTGAATACACTGAGACTGCAAAACATCCAGGTGCAGTCGGCGTGTCCAAAAGATCAAAGGTCGCTTTACTGAGAGTGATAAAAGAATGCACCGCTTGAACACACCCGTTTTCTTCCTCTTCTTTTTTGTTTTGATCAGCACACGGTTTCTCGGTCCCAGATTTGATAAATTAATTTCCAAACCGTGTACCGTATTAATCCGCCTATAAGACGGGGATTTTTCCCCCCAAAAAGCCCCCAAAAATCCAGACCCGTCTTATAATCGAGGTCTTTGGCCATATCGGTATTTTCGGCAAAGTCCGGTGGTGCCACGTGGTCACGGAAAATGCCGATCTTCGAAACCGGTAGAAGGATATAATGTTTACCTTCGTCCCTTGATAGAAAATAGCAGCAAGGTAATTTTTTAGGTGAAGTACCGAATTTTTCTGTGTATTACTCGCACCCGTGTATAACACGCACTGAATATTTGCTAAATAGTTTTGAAATAAAAAAAAGATGTTCCTATGTAAAACACAAAGAATTTATCCGTGCATTATTTACTAAGTTACCAGATACTAAGTGTGTCAAATTTCACTAGGATTGAGTTGAAAATGGCCGAATTCGGAAGGTTTAGAGTAGAAACAGGCCGAATTTACGATAATGCTAACTGAATTTTCATTGTGCAGCTCTGTTACCATGGGCCTCAGGCAACTTTATGTAGTGTAGGCAGTTCTTTGCTTCCCCACTGCAGACGCTATGACAATAAAAATGTAGTTATTTCTTTTGTGTTCTCATAATTAACACCTTCTTTGTGTCACTTTGTGTCACTTTCTTAACTGAGATGTGAAATTATCAACTCAGTGCCTCAGGGCAATGCAAACAACAACTAAAGTCGACTAGTTGTCATTCTGACTGCCAATTAACCAATTAAGTGCACAGATGTATGCTGGTAGTTTTTTTTTTCTTTATCATAAACATTGTTTATTTCAAACAATTTTTTTGGTAAGTTGGAAGAAAAGTTAAAAAAAAAAAAAAAAAAAAAGATAAACATATGGTAAGAAAATAAAAGATAAAATGCAAATGACTGATCTACCTACCTCAAAAGCCCAGTTGGTTTTGTTTATTATCAATAATTTTAATAATTGCAAAAAATTAAATACTTTTTTATTTTTTCAATGTATGATCGTTTGTGCCAATATTTATGTTCTACCAAATTTATTTCCTATTCTGAATTACAATAAATCAGTTGTGCAGGCTGATTTATTCAAGTTACGGTGTGAGACTTGTCAAAGTCCGGTAATCAATACAGATTCATATGCATATGCCTGTTTGAGTAGTTTCCCTTTGAAGGGATCACATGATCAGCAAAATAAAAAAGCGTAAACAAAAAGAGCATGGACATGAAAAGGATATCAAATTACTGCAAATCAGATGGAGTTGCTTGTTTTGAGCTGACAGAACCATGGTATGGGCGAGATAGGTATAAAAAATCATGAATATCTCATAGCAATCATTCTATTTCGCATTTTTACCGGGCGATCGTGAATGTCATGAGTTTTCGCGACCGATTATCTTGGCGATTTCTGTCCCGATTTTGGTGTTCCTATAAATAATACACATCGGATTTTTATAAACGTTTTCTGGGTAAATAAGGTGCGTGTTATACACAGTTAAGTACGGTATGCATGCTTGTAAGTGGTGTAGGAAGTTTTTTTTAATTGTACTTCAGGAATTTCTGAGTGGCAGGGAATATCTCCGACAGGCGACTTTTTAAACCCGTCTTTTAATTAAGTAAAAGCAAAATCCTGCCTGGGAAGGGCCCAAAAACAGCCCCCGTCTTATAAACAAGTCGTCTTATAGGCGGATTAATACGGTACGTCCTAATCAGATGTCGCATACAACGGCGTCTGATCTGGGTATAATTGATTGATTCTTTTTTTTTGTTGTAGTTGTTGTTGTTGATTGCCGTAACACGCGAGTATAATTCAAGGCAGATTTCACGGTAAAAATAAGTAATGCACCACTTGCGCTAGACAAGATTGGTCAGTGCTTAAAATTTAAGCAGTCTGGTCAAATCTTGAAACATTGAAAACAGCAAAACCACCCGTGGCGCAGACTTTTTATTAGACCTAATTAGGTCCATGAAAGTCGTTTCGTTCCGTCTCTCCTGTTTCCCGCCGTCTTCGCGCTTATACAAGACGGGAATCAGTTGTTTGTAAATAGTTTAGGAAAACCCTGCGGAGGTGGAAATAACAACAAAACCGTTTTTTTTTCTTTCTTTTTACATACCTGACTGTATTTATTGATGACGCCAGCTTTGATCATGCTCGTTATACCCGGATTTCCGTCATATAACGCGGTTGAGGTGTATTATTTAAAAGGAGTTATAGGACTGCCAATTGTCATTAGTTTTCGTGACAGGTGATATATACATATTTTTTTTGGAAATGGGCTCATTGATGACGTCATCGTCATCGGCTGGACCGATTCAGATTTCAAAATTTCCCGAGCCCTGCTCTGTAGGCTATATCATTAGATGAAAATAAGCAATATTTTTTCTTATTTTTCACAGAAAATTACTCGACATTTTATTCAAATTGTCTCCAAAAAGAAACAATTTGAATAAAATGTTGTCTTATTTTCTGTAAAACATAAGAATATATTTTAAATACTGTCTTCTCCTTCTTATAATCAACGGGTTCAAGATTAAGCATTCAATTTTCTAACCTCTCTAATGTGCTTGCACAATTTTAGGTTCTACTCCCTTTCAGTGAGTGTTTAATGAGCACAAAGGTTTTTATCAAGTATCACTGAAGTTTTAAATACAAGAAAGAAATATTGTACTTCATTTATTCATACTTCAGACAAATTAAGAAAAACTCACCATCTTATATAGTAAAACTAAAGTGGAATAATTGTATGCGTATGTTGGGAGGAAGGGAGGGGGGGCAGGGTATGGTTGGTGTGGTGGGAGATGAAGGTCTGACATTATGAGGAAGTTCTTACATTTTTCAACATTCCTTAGAAAACCTTTTCACTTGACATATCCCATAAGGACTTTCATGTCTCTCATCCCATATGATGCACAATGCACAGAAAGGACCCTTATGCATTCTGCAAAAAATGCAAGCCCAGATCAGCCTGCGCATAAGCACAGGCTGATCCAGATCTTGATTGTCTGCACACAGAATTAATGGATACTGTAGTATATGTTGACAAACAGGGAATGCACAGATCATACTGCACCGATGTGCATGCTGATCTGGACCTACCTTGTCTGCAAATTAAATAAGGGCCTTTTTCCCATGTTGCCCGTCATATATATACATACAACAAAGACTCTGATAAGCTGTAAGGCACTGCCTCTATGTGAGTTGCCTGATAGCGTTAAAAATCTAGATACATACAAACATACATACATGAGTTGTAATTGTGGGCTGGGTGGCCTCAGTGGTTAGCGCACTCGACTTTCAAGTGGGATATCGTAGGCTCGAATCCCGCTCGGGTCGAGACAAATTTTCAGACCATCAGTACACCTAGCTCATACTTGACGTACCCTGGGATGAGTATAAAGTGGACAGGGAGGCGCTTGGTGACAGACAGCAGCACCAAGTGGGTGGTCCATGAAAGCAAGGCTGTACAAATACATGTACATAATAATCGCCGCTGCCTCTATGTGCCTCGGGCACCTGGTAGCGTTAAAAATCTGCACAACAACACTGAGCTGTAATTCTGACTTTTCAATTCTGGTGCTGTATTTAGTATAAATACTGGGAGACTTCAACTTCTTACAATACTTGTTGAAAATTAGAACAATTTCATTTTAATATGTATTAATGTTTCTAAATACTGCCAGTTGATTGGCAAACAGTGCAGACCCTGATCAGATGGTGCATTCTGCAGCATCTGATCTGGGTCTACACTATTTGTTTAGGCTTGTCTGTCCAAATAAGTGTCTATATACGGTAGGTCAAATAAGTTGGGAAACAATATTGGAAAAAAGGACAATTTATGGTTAATAGCACATTCAGGCAGATTTAGGCAGTAAAAAAGGTTGCTCAAATTAACAAACAAATTGAAAAGCTGAATTAAAAATCACAATCTTCAAAAAAATCTCCTCCTTATAATGTAGACCTCCCACCCATTTTCGCTGTACAATACGGTAGACTTCATCCTTTTCCGTAGGACCATGCGCAAACTTGTTACAGATGTAAATGTGATCCCTGGTGAGGAAGTAGCCCTGCAACATCAGCTTCTTGTATGCGACATGAGGATTGATGTGCCATCAAAATCCAAGTGCAAGTTCACCCCTCGCCTCAAAGTTTGGAAGCTTAAAGACCCTCAGATGAGCAATCATTTCCAGGAGGTCTTCAACTTGCATGTGAGCATGTCTGCAGGTGTAGCTGATGGGGCCAATGAGGACATCTGGAACAACATCAAGATTGGACTGCTCAAGACAAATGAGGAGGTGTGTGGCACAACTCGGCCCCACTGTTGTCGTCGTGAAACCTGGTGATGGATTGAACATGTGGAAAAAGCCATTGCTGCCAAGCTGAAAGCTTTCAAGGCCTGGAAGACTGGTAATGGCACTAGGGCATCATACGATGCAGCCAAACGCAATGCCAGACATGCAGTGCACCATGCTCATCAAGAAGCCGACAAGAAGGTCTTCGAGAATATTGACCCCAAGTCTTCAAAAGTCTACCGCCTTGCTAACCAGTTTAGAAGAGAGAATGCTGATGTTGCTGGTGACAAACCAGTGAAGAATGATGCAGGAGAGATGTCAATGAGCGAAGACTCAAAGCAGAAGGCCTGGTTAGAGCACTACCAAAGGCTTCTCAACGTTGAGTTTGACTGGGACCCAGACCACTTGTCTTATCAACCACCAGTGAAAGGCTCACCCATCCCAATCACCACTGATATGGTTAAGAAGGCTATTTCACAGATGAAGGCGGGCAAAGCACCCGGCCCATCAGGCATAGTGGTGGAGATGATACCAGCAGCTGGTGACATGGGCGCCTCCATGATCCGTGACCTCGCGGCTGCAATCATTCGTGATGGCAAGGTACCCTCTGACTGGGTGCAGAGTTTCATTGTCTGCCTCTACAAGGTAATGGGGGATGCATTGGAAAAGGGACAAATACCGCGGTCTCAAGATGACCTGGAGAGGATTGTGGACGGCCTCATCAGACAGTTGTTGTCAAATGACGATTCCCAGTTTGGCTTCGTCCCAGGCAGAGGCACAACAGACGCAATCTTTGTTGTCAGGCAGCTGCAAGAGAAGTATCTAGCTGCTAACAAGAGACTCTACATGGCTTTCCTAGACCTGGAGAAGGCTTTTGATCGAGTACCTCGGAAGGTCATCTAGTGGGCGCTGAGAAAACTTGGTGTGGAGGAGTGGATTGTGCGACTGATGCAGGGGATGTATGCAAATGCGCGGAGCTGAGTCCGTGTTGGTGAGGGGTACAGTGAAGAGTTTGAAGTAAAGGTCGGTGTTCACCAGGGCTCAGTACTCAGCCCACCTCTCTTCATCATTGAGCTTGAAGCCTTATCACGAGAGTTCTGCTCTGGGGTCCCCTGGGAAGACCTATATGGCGAGGACCTTGTTATCAATGCTGAATCTCTCGAGGAATGTGTCAGCAGGCTCTTGACTTGGAAAGAAGCAATGGAAAAGAAAGGACTGAGAGTAAATGCAGGAAAGACAAAGATCTTGATCTGTGGTACAGGCCTGGACCTCCTGCAGAGTTCGGGTGAGTTTCCATGCGCCGTCTGTTGCACTGGAGTGGGCAGCAACAGCATCTTCTGCAACGGCTGCAAGCACTGGGTGCATAAGAAATGCAGTGGGCTCAAGTGCTTGACAAAGGACCCTGACTACAGATGTACACCGTGCCAGGGAACTACACGCCCCTTGGACGGCAGACCTCAAAGGAAAGTCCAAGTCGGACCTGACAAGCTGGAGGTGGTAGCTTCCTTTTGTTACCTAGGAGACATGCTCTAAGTAGCAGGTGGCTGTGAACTTTCAACCACAACACGTGTGAAAAATGCCTGTAAGAAGTTCAAGGAGCTGCTACCAGTTCTCTCTTCACGCCACCTCTTTTCAAGACACGTGGCCGTGTGTATGCTCCATGCCAGTGAGACTTAGCCATTGACAAAACCAAACCTCCAACGTCTGCAGTGGACTGATAGGGCAATGATCAGATAGATCTGCAATGTCAGGCCGTAAGAGGTTGTCACAACCAGGTCCAATGAGCTACTTGCGTGGCTTGGCATTGAGGATCCGGACCTCATTCTGAGGGAGAGAAGGCTCCGCTGGTACGGACATGTGGAACACACTAATGGTACAATCAAGACAGCCTTTCACATACAGGTTGAGGGAAAGCGTGGGCCTGGGAGGCCCAAGATGACATGGAAGCAGCTGACAGAGAGGGATTGCAGAGAGTGGAAGCTCTTGGCAAGCCCTCATGACAGAAATATGTGGAGATCTGGTGTGAGACCTGCCATGCGTGCAGCAAGTCAGCTATCTGGAAGGGGGCCCACTGATGTGGGTGTTGCACCTGTACCTGCATGTTAATCAAAAATCTGATTATGATATTATGATATTACTGTGCAAAACTGGAATAAACACTTCATAAACCTGTTAAATCTTGTCCTGCTGAACCTGGATATACCCCGTTTTTGCAAACAGTGTAGGTCCAGATCAGTTGGCTTCTGAAGAAGCCAACTGATCTGGATCTACACTGTTTAACATTAAGTAAGTGAATTTATATCAACAACCTGAATCGGGTAATCTGATTGGCTAAAAAATAGGAGTGGGCGGAGCATCTTAATTTATTCAGTATGGCTAGGGTTAACATAATGATGAATCTGGAAGCTGTCACCCTACCATATTTACACTAAGTATTGGGACACCTTATCTACTTACTATACTTGTCCTAAAATTGGAAATAGTCCATTCTACTACCTCTTGATATGTCTAAAATATTGCTGTATGTATGGCAAAGTCTAGACCCTGATCAGATGCTGCATTCTGTTTGATGCTGCATACTGTTTGCAAAGGCCTATCTGTCCCAGTACTTGGGGTTATTATGTTACACTAGATACTCTAAGAACACAACCCATCCCTACACTGTAACCCTCCAAGAGAAATTACTATGGCATGGAAATTTTTCCCTCTTTTTACACTACAGAAAGAATTTTTGAATCTGATCTGGGTCTGCACTGTTTGCCAATTACCCTTTTAGGGGTCTCCAGACCACAATGGGTTAACCTTTACCACTCTATGGGTAAATTCAGCAGACAAAAAACTGATATTTTTCTTATTTTTCCCAGAAAATAGGCTTTGACATTTCCTGCAAATTGTCTTCTTTGGAAAAATAAAAAAAAATGTTTCAAAATGTCATCAGTTGAAATTTTTACCCAGCATGCTAAGTATTATGGAATTACGATGTCTGAATATTTGTTGTATGGTAAATGTCATAAAATTTCGTACACCAAAGTTTCTGACAAAATGGCACACACAAACAGGACAGACCCAGATCAGACTGCTTCTGAAGAAGCAGTCTGATCAGGGTCCATCCTGTTTGCCATTCTTGTAAGTATTTTGAGAAACAATTGCTTAAAAAGCAAAATTTAGGCCAAAAAAGGATTGAAATAAAATGTTTTGAATTTTTAGGACATTTACTGTAATTTCACAAAAATAATTTATCGTAATACTCTTATTTGGAGCACTGATTAAATTCTCTTGTCATAATGACAAAGAAGATTTGAAACACTTACTCTAAAAGTTTATAAAATCCTCATTTCTAAATCCAAGTAAAGTCATTTATACCGAGATTATAATAACACCGCAAAGATTAATTCTACATGCAGTTCGCATAAGCATTGTCCATCTTCCATACACTGCCCTGGCTAAATAGTCATAACACAATGCTAATCTTAATTTATAACCTCGTACATAGTTCTAGATGAGGGAAATATCCCGAAAATATTTTTCTTACTCCTCAAAAAAACATATGATGTAGGTATTCATTAGAATTGCCTTGATGAGGCAATTCTAATGAATATCCACAACATATGTTATCAGGAAGAAATAAGAAAAATATCACAACTTTTTCCATTAAAAAATGTCTTAACTAGAGATATGCTCGTATTATAGTCAAATATAAGCACAGATTAAGATTTTTTATTCTTTCTGTACACAGAACCGATCAATCCCGCGATCAATCGCCAGATTAGAACTTGGCCATTTACCTCATTCATTAGTTAAAATAAACATATCTCTGCCAAAATCTCGAAATTGCCATACCTTCATTTAAATATTGTCAGATTTGTTTATATTAATAATACTTTATTTATTTTGATAATACCAATATTAACACTTACAGTGTTATGGGCAAATTCAGCAGACGGCAAATTGGTGATAATTTTTCTTATTTTTTCCAGAAAAAAGAATTTGACATTTCAGGTAAACTGAGACTGAAACTGAAATGTCAAATCCTATTTTCTGGGAAAAATTAGAAAAAAAAAAAAATTCAAAATGTCTTCTGCTGAAATTTTTACCCAGCATACTTGGCATTAAGTACTGTCAATATACAAAGGAGTAAACTTTACACTTAAAAAGTAACTGTCCTTTTCAAAAATCAGATTTTCTTTTTAGTGAAGACATTTGAATTATTTGTTTAGATCTAGAACCATTTGATAACATAACAAGATAAAACTTAATCATTAAAGTGCTAAGCAAAATTGTAGCAGACAACATTTTATTTATTTTTTTTTCTATTGTTATTTTTCAGAGAAAATAAGAGTTGGCATTTCATGAACATCACAGAATATGAAATGTTAAGCCTTATTCTGTTAAAAAAAAAATAGCATAAAGCCCTCTGCTGTTGTTGTGATAAAGCACTTTAAAATATCATGAGCCATGTCACAATAAAGGGACTTATGCATAGCAAGAAAACAGCCCTTATGTTATATGCCAACAACAAAGGCCCAAATCAGCACAAACATTTGTGCAGTCTGGCAGTCTGATCAGGAGCTTCTCTGTTCAGCAACATATTCACATATATCAACTAAATCTTAAGTTATCAATGAAGCCCCTGCTCAGACAACATCAATGCATAGACTGATCTGGGCCTTTGTTGCCCATATACTCTGAGCCCATATATGGCATAAAGGCCTTTTTGTGCTGCACATCATAGCCAAATAGCAAAAGGCCCAGATCAACTTTTACAGCCTGACTGGGGCTTTTGTACACATAATGTCATAATTCCAATTCAACAGGCTTACACTTATTTAACGCCTAGCACTGGGTATAATTTTCAGTGGACTTATTTTTCCCAGAAAACAGGTTTGACATTTCATGCAAATTGTAATTTTACCCATATTTTTTAACCCTTAAGATGCCAAGAAAACCTGCATCTGAAAATGTTGTCTGTTTATGTCATCTGCTGAATATTCTTGCAAACTTTTCAAACCTATTTTTGCATACAGGCAAACAGTGTGGATCCTGATCAGACTGCTCCTAGGGGAGCAGCCTGATCTGGGTCCACACTGTTTGCAAAAATGACTTTTAAAATCACAAGCAGATGACAAAGCAGACAACATTTGTTGTGATTGGCAGTTTAAGGGTTAAGTAAATATGGTCTTACTGGAACTATAAGAAATGAAGATCATTTCGGTGGATTTCATTCATGTGTAAATACCGGTGAATCACTAAAAAGTGTGAGTGATTTACTGGCGTTTACACCCATAAAATCCACATAAATAGAATTCATTTCCCACATTATTTATAACAATAATACCAAATTGATGACATTTTTCTTATTTTTCCCAGAAAACAAGATTTGACATTTAATGCAAACTGTTTCCATTGGAGACAATTTGCATGAACTGTCAAAATGTGTTTTCTGAGAAAAATTAGAAAAATATTTCAAAATGTTGTCTGCTTAAATTGCCGACATATAGGCTAAATAGAATATTTATAAATCCTGAATAGTTTCATTATAAAGAGAATAAATATACTGCATGATACATGTAATACTATAAACTTTCAATATTTTTTTTTTCAATTATTTAAGCAATTCCACTTCTGCACCTCCACCATCCCATCCCCATCCCCCAACCCACAAAAAATACTGACATCCAACACTTAAAAACACTACAAACAACATTTAATTAATCACTCTCAGCTAATTCAGCAGATGATGATATTTTTTTTTCCCCCCAGAAAACAGGAACTGACATATCATGGAAATTGTCTCCATATAATTTGCATGAAAAGTCAAATCCTGTTTTCTGGGAAAAGTAAGAAAAATATTTCAAAATGTCTGCTGAAATTCTTACCCAGACTACTAAGCATAAGCAATGAGTTTTCAAGCATGTCTGAGACTTTTTGGAAGTTTCCTGTAATTCGGCAAAATGGGAATAGGCAAAATGGGAAGTAGGCAAAATTGGTAGTAGGCAAAATGGGAAGCAGGTTAAATGGGAAGTAGGCAAAATGGGAAGAAGGCAAAATGGAAAGCAGGCAAAATGGGAAGTAGGCAAAATGGGAAACAGGTTAAATGGGAAGTAGGTGAAATGAGAATAGGTGAAACAGGAACTACCCAAGATCATAAGGTACATTTTCTCATGCAGTAGTTCATTTTGTCTTTATAAATATCAAATTGAATAATCTAATATAAAATGTGTAACAAAATCCCAAAACCTATTCAGTGTTCACTGATTATTTTGTTCACTGATTATTGCATTTATCAGCAGATAATGAGAATATGTAAAGGTAATTTAAGTAACTGCATTAAAATTCATACCATGAGCTGCTTACCACTGTCTGGGCTAATTCAACTTATTTTTCTCTGAAAACAGGCTTTGACATTTCATGCAAATTGTCTCCTAAGTCTGTATTATCATATTTACTGGAATTATTTGGACACCTAAACTTCTTTTGATACATACTATAAAATTTAAACCATTTGAAATGGTAATTGGCAAACTGTGCAGACCCAGAGTCTGACGCCATAGAATGTGGCATCTGAACAGGCTCTATACCATTTGCATTAAATACAGGAATTTCTATAAAATTTAGTAATAATAAAAACTAACCAGACACCTTACTACTGAAAATAGATCGGTGCAAAGAGTTGTAGAAGAAGAGTCCACCCAATGTAAATGAGTTAAACAAGCGGGCCCCTGATTACCAGACAAGTTTCAAGTCAACTGACCTTTCAGTTCAAGAGAAGAAGTTCAATATAGATTTTCAAGATGGCAGCCATCTTGGATTTCCAATCAGAATGATTTTAGCTACTTTTGATCTACAAGTCACCTTGATACTTCCAATGAAGTTTCGAGTCAATTAATCTTTTGGTTTAGGATAAAAAAGTTCAAAATAGATTTTCAACATGTGTCTGCTAAGGCGGCCGTCTTGGATTTTCGATCAGAATGATTTTAGATATTTTTGATCTACAAGTCACCCTGACACTTCCTATCAAGTTTCATGTCAGTTGGCTTTACTGTTCAGAAGAAGTTCAAAACAGATTTTCAAGCTGGCAACTGTGGCAGGATTATTAGATTTCCTATCAGAACAAATCCAGCTATTTTTTATCTAAAAAGTCACCCAGATACTTCCTACCACCTTTCGAGTAAATTGGCCGTTCAGTTCTGGAGAAGTGCAAAATAGATTTCTAAGACAGCGGCCATGGCAGCCATCTTGAATTTCTGATTGGAACCATTTTATCTTTTTTTTTTTTTTTTTTTTATCTACAAGTCACCCTGATGCTTCCTACCATGTTTCAAGTTAACTGACCATTCATTTCAGGAGGTGAAGCGAAAAATAAATTTTCAAGAGGGCGGCCATGATGGCCATTTTGGATTTCAGATTGGGACAATTTTAGCTATTTTTGATCTACAAGACACCCTGATGCTTCCTACCAAGTTTCAAGTAAATTGGCCTTTTGGTTCAGGAGAAGAAGAGAAAAATAGACTTTCCAGATGGCGGCCATCTTGGATTTCTGATGGGAATGATTTTAGCTATTTTTGATCTACAAGTCACCCAGATGCTTCCTACCAAGTTTCAAGTCAATTGCCTTTCAGTTCAGGAGAAGAAGAGAAAAATAGATTTTCAAGATGGCAGCCATGGTGGCCATCTTGGATTTCTGATTGGAACAATTTTAGCTATTTTGATCTACAAGTCACCTTGATGCTTCCTACCAAGTTTTGTGTCAACTGGCCTTTTGGTTCAGGAGAAGAGCAAAAAATAGATTTTCAAGATGGCCACCATGGGGGCCATCTTGGATTTCCAATCGGAATGATTTTAGCACTTTTTGATCTACAAGTCATCCAGATGCTTCCTACCAAGTTTCAAGTCAATTGGCCTTTCGGTTCAAGAGAAGAAGCAATAGATAGATTTTCAAGATGGTCACCATGGTGGCCATCTTGGATTTCCAATCGGGACAATTTTAGCTATTTTTGATCTACAAGTCACTCCAATGCTTCCTACCAAGTTTCGAGTCAATTGACCCACGGGTGTAGGAGGAGTAGGCTTTTAAAGCAAATTGTTGACACCGCACAACGCAAGACCGAAGACGGACATTGACCGATTACAATAGCTCACCTTGAGCACTTCGTGCTCACTGCTCAGGTGAGCTAACAAGCACACTGAACCACCTGATATGCCTTAAAGCTCCACATTGACCCTGTGGATTAGGACAGACAGGCCTGAGCAAACAGTGTAGACCCAGATGATGATTGATGATTTTATTTATTTGTTTAAGTTGGGGTTTTACTGCTCAGTCAACACTGTTAAGGTCATGTCGAGTTGGTCAGTTAACCTACTCGCACTTTTCCTGGCCAGGCTTAGTTCTCTCATGAGGTAAACCAGTACTTGTGTACATATTAGAAATGATTTCATGATCAAATGCCATGTAAAAGTTATGTGGCAGAGCTGGAATTCAAACTTGCAACCCCTGGATCTGTAGTCAGAGGCACTACTGACTGCTCTATGGCACCCAGCAATCACTAATGAACTAATGTAAGACAGAATGGTACAACAGACCATTATGCCCACCTGCTACTAAAGCCTGTGCAACAAAATTCAAAGAAGTATATGACACAGGAGCTGTTCAAGGCTGAAAATGACAGGATGGAGGAATGGAGCATGGCTCATACTCTTACATGATTACACTAGTCACATGACCATATATGGAATGTACACTGGAATCTCTTTATAAGACAGTTCATTATAACACTATTTTGGATATAAGACAGTTTGAAGGCTAACCCCAAAAGTGTTGTGCCGAAACAAAAATATATAGATTATATAGAAAAAATGACCAAAAGTGTTGTACCAAAACAAAATTGTATAGATTAGATGGAAAAATGACCAAAAGTATTGTACCCAAACAAAAATGTATAGATTATATAGAAAAATGACCATTTATGGTCATTTTTCTACATTATCTATACAGTTTTGTTTGGGTACAACACCTTTAAGGTCTGCCTTTACCCAAACAAAACTGTATAGATTATACAGAAAAATGACCACCTATAGTCATATAATCTATACATTTTTGTTCGCATATAACACAGCTGTTTAGCCAACATGGTTTTTTCTTCAGATCCCAACAACAAATGTATAGATTATATAGGAAAATGACCATTTTATGGTCATTTTTCTATATAATCCATTCATTTTTGTTTGGGTACAACACTTTAAGGGTCTACCTTTACCCAAACAAAACTGTATAGATTATATAGAAAACTTACTTTATTGTCATTTTTATATTTAATCTATATATTTTTGCTTGCATATAACACAAGTGTTTAGCTAACATGGTTTTTGCTTTTGATCCCAGCAACAGATCTAGAGATATAATGAGGCTGTGATGTACTATGAAACATTTCATAGTAAAAGAAAGGCATTACAAATAAAATGACATTACCTGGCAACCTAAATATGACAGGGTCAACACCAGACAACTCAGTGAATGTCTTCATCTTCAGCAAATTTAACCCAAGATAATTTCAAGAAATTAGAGCCTTTAAGTTTAAGTATTTGAATATTTTCCAAATAACTAAGAGAATATTTCCCAAACAAATAAGAATATTTCCCAAAGTATTAAGAAATATAAAAATCACACAACTGGACTTATTCCAGAAAACTCAATATCCAGATTTCTTAAACAGAAAATATATTTAAAAAGATTATGTATTAACCCTTGTCCTGCTGAACCCGGAAATACCCTGTTTTGCAAACAGTGTAGATCCAGATCAGTTGGCTTCTGAAGAAGCCAACTGATCTGGATCTGCACTGTTTGCCATCAAGTGTGCAAACTGATAGCAATAATCTGGATCAAGTAACTTGATTGGCTGAATATTAGAAGTGGTTGTGGCATGTTAATTTATTCAGAAGGACAAGGGTTAATATATTGTTGTTGTTTTTTTTGTGTGTGTTTTTTTTCTGTCTTTCACGATTACTTATTTAGCACTATATATCCTGGTGGAAAATACAACATTAATTTTCTTCTTTCTTTCATTTGGTATTAAATCCTTCTGTGCAATATAAACATCAAAATGCATCCTTTGTCCAAATATACACAGGAGTTTTCATTATTTATAACAACTTATGTATTGTATATGTACTTCAATGGCCATTTTTATGGTGGTAAACTTGTAAAATGGAAAAGTTTCAATGACTTCCATAAACAATTCCTGGTGGTACAATAACCAACATTTTATTTGCCACTTGAGGACGATAAATCACACTTCAGTTTCTCAAACAATTTTAAAACCTTTGAAGTGCCAAAAAAATTGTACATGGTGACAATTTGATTTTTGATTTTTGATTTATTTCTATCTATTTTTATTTTTTTCTTTTAACAAAATAAGTCTTGACAATTTATGTGAATCATCTGCCAAGCAGACAATTAACATGAAATGTCAATACACATTTTCTCTGCAAGATGAAAAAAATTCAAAATGTCATCTGCTGCATTTGGATTGGCACTTTGTGGGCAAATGAAACACTTTTACTTTCTGAAACTGTTTAACAGATTCACAACAGGTTAACCTGTTAAGCACAAAACTTAAATATTAGCAGACGCCCTTTCTGAACATATCTTTTTCATTTTTCTGAGAAAATAGGGTTTGACATTTTATGTGAATTATCTCCAATGGAGTTGATTCACATGACATGTCAAACCCTATTTTCTCCAAAAATATTTTTTTTTAGAAAATGTTGCCTGCTTATATTTAAATTAAAAATAAGTTCTAGATTAGCATACTAAAGGTTAAACAGTGTTGGTGTATCCAACATAAAACATGCTTTGACATTTGTAAACCAAATACACATTATTTAAATCTACTTTTAATTTTACAATAGATATTATACAATAATAATCCAAAAGTCTGTACCACAAATACAGGTAATCTTACAAATCAAGGGAAAGCTTTTTACTTTCATACACATAGCAACAGATAAGGCGCTTTTTTCATCCAACAAATGCTGATATCTTTCTTATTTCTCCACAAAAACATATGTTGTGGATACTCATTAGAAGCACCTCGCCAAGGTGCTTCTAATGAGTACCCACAACATATATTTTTGTGGAGAAATAAGAAAAATATTATGTGGATACCCCTTCTTATCTGTAGCTATGCATACAGTTAGGCCTGGGCAACCATATCTTTAATATAACATATTTAACATAATCTTTATCATCAGCAGATGACAAACTGATATTTTTCTTATTTTTTCCAGAAAACAGGCTTTGACATTTCATACTAATTGACAATTTGCATGAAATGTCAAAGTCTATTTTCTGGGAAAAATAAGAAAAATATTGCAAAATGTTGTCTGCTGAAATTTTTACCAGAGTGTCAATCTTCAAAGCAATCTATTTAAAACAACAACAACAAAAAACAGAAATTTCTTTTCAGATGAAACAGATGATATATCCCACCTCCAAAAATTACATTCCAAGTCACATGATGACCATGAAAATGAGATCAAGGTCATACAAATCCAACCAACTCTTCACACTGTCCAAGTGTTGTACCTATGAAAGTTTGACTAAATCCATCTATGGGTTCCGATACAGCATGTGCACAAGCTGTTTTTATTAATTCTGTCCTTTAACCATTAACACAGGCGTAGAGCTCATTAGCACATACGCATATACACTTTTACAATAAAGTGACAAGAAGAGTAATATTTTGCTTCTTTACCATAGGAGCTGCTCTTAAAGGAAAGAATTTGCTCCCTCTGGGAGCAAATTCTTTCTTTTAAGAGTAGCCCCTAATTTAGAAGCCTTTCTACTGTCCTTTCAACATCTTTTGGAAAGTCGTTTTTTGCCTGGCGCTGTACACAGAAGAAGTAAATTTGCAAACTTTTGTCATGATTTAATGCAAAACCATTTGTCGTAACTACCTATGCACAAAAAGTTTTATTCTAGTCATTGGTTTTTAAAAAATCAAGTATTTTCACTTTTCCCCATAGTAAAAATGAATGCAAATTATGCAGAAATCTGTAGGGTAGGTAACTTGGAGGCAGATTTTCAACAAGTTCCGCTTGTTCAATTTTTCTGAAATTTTCACAATATTGTTGTGAAACACCAATAATTCAATTTCTGCAAAGAAACATGAAAATTACTTTCTTAATCAAAAATTCCAAAAAATCACTTTGCTATAGAAATTGCATAGGTCAGACTAATTTTTGGCCATAAATTTAATTTTAGGGTACATATTTGAGAACAAAACACAGAAACAGAAAAGACAAATGGTTTCTGATAAGATATGGTCATTCAGAACAAAATATTTCCATTTAAAATAAAACGCCAAGCAAAAAACCTCTTTCCGAGTGATGTCGAAAGGACAGTAGGCATGTTTTTTCAAGAGTTTTCCAGAATTTGCATAAAAATAATTTTGTTCTGGCTACGCCACTGATTACAACCTTCTGGGCAGACAAACTGAAAATATTTTCTTATTTTTCACAGAAAATAGCCTTCAACATTTCATGCAATTGTCTGAACAGCTACCTTCCCTACAACAGCCAGTTTTTGGGAGTTCCAAAGAGTGACTTTTGTTGGGAGGTTACATTGTATTATGTGGTTACTACCTGAGTTGGTGACTATAATGCTTGATTATGAGGACTACTTTACAATTTCATTGTTAACCCTTATCCTGCTACCAAAGTTTCTGATATGGGTCTTTGGAAGGTGCTCTTACCTGAGCACATGTTATTTCCCTCGTTTTCCATTGATTTACTTCACACTCGTATATGTGATGTATCAATGGACTAGTTGATTATTAGTGTAATAGTTGTAATCATGTGACACATGATAGTGAATCACATTACAAATCGGTGTTTGCTGCACATACTTATAAAAGTTTGCATGGCTGGCACAGAAGCATACTTGATTGGACAGGGGAGCAACCAAAAAAAAAAAGAAATGAAAATAGGTGGTGATATTTGACTGTGATTTTGGAGAATTATTTCACTGATTGGCCTTGAATACAGACAAATGAAGGTTTGTGATAAAGTATATTCCTTCCCTTTTCAGAAAACCTAGAACAAAAAGGATGTGCCTTGTTTCTGGAGGTCCTGAGGTGCTCTCAAATAGGCCTACCCCTTGAGAGTGAATTTATACCCAATGCGATAAGAGTTAAGATATTTTGTAGAGGACGGTAGTATGAATCCTTTAAAGCCCATATTTAATAATAACTCTGTATTCTAAATATAATGCTGTTTGAATACCGTACATTGTGATCAGCTATAAGTTGATTAACAGTATAAAAATTGCTATATATAATCCCAATTCATCACAAAATGTGAACCAAACACTTACAGAGAGGAGTTTAACCCTTAACTACAACTCTATGGGCTAATTCAGCAGATGACAAATTTATATTTTTCTTATTTTTCCCAGAAAACATGATTTGTCATTTCATGCAAATTGTCTCCACTGGAAACAATTTACATGAAATGTCAAAACCTGATTTCTGGGGAAAAATAAGAAAAAATGTTTCAATATGTCATCAGCTGAAAATTTAACCCAAGATTTAAGCATGAAAGTGCCAGTCTCAAGAGCAGCAGACGACAGTCCATTTTTTTAACATTGTCCAAGATAATCAGGTTTTTTACTTGTCAAAGATAATCAGGTTTTTGTATTTGACCAAGATAATCAGAATTTTACTTGACCAAGATAATCAGGGTTTTTGATTGTCCAAGATAATCAGGTTTTTGTATTTGACCAAGATAATCAGAATTTTACTTGACCAAGATAATCATTTGCTTTTTTTTACTTTACTTGACCAAGATAATCAGGTTCTTCCATTCCCAAGATAATCAGTTTCTTTTTTCACTTTACCAGGATAATCAGGTTTGACATTTCATGTATATTGTCTGCTAACCAGACAATTCACATGAAATTTCAAACCTTATTTTCTCATAAAAATAATAACAAAAAAAATATTTTGGAAATTTTGAATGGCTCTGTACAGGATATTTCTGCACTGTAAAGGTACTGTTTGTGGATGACTGATGAGAAATACCTTTTATTTCTTAAAAAAAAAAAATAGGACCTGACATTTCATATCATTCACATTTTCAAAATTATTTTATACCCTATTTTCCAAAAATAAATCACTTAAAATGGCATCTTCTAATAATTTAATTCAAGATATAAAATGTTATCACTTAAAGTGTCATACAAAATTGCAGCAGATATCTTTCTATTTTTTATTTAAATTATCTTTCACAGAAAATAAAGCTTGTCATTTCATGTGAATGGTCTGCCCAGCAGAGCAGGGCAGACCATTCACATGAAATGTCAAGCCATATTTTTGGTGATAAAATAATTTAAAATGTCATCTGCTGGAGTTGTGACTGGCACCTCAAGGGTTAAGGGATTATGGTTTTAAGATATTATCCATTATTTACTGGTTAAGAAGCCACCCATCAATCAGACACTGAAAAGGCATTTTGGCCATGATAACATGTGTTCAGAAAGCAGCAGACAACAATTAGTGGACACTAAATGGGACTTAGTGTGAGAATATACACCTTACAGCAAGCAGTTGACAACATTTAGCGGAAAATAAAGGGTCGCAATGTGAGCATATACAGTGGAACCTCTACCAATGATCAGCTCTTAACAACTTCCTCCTCATATAATGGACAATTTTTTATCGTCCCAATAGTGGCAGCTCTGGAGAGGTTGCACTTTATACTTTACTTCTTGTGTTCTGGCTTCAGATCACCACTGAGCCCTTTGCTTTGTCTCATTACAGTGTTTTTGATTATACTTGTTTCACCTATGAGGAAGAGGATCCCTATACAGAGGACTGAATATATACCCTATTCACCCTAATTACCACACATGCCCATATAAGCGCAGTCAAGCAATTCGGTAGTCTTCAGATTACAGCCAGTGTTCTTTTTGTCTACTTCTTTATAAAGGCATATGTTGTGGGTATCCATTTGATATTGCATCAACTTGTCGATGCAATTCAAATGATTCCCACAACATATGCTATTAAAAAGAAAATCAGTAAAAGAAAACACAAAAACATTGCATAAGCATCATTTGATATGTCCTTTGCTGATCTTTGTTTAAGTTTACCCTAAGTATACGTGGATACATATTAACCACAAGTTTTGCCAGTAATTTTGAAAAACCTAAGCACACGGTGTGGTAATTAGGTCGAATACAGTATATGTGATTTGGAATGGCATCAGAATTCAGGCCAAGATTTTGCATGAATAAAACTGGTTTCAGTCTTCCTATGGACCATTCCAAGGCAGTTCCTCTGTTGCAATTCGTCTTTGTGCGCTGGCTGCTTCATATAATACCCCGCCATTATCATGTTGTGGGCAGATAACTCTGACAAACATTGACGAAATTTGCCAATAAGCAATCCCAAACCAGATTTCCTTCATATCAATGCATGTTCCAAGTTTGGTTAAAATCCCTTCACATTTACAAAAATACGGGCGTGTCTCGGGCAGATAACTCCGTCAAAATTTGATGATTATTTGATGATTTGATGACACGCCCATTAGCAATCCCAACCCAGATCTCCACAACATCAATGCACATACCAAGTTTGGTGAAAATCCATTGATGTTTACTCAAGTTATCCGGAAACGAAAATATGGGCGTGTCTTGGGCAGATAACTCTGTAAAAAATTGACGAAATTTGCCCATTAGCAATCCCAAACCAGATCTCCACAATATCAATGCACATACCAAGTTTGGTGAAAATCCATTGTGTTTACTCAAGTTATCATCCGAAAACGAAAAATGGATGGACGGACGTTCGTACCTATGGACATTTGTTGGGTAATACAGTGTTAATTTTTTGGCTCAAAATTCCAAACAAGACACCTAAATACCCAATAAGTGCCTCAAAATTTATTGGGTACTTACTTTGGACACTTACGGAATAAATGGCAAGTACCCAATTCATGTCTACCCAATATATGCCCATTCGTGGGCTTGGATGGACGGACCTACGACTGATGGACAGACAGAGACACGGACGTCCAAAGTGCAACAATAATACCACACCACTATCGTGTGGCGGGGTATAAAGTCAGGTTTGCGTCTTAGGTCTTGATTCATTATGAAATAATCTTTATGATTAGTAAAAAATCAGGGTGTTTTTTAACACCTGAGGTACAGCAAACAGTATTCTAAATTTGTTCTTATTTTTTCAAAGAAAATAAGGCTCGACATGACTTAAGTATATTTTTTTTGTTTTGTTTTTCAGAGAAAATAGGGTTTTACATGAAATGTCAAGACTTATTTTCTCTGAAAAATTAAAAAAAATACTTTAGAATGTTGTCTGCTTCAATTTTGAATGACATATTAACGGTTAATCTTTATATGATTTATGTAGGTATTGGACTCTAAAAGTAATATGGCTATTTGAGAAATCACTATTTGCAGATAAATAACAAGCGACCGAAAATTAATGAAGACTAATTCTTAGAAATAATAATGACTTATATGTGATATTTTCATTCATGTTAGTAAATGTTAACAGCTTGCAGATTAAATATTTTAAAGGGAAACACACATACAAATCCTTACTCAACCTTTACCATTCTCTGGGCAAATTCAGCAGACAACAAATTGATGATATTTTTCTTATTTTCCCCAGAAAATATACTCTGACATTTCATGCAAATTGTCTCCTAAGAATACAATTAGCATGAAGTGTCAAAGCCTATTTTCTGGACAAAATAAGAAAAATATCTCAAAATGTAGTCGGTGAATTAAGCATTAAAGACTATTGAACATTCCCTGCTACAGGTGATTGATTGTGGTGGGATTTAACAACATGTCAACCCTTGTGGATCATTTTGTGTTGTCTCCCAGAGAAAGGGAGACAAGAGATAGAAGAGATAGTAGAGGAGATGAAAGAGAGGGACAGGGAAGAAAGAGGAACAGGAATGAAAGAAATTTAAACATTCCCCTCTCCCCTTACCCACTACAAGGATAGCAGCCATGTCCAAAGAGAAGCCAATATCAGTTGGATGCCCCAGTGACGTAAGATACCCAACACATTCGAGAACTAGTAACAGTGTTTTCAGAAAAAACTGATGTTCCCCACCAAATTTTCACTTTTTCTACTGCTGCAACCTTGAAAATTAGGTCACCAAAATCTAATCTCTTCTTTGTTATGTCCCAATTATATATCTATGAAAATTTAGTAAGACTTCAACCACTGGTTCATACGGCATTGTGCAGACAAGAAAGTCTTATGCCAACTCCGACACTGATGCCAACAGGATCCGCACCATAAACAATTTTGCTCTGGCATATCTATCAGGGTAAACTATGATATTTAGGGTAAAATCTGGTAACCTACCGTATTTTCCCTAAGTATTCGGACACCTCAACTCCTTACCATACTTGTTCTAAAATTTGAACAAGTACAATTTACTACCTGATGTTGTGTCTAAAAATTGCAGGATGAGTGGCAAACAGTGTAGACCCTGATGAGACACAGTGTTCTGTAGCATCTCATCTGGGTCTACACTCAGACTCATCTGTCCAATTACATATGGTAAATACGATATTTTGCAAAAAGGCTTTACAACTCAACCATTACCCTCTCTGGGCTAATTCAGCATGTGACAAATGGGTTATACTTTTCTTATTTTTCCCAGAAAACAGGATTTGACATTCAGGGCCCAGTTGTTCAAAGCGTCATAACGAGCCCGTTAAGGTTCATTTCGTTAACTGTTTTAGCGGATTCAATATACAGTATTCTGATATTTTTTGCTGAAAAAATGTGAGTAGCTTTTGCACTGCAAAAGCTACTCACATTTTTTCAACAAAAAATTTCAGCATATTTGTGTATCACTCGATGTAAATTTTAACGAATTGTTAACTAACGACGTTAGCTTTGAACAACTGGGCCCAGGCAAATTGTCTCCATTGGAGACAATTTGCATGAAATGTCAAATCCTGTTGGATACTCTTGGTAGTTTTTCTATTTTTTGACAAGGGAGACAACTTTTGTGATTTCTTGTTTGCTTTCCTGTCCACCAATCCTCTTCTGAAAGGGAATCTCCACTTGGAAGTAAATTCTTTCCTTTTAGAGTAGACTCCTTTTCAGAAAGGGGACAATCCTGATAGAGTTGTCTCTCTTGAAAATGTATCGATTCCCCTCAATACCCTCTCCTTGAAAAACTGTTTACTCCCTTCTGTACATAAGTATAGTTACTTACCATCTATAAATTAGTCACAAATTCACAGCATATTTTTTTTATCACTCCATTTTTTTTTTTTTTAAAAATCCATCTATATTTCTTGTACTTAGTTTACACAAAAACTTTTATGCATCACAGTAAAATGTAACTTTGATTTTTTTTTTTTTTTTTTGCAATATCATTCAAATGTAACATAACAAATGTAAATATTTGGACACTTAATCATTTTTAATGCATACTTATCCTGAAATCTGAACAAAATCTGTTTGATTTCTTGCTGTTACACCTGAACAGTGTGGACTGAATGACAGTGTAGACCTGATTAAACTGTCTCTCTGGGACAGTTTAAAATGGGTCTACACTGTCTGCTCAGGCAATTCCAAATACTAACCTCCAAATACTTAGGCTAATTATGATATAATATATATAATCTATGATATAATATATATAAGTGTTCACACATATGCAGTGCCTTTTCACACACTGCTTTAAAATGTCTCGTTCGGAATTTATTCATAGCTTCAGGTATGCTTTTTTTTTTTTTTTTTCCAAATATGCTTTATTTTCAAATGAAAAGTATTAATTTTTTTTCTTATTTCTTCACACAGACATATGTTGTGGGTACTCATTAGAAGCCCCTACAGGTACTTCCAATGAGTACCAAAAGTATAAGTTTTGTGGCACTTCTAATGAGTACCAAAAACATGTTTTTTTATGGAGAATTAAAAAAAAATATATATGGCTACCCCCTTATCTGGAGCTAAACATATGTTGTGGGTACTTATTAGAAGTGCCTCAGCAAGGCACTTCTAATAAGTACCAACAACATATGTTTTTGTGGCACTTCTAATGAGTATCCACAATATATGTATTTGTGGACAAATAAGAAAAATATGTGGCTACCCCCTTATTTGCAGCCTTGGTTATTCATTCACAACACAAAAAATCTTGTTCATTAAAATGCAGCAATTGTTGGTATGATGTTACAACATTCTATGCATTTCATTAACACTTAGCATGCTGGGTAAAAATTTCAGCAGACGACATTTTAAAATATTTTCCCCCAGAAAAATGACTTTGATATTTCATTGGAGACAATTTGCATGAAATGTTAAAGTCAATTTTCTGGGAAAAAAAAAAAAAATATTGTCAATTTGTCGTCTGTTAAACTAATCCAGAGAGCAGAAAAGGTTAAATGCAGCAATCATTGGTGTGATGTTACAACATTCAACACATCTCATTGATATTTATGAGATTTTCTAATGGCATACTGGGGTATGGAATCATTACAACTGTATCATTTACATGGCAATCCACCTTAATTTAATACTTAGCATGCTCGGTAAAAATTTCAGCAGACAACAGTTTAAAATATTTTTTCTTAGTTTTCCCTGAAAACAGACTGACAATTTGCATGAAATGTCAAAGCCTATTTTTTGGGGGAAAAATATCCTCCATTTGACATCTGCTGAATATGAGTGAAAAAATATAAATTTAACTTAAAGGCTCCATATTCCTCAAAAATAGACATTTCATTATCCAAGAAAGGTTTAAAAATATTAATACAATCATGAAATGTGGTGCATGCCAGCCTGTAAAATTTCATTTAGTCTCTTGTTCTTGAACTGGATCAAAAATGAAATGATTTTTGATCATATCTCTGAATTAATGTTTCCAACATTAATTCAGAGATACAAATGTACAATAAAAAAGAAACATCTTCAAAAAAAAGATTAGCAATGAAGAATAGCAGATAATTTTTGGCATTTTTTTGCAATATTATAATAGAGGTTCTTAAAATGAAGCCCAATTTTTACACCCGAAACTTTGACAGTTTCCTTGTCAAAGTCAAACCCTACTCTATGTAATGCCAGGGCCCAGTTGTTCAAAGCTAACGATGTCGTTAGTTAACGATTCGTTAAAATTTACATTGAGTGATACGCAAATATGCTGAAATTTTTTGCTAAAAAAATGTGAGTAGCTTTTGCAGTGCAAAAGCTACTCACATTTTTTTAGCAAAAAATATCAGAATATTGTATATTGAATCCGCTAAAACAGTTAACGAAATGACCCTTAACGAGCTCGTTAAGTTAACGATGCTTTGAACAACTGGGCCCAGATATGTTGATGTCTAATTTCACTGCAGTATGCGTCTTCCTTTGCATGACAGCTTCTCATTGTCATTTTGACATACTACAATTCAAATCTATGGAATGACTATCACAATCCTTAAATTCCTAGGATGCCTAAGCCCTGATTGCACCCTTTCTTTTGGGGTCCCTGTCTGTTCATCTGAACATAATGACTTGTCACTGGTTCAACATTTTATGAATATTCTATGGCATGGATACCTAGACCACATATTTCTTTGTGTCTACAAAAAGGCCTTATCACGTTGCACAGTTGCAAGTTTCAAAAATTCATTTTCTCTGAATTAGGGTCCTAAACATGCTTAAACAAAGCAAACAGAATTTGATTTTACCTTCTGACATTGAAAACTTTAACTAAAAGTCTGTCATAATTTTGTCCCATTTGATTTCCCACTAGCTTCGGCAATATGATTTATCCTTTCTGGGTCTGTCGAAACACCCAAAAAACACCCCCAAACTACACTAAAACCACCCAAACCCCAAAACACATTTTAAAATTCTTGTCATAAATCAAACAGTTGAAAATCAAATATGATTAAATATTATATTATTAATCATCTACATACATTACAAGAAATTAACAAGGTATTTCTATATAGCTTCTGATGATTAAAGGCACCTTACCTAATTATTGTCTTATTTGTTCAATAGCATGTAAGATATGAATTTTTATAAGGGTCGGCTTCTTTGAGTGTGACATAACAGGGCAAAATGTTTATTCATCCTTTCTTTCATTTATTTGTTTGTTTCTTTTTTTGCTCATACCATTGTTCGTGCGTACCGAGTGCATGTGTTTAAGAACAAGAGGGCCATGATGGCCCTGTAACGCTCACCTGAGCAACATAGCACTTTGAGAGCCTGATCTAGAACTGATCAAGGCAAACATTCTGATCAAAGTTAAAAATGATTATAACAAAGTTTTCTGCTGATTTGGCCCGGTGACCTAGTTTTTGATACCAAGTGACCCAGTTTTGAACTTGACCTAGAACTCATCAAGACAAACATTTTGTGCAAGATTCATGATGATTGCTTGAAAAATGTGACCGCTAGAGTGATAACAAGATTTTACGCTGATTTGGCCAGGTGACCTAGTTTTTGACCCCAGGTGTTCCAGTTTCGAACTTGACCTAGAAATAATCAAGACAAATATTTTGAGCAAGATTCATGATGACTGTTTCAAAAATGTGACCGCTAGAGTGTTAACAAGGTTTTCTGCTGATTTGGCCCAGTGACCTAGTTTTTGACCCCAAGTGACCCAGTTTCAAACATATCCTAGAACTCATCAAGACAAACATTTTGAGCAAGATTCATGATAATTGCTTCAAAAATGTGACTGCTAGAGTGTTAACAAGGTTTTCTGCTGGTTTGGCCTGGTGACCTAGTTTTTAATACCACGTGACCCAGTTTCAAACCTGACCTAGAAATCATCAAGACAAACATTTTGAGCAAGATTCATGATTATTGCTTCAAAAATGTGACCGCTAGAGTGTTAACAAGGTTTTCTGCTGATTTGGCCCGGTGACCTAGTTTTTGACTCCAAGTGACCCAGTTTCGAACTCGACCTATAAATCATCAAGACAAACATATTGCGCAAGATTCATGATGATTGCTTCAAAAATGTGACTGCTAGAGTGTTATCAAGGGTTTCTGCTGATCTGGCCAGGTGACCTAGTTTTTGACCCTAGGTGACCCAGTTTGGAACTTGACCTAGAATTCATCAAGACAAACATAATGAGCAAGATTCATGATGATTGCTTCAAAAATGTGACCGCTAGAGTGTTAGCAAGGTTTTCTGCTGATCTGGCCCGGTGACCTAGTTTTTCGACCCCAAGTGACCCAGTTTCAAACTTGACCTAGAAATCATCAAGACAAACATAATGAGCAAGATTCATGATGATTGCTTCAAAAATGTGACCGCTAGAGTGTTAACAAGGGTTTCTGCTGATCTGGCCAGGTGACCTAGGTTTTGACCCTAGGTGACCCAGTTTCGAACTTGACCTAGAATTCATCAAGACAAACATAATGAGCAAGATTCATGATGATTGCTTCAAAACTGTGACCACTAGAGTGTTAACAAGGTTTTCTGCTGATCTGGCCCGGTGACCTAGTTTTTGACCCCAAGTGACCCAGTTTCAAACTTGACCTAGAAATCATCAAGACAAACATATTGAGCAAGATTTATGATGATTGCTTCAAAAAATGTGACTGCTAGAGTGTTAACATGGTTTTCTGCTGATCTGGCCAGGTGACCTAGTTTTTGACCCCAGTTGACCCAGTTTCGAACATGACCTAGAAATCATCAAGACAAATATATTGAGCAAGATTCATGATGATTGCTTCAAAAATGTGACCGCTAGAGTGTTAACAAGGTTTTCTGCTGATCTGGCCCTGTGACCTAGTTTTTGACCCCAGGTGACCCAGTTTTGAACTTGACCTAGATTTAATAGAGGCATTCATTTTGAGCAAGTTTCATCAAGATTTGGTCAAAACTATGACCTGTAGAGTGTTAACAAGTTTTTCCTTTGATTTGACCTGGTTACCTAGTTTTTGACCCCAAGTAACCCAGTATCGAACTTGACCTAGATTTCATAGAGGCAAACATTCTGACCAAGTTTCATCAAGATTGGGTCAAAACTGTGACCTCTAGAGTGTTAACAAACTAATTGTTGACGACGAACGACGGACGACGACGGACGACGGACATAGGGTGATGACAATAGCTCATCCTGAGCTTTTGCTCAGGTGAGCTAAAAAAAAAAAGTTACATGCAGGTCCAGAGGAAGACAAAACGGCCTTGCATGTTTTGTTTTTTTATTATTATTGCAAAGATCCTGCTCAAACTGTCCGGATGCATATGCACATGCTGATCTGGAACTTTGGTGAAAAAGGCACATTATCCAGACCCTTGTCATGCGGAATAAAGTTAGATGCTACGCCCACTTCCAATTATCAGCCAATCAGATTACTTGATCTAGAGGGTTTTTAATACAAATTCACATATTTAATGACAAACACTGTAGATCCAGATCAGTGAAGCCAACTGATCTGGATCTACACTGTAAATTCAGGATATATATGGGTTCAGCAGGACAAGGCTTAAAGTATTGAAACCAACAAATAGCCAGAGGACCAATGGCCCTATGGCACACCTGAGACTATTTGTCCTGAGCAAGTTTATGGTAACAATTTTAAAGACTGAAGCATATATGGGTATGGTTGCCAGCATTTTGAAAAACATTTGATTTCTGTATCATATAATAACTTGGAATGGAATGTAAAAAAAGATCAAGATAAACCCATGGTTATCATTTTTTCAAACTTTTTTTGGGCCAATGTCCCTCATGCTGCATACTAAGCCAAAGGTCCCATTGGCACTTTGGTTCCAGAGAAGAATTTTTAAAGGGTTTTTACCATATATGGGCATGACGGCCATCTTGACCATGAGAACCTGATGATGTAAACAAATTTTCCTTCCCCCCCCGCCCATGGAGGCTCCATACGAGCTTTGATTGTTCCAGTGGTTTCTGAGGAGAAGATATTTGAAGAGTATGGTTTTCTCCTTATATGAATCTATGTAAAACAAGTGACCCCTGAGTTTTGATACCAGGGTGATAATTTGATAAAGGTCTACATGATGAAGCTACATACCAAATATCAAAGGCCTGGGCCTTCTAGTTTCAGACCAGAAGATTTTTAAAGTTTTGCCTATAGGAGTCTATGTTAAAAAATTTGACCTTTCCATAAAAAAAGGTCTAGGTCAACTTAATGTCATCATTTTTTCAAACACTATAACGCCCATGTCCCCAATGCTGCATACCAAGCCCCTGGGCCATTGACCCTTTGGTTCTGGAGAAGAAGATTTTTAAAGGGTTTTTACCATATATGGGAGTGGCGGCCACCTTGGTCAGGTGATCCAGGTGTGGTGAACAACCTTTCATTCCTCGGGCCCATGGAAGCGCCATATGAAATTTGGTTTTGATAGGCGCAGTGGTTTCTGAGGAGAAGACGTTTGAAGAGTGTTGATGAAGGATGGACGACAGATGGACGGACAACGGAGCCTGCGTATACTATAAGCTCACCTATGAGCCTACAGGCTCATGTGAGCTAAAAATGAGCTGTACTATTAAAAAAATAAACATTTTTTTCAATAAGCCCAGAAGAAAGGCTATTCAGAAGGTATCTTTTTTTTTTTTTTGTATTTTTGCACCAAAACTATCTTGTGGGTACTCACTTAAATTGCAGTGCCAATGCAAATCCAATGAGTACCCACACAATATGTTTTGGAGGGAAAAATAACATTTCTCAAGGGGAGCAAATTCTTTCCTTTTAAAGTAGGCCCAAGAAAAAAAACTAAATTGACAGAGTTACCACACCTGAAATTGTATCTATTTCCCTTTAGCCCATCATGGCTGAGACTACACACTTCAAAGACAACTAGTAGCAGTGTTTTCAGAAAAAACAGATGTCTCCTCACCTTGAAAATTTTCAGTTTTTCTACTGCTGTGACTAGATAGTCAGGTGATAAAATATTAACACAAATGCTTTATTGAAAATATTTTTGTCTTGTGGCTTGAAAATTAAGTCAAGGTCACCAAAATATAATCAGTTCATTGTTATGCCCAATTATATATTCGTGAAAATTTGGTAAGAATCCAACCACTGGTTTAAAAGATATTGTGCAGACAAGAAAGTGTGAAAGAATTTTCAGTTTTTCTACTGCTGTGACCTTGAAAATTAGTCAAGGTCACCAAAACCTAATCAGTTCTTTGTTATGTCCCAATTATAAATCAATGCAAATTTGGTAAGAATCCAACCACTGGTTCACTAGATATTGTGCAGACAAGAAAGTGTGACGCAGCCTCCAAAGCCAAATGCTGATGCCAATGCCATGGGATCCGCACCAAAAACAACATGTCCCCCTCACCTAAGGAGGGGGGACATAATTTCTACAAAGCTGTCATGCAACACATCAATCATAAAAGAACTTGATTAGAAAAATAGTACTTACCAAGCTGAGTAATCTTGATGTCAAGTGCTCTGCGTAACAATCTCTGACACTCAGATCTGGCTGCATAATTTGTCTCATCCTTCAGTAGTTTGCCTGTAATAAAAATATACTGTATTAACCCTAATCGTTCCGACAGTTACACTTGAGCAAACAGTGTAGACCCAGATCAGATGCTGCATAATGCAGCATCTGATCTGATTCTACACTGTTTGCTATTCAGCCAACACTCTTATAGTTACAAGATAAAAAATATTAACATCAATGCTTTATTAAAAATATTTTTTTCTTGTGGCTTTAAGGGGATTAAATACAATTTGCATTTTACTCTTTCTTCATTTCTGTGCTAATGTACCAGGCAGGTTCTTCTGATTATTCTAAAGCTACTTACTACAGCAGTACTGTTAGACTGGCTCCTGTCTAACTGATATATGAATCAGCATAGAAACTATTTACATTTTACAAAAATCCTATCTGTTGGAATGTCCTTCTCTCTGATTTGACTGATCAGATATAGGAGTTTCTGACTGGTAAGGGAGATAATATGTGTAGCAAAATAGTCAAGGAGGAGTATTTTACCTTTGTTAGATTAGAAATGTAAAACTCATAGCACGGTGCCAGGCTATAGTACTGAATTAAATTTCAGGGCCCGGTTGTTCAAAGCGTCGTTAGCTTAACGAGCTCGTTAAGGGTCATTTCGTTAACTGTTCTAGCGGATTCAGTACACAATATTCTGATATTTTTTGCTGAAAAAATGTGAGTAGCTTTTGCACTGCAAAAGCTACTCACATTTTTTTCAGCAAAAAATTTCAGCATATTTGCGTATCACTCGATTAAAATTTTAACGAATCGTTAGCTAACGACATCGTTAGCTTTGAACAACTGGGCCCTGAAGTTTATCTTTGGTTAATAAGTTCACTGATCAGAATTTTAAGACCGTTTCAGAAATTATTTGGTTATAATTATAAATATTTGAACATTAAGGTTATTTATCATGTCTAAAAGTAAATTATTCTATTTACCCAGTTCAACAAGTGTATCAGCCACTAACAGGTGTTCTTTATCAAGATGATGTTCCCTTATTTCTAGAACTCTCCGGAATGCTTCTTCAGCGGCCACCTTGTCATAACTGAAAACAACATTTACAGCTTTAGAACCAAGAACAGTATCCCAGTTCAATTTCAATGACTATATCAGAACAGAAAATTCCAGGAAATATAGGTTAAGTTCATTACAGTGAAACCTCATTTCAGTGACAGCATTTGTTCTCAAAGATGCTGTCATTAAAATGAATTTGTCGTTGTAAAGAATCCTTAATGAGCAGAATATGTAAGAAAGTGCTTATTTTATTCTGATTTCCTTACAGAACACATGTTTTGGATATTTGTTAGAATTGTCTCAGTGAGGCAATTCTAACAAATATCCAAAATATATGCTTCTTGAAGCATTAAATACAATATTCTTGCACAATTTCTGATAAATTGACTGGAATATTCTGGTCAAAAACCATTTATGTTCTATCTTGCCTGACAGAGATGCATTGCATTTTAGTAAATTTTTGATGAAAGTTACATAAAGTCTAATCTTATATGACTGAGAGATTTTGGTCAATTAATACTTTTTTTTTATTTTGTATAGCTCAGATATCCAAGCAACTACTGTTTATGTTTTGCTTTCTATGAGAAATTTTGGTAAATTACTGCATAACTACTGTTTTGGGTTTAGATGTCCAGTTATTATACAAATGTATGTGTTTTACCTTGTATACCGTATAGACCCTCAGTATTGGGACAGACAGACCTTTGAAAACAGTGTAGACCCAGATCAGCTGCCACAGAATGTGGCATATGATCAGGGTCTACACTGTTTGTCATACATACAGCAATATTTTAGACACATCAAGAGGTTGTAGAATGGACTATTTCAAATTTTAGGACACATATGGTAAGTAGATAAGTGTCCCAATACTGTGGCTGCAATGTTACACTCACCTCACCATACGATACGCATTGCAATAGTTGCTTCATGATATGATACATATCGCAATACACTTTTCAGACTTGAGATAATCAGTAACTGCATGAGGATTATACTATGTTGGTCAACTAAGGTGCTCACCATACTTCAATGGTTGTTTGTTTGTGTTAAGGTTTTACGGCCCAGTCGACCCAATGGGGTCATGTTGAGCGCGGTCAGTTTACCTAACCACATGTTTACTGGGCAGGCTTAGTCCTCTAAGCAGTTAATCAGTTTTGTGCACATTCTTTCGCCAGAAACTGACAACTGCCCTTCTTGAATCAGCGGAAGGGAGAGAATGACCATAGAAAATATTTCATGATCAATCTCCACGAAAGAATGTTGCCGACTTTGGCGGGGGTTGAACCCACGACCTCCTGGTCTCCAGTCGGACGGCGCATCCAACTGAGCCTCCAAGGCCAGCTAATGGTTGTTTGAAATAGTTCAGTCATAGACTTAATATCATATTTGTAACCGTTTCATAATATGAAAAGTTTATGCCTTTTTTTCTTCAGTGAAAAAAACCTAATATAAGCATCCTAGTTTAGGTACTAAAGCCTCCTACATATACAATGTTTGAAAAGAGGTTCTGTCCAGAATGCTGTTCCTTTCATTCAGTGTGAGCCAGACTTATTCATTTTATAGAAAATTGTTACTGCGAAATGGCATGGAAGATTAAAAATTCTATGAAAAAGTGTTTGAAAACATTTTCCTGAGTATTTTGAGTGCTTTTGATATTCATAACAGTGTTTATTGACTGAATAATTAAACATTTTTTCGGGAAATTCGGAAATCGCAAAACTAATGACATGTAGATTTTATGGCAATAAGTACATTGTTTTTGTTGATAACAGTCATTACAAACTTGCCTAAGGTAGTCATGCAGCAGTGCAACTATCCTAAACTGATCTGAATGAAGCAAAATATTTCTTTTGCATGCAGTAATTACTGAGGTAATTGGCAGCTAATTGACAACTTTTGTTTACACTTGAGTGAACCGACCCATATCGAAACTCAGAGAAAAAGAATCGTGAACCAAATTGTGACCACTTAACCATGATGCACCATAAATTCGGTGAATTGTTTCATCTCTACCCAATACTTACAGTCCTTTCGACATCTCTCGGAAAGACGTTTTTTGCCTGGCGTTTTATCTTAAATGAAAATATTTTGTTTTGATTGACTATATCTTATCAGAAACCATTTGTCTTTTCTGTTTCTGTGTTTTGTTCTCAAATAAGTATCCTAAAATTAAATTTATCACCAAAAATTGGTCTGACCTATGCAATTTCTATTGTAAAGTGATTTTTTTAAATTTTTGTCTTAGAAAATATTTTTTATTTTTCTTTGCTGAATTTGAAGTATTGATGTTTCACAACAATATTGTGAAAATTTCAGAAAAATTGAACAAGCGGAACTTGTTGAAAATCTGCCTCCAAGTTACTTACCCTACAAATTTCGGCATATTTTTCATTCATTTTTACTATGGGAAAAAGTGAAAATATTGGATTTTTTAAAAACCAATGACTAGAATAAAACTTTTTGCGCACAGGTAGTTACGACAAATGGTTTTGCATTAAATCATGACAAAAGTTTGCAAATTTTCTTCTTCTGTTTAAAACGCCGCGAAAAAAACGACTTTCTGAAAGATGTCGAAAGCACAGTAGGGTTATTACGGTATATTGTCACTATAAAATACTTTGATCTACTTTTCTTTATGTTTTATATAAGGCAAAACATAAACAATAACCGACTAAAATGTTTTTGTTCAAGTAAACAGTATAATGACTGAGACAAAAGAACAGCCTACTTTTCTTATGTTTTACCCCTTGAAGAAAATGGTGTCATGAAGATATAAGAAAACAGAAAATTACCCTTTGTCATTGTAGACATCACCCATTAACTGACCCAGAACAAACAGAACATCTCCAACCAGAGGGTGAGATTTCCCAAACCATTTCTCTCGCAGTAACAAAGAATTGCGTAGGTTGGTCTCTGCCATCAAGTAGTCCTCTTGCCGAATTCTAGAATTACAAAAAAAAAAAAAAAAAAAAAAAAAAAAAAATTATTCAAACTATAACACAGGCCCACGAAAAAGAAGTACATTTATTCTGAAGAGGTCAAGGCTTATCATTTTAATAATACAATTCACATGAAGTGGCATGACCTAGTTTCTGGGAAAAAAAAGGGGTAAAAATTAAAAGTCATCTGTTATTACTTAATAATACAATATGTTGGTTTTCTGGGCCCAGTTGTTCAAAGCTAATGACGTCGTTAGTTAACGATTTGTTAAATTTTACATTGAGTGATATGCAAATATGCTGAAATTTTTTGCTGAAAAAATGTGAGTAGCTTTTGCAGTGCAAAAGCTACTCACATTTTTTTGCTGCTGAAAAAATGTGAGTAGCTTTTGCAGTGCAAAAGCTACTCACATTTTTTCAGCAAAAAATATCAGAATACTGTATATTGAATCCGCTAAAACAGTTAACGAAATGATCCTTAACGAGCTTGTTAAGCTAACGATGCTTTGAACAACTGGGCCCTGGTAGGAAGAAACAAACAAGCCTACCTCAGTATCCCAATATAGTAGTGTATTGTGGCTTTTGTTGGTACTTTAGCACAGGAGTCTGAAATCTCCAGTGACTCTTGTAGTAAATCATCTGCATCTTCCAGCAATCCCTCTTCCATTCTCAGATATCCTATCTGCCGTATAACCTTGCCTGAAATAGACACTCGTTAGTTAACTATTTGCACAGAATCAGCAAACAACATTTTAACCCTAGTCCTGCTGAACCCGGATTTACCCTGCTTTTGCAAACGGTGTAGATCCAGATCAGTTGGCTTCTGAAGAAGCCAACTGATCTGGATCTGCACTGTTTGTCATTCAATATGTGAATTTATATCAATAATCTGGATTAAGTAATCTAATTGGCTGAAAGTTAGAAATGGGCGTGGCAATTTATTATCAATGATAAGGGTTAAACAGCTTATGATTATTGTAAGCATTTATATCCATTCTGTGACATGTTGAGAAATCTGTCATTTCTCCGTAAAACTCTGTTCTGGGATCATACCATCAAATTAGAGCACATAACACATATTTTTCTAAGAAATAAGACAAGTAAAAAATGAATATTTTACAAAGACCATTGTAAGTGAAACTTACACTTCAAGTTCTGAAGGTCTGAATAAAATGGTGACTTTTCTCCAGTATCGAACATATCCATGATAGTGCGTAGTGACTTTTTATACCATTTTTCTGCCAAGTCCCCATTGTTACCATCTAGTGCCATCTGACCAAGATGTTCTTGAACTTTAGCATGTAGTAACTGCTCTTCTTCTCCCAGAGGGTAACTCTGTAGTATACAATTTGACTAACATTATTTATTGTGGTATTTTGTAGCATAAAAAAGTTCATACATCAAAGTGCCAGATAATCTGTTTTTTCCCCACCAAAGAGTATCTATATTTTTCTTATTTCTCCACAAAAACATGTGGAACTCATTAGAAGCATCTCCCTCCCTGAGGTGCTTCTAATGAGTAACCACAACATATGTTTTCATGGAGAAATAAAAAACATATTATGTGCATACCCCCTTCTATCTTATCTATTATGTTGATACCCCATCTTACCTTTTGATTTCCATGTGTTGAGTTTCATTCACACAATGCAACTGAAATTCTTATGGCTGTTAAACACAACTTCAGTTCAGGCAGAGAGGCACTTCTAATGAGTATCCACAACATATGTTTTCATTGAGAAATAAGAAAAATATGATGTGGCTATGCCCTCTTTTCTGAAGTTATGAATGAAATTCATATTGTGCTTAATAGCCACTAAACACAGATTCTGTTCAAAATCAGCATTTAAATGTTAATTATGACAAGTTATAGCCCCTGATAAATGTTATAGGGAATGGATACACTTTCAGGGGAGGCAACTCTGTTGAAACTGTTTTGACATCCTTCTGAAAAAGGGGTGTACTCTATAAGGAAATAATCTGGGCCCAATTGTTCAAAGCATCGTTAGCTTAACGAGTTGGTTAGTAGTCAAAATGTTAACTTCTCTAGTAAGAACAATATCTAATTCACAGGTAGTTTTACTGAAAAAAATGTGAGTAGCTTTTGCAAATGCAAAAACTAATCACATTTTTTCAGCAAAAATATTAGCATGTATGCTGTATTTAATGATCAAAGTTTTAGCAATACATTAACTAACGACATCGTTAGTTCTGAACAATTGGGCCCAGGTCTCTTTCTTTTCCTGAGTAGATCCCTTTTCAGAGGATTAGTGTCAGATGCAAGAACATATAACTATATGGCACTCTACCTATTGTATTTACTGCCCATTTGACATCACTCAGAAAGATGTTTTTTTTGCTTGGCATTTTATTTTAAATGAAAATATTTTGTTCTGACTGACCATATCTTATTAGAAACCATTTGTTGTTTCATATATCTACCCTAAAATTAAATTTATGGCCAAAAATTGGTCTGACCTATGCAATTACTATCGTAAAGTGATTTTTTTTTTTTTTTTTTTTTTTTTTGAATTTTTGTCTAAGAATATATTTTTATTTTTCTTTGCTGAATTTGAATTATTGATGTTTCACAACAATATTGTGAAAATTTTAGAAAAACTGAACATACGGAACTCATTTAGAATCTGTCTCCAAGTTACCCACCCTACTGATTTCTGCATTATTTGCATTCTTTTTTACTATGGGAAAACATGAAAATATCTGATTTTTTTAAAACCAATGACTAGAATAAAACTTTTTGTGCATAGGTTGTTACAACAATGGATTTGTATCAAAACATGACAAAAGTTTACAAATGTACTTCTTCTGTGTGAAGCGCCAAGCAAAAAACGACTGTCTGAAAGATGTAGAAAGCACAGTAATCCCCTTAAACATCAGTTTCCCTGCAATAACTTGAGTTTCATTATGAAGTTCCAGGGCTCTGGAAATTTTGAAATCTGAATCGGTCCAGCCAATGACGATGACGTCATCAATGAGCCCATTTTCAAAAAAATAAATATGTATATATCACCTGTCACGAAAACTAATGACAATTGGCAGTCCTTTTAAATAATACACCTCAACTCCGTTATATGACGGAAGTCCGAGTATAACGAGCATGATCAAAGCTGGCGTCATCAATAAATACAGTCAGGTATGTAAAAAGAAAGAAAAAAAAAAAACAAAAAAAATACGGTTTTGTTTTATTTCCACCTCCGCAGGGTTTTCCTTAACTATTTATAAACAACTGATTCCCGTCTTGTATAAGTGCGAAGACGGCGGGAAACAGGAGAGACGGAACGAAACGACTTTGATGGACCTAATTAGGTCTAATAAAAAAGGCCTGCGCCACGGGCGGTTTTGCAGTTTTCAATGTTTCAAGATTTGATCAGACTGCTTAAATTTTAAGCACTGACCAATCTTGTCTAGCGCAAGTGGTGCATTACTTATTTTTACTGTGAAATCTGCCTTGAATTATACTCGCATGTTACGGCAATCAACAACAAAAAAAAAAAAAAAAAAAAAAAAGAAGAAGCAATCAATAATACCCAGATCAGACGCCGTTGTATGCGACAACTGATCAGGACGTACACGGTTTGGGAATTCATTTATCGAATCTTGGACCGACAAACCGTGATCAAAACAAAAAAGAAGAGGAAGAAAACGGGTGCGTTCAAGCGGTGCATTCTTTTATCACTCTAAGTAAAGTGACCTTTGATCTTTTGGACACGCTGACTGCACCTGAATGTTTTGCAGTCTCAATTTATTCACATGACAATGTTTGGATAATGACGTAATTTGTGCTGCAGTAGGTTGCCGTTATTCAGCTGTCTCTCCAATATACATGTCAAATGACCGTTTAGAGTCTTTTAACTACCATAATATCGCATTTAAAAGGTGCACGGACGTTGTCAGTTTGGAAAGACTTGACCGTTTGTGATTTTTTAGACATCATTGATTCGCGAAAATTGGTTGGTTGGGGAAAAATGGGGTTCAAGGCACAAACCTGTTGGACCGATTTATTAGCGTTTGGGGGTGTTTGAAATTGGTCCAGAATTCTTAATTTCGGTCTAGACCGGCTATTTTTCCGGTTTTCCCGAGCCCTGATGTAGTTCCAATGAATTTCATTTGATAATTTAACCTTTACCACTCTCTAGGCTAATTCAGCAGATGACAAATTGATGATACATTTCTTTTTTTTCCAGAAAACAGGATTTGACTTTTCATGTCACCTTTGGAGACAATTTGCATGAACTTTCAAAACCTGTTTTCTGGGAAGAATATGAAAAAAATATTGCAAAATGTTGTCTGCTGAGATTTTGCCTCAAAATGGACAGCAGTATAAACTACCGGGTGGATGGGTTGGGGTTCAAACTTATTTTTTGCTCGATTGAAATCTCTGCCTTCTCCAAATTACAAATATTAGTTTGTTCTGTGAAGGGTCATGAAAACCTTAGGCTGAAGGATGGCAGACATGACTAACAACACAAAAGCAATACAGTCAACTCCCATTATCTCGACCTTGCTTATGTCGAATAATCACTTATCTCGAAGTGAAAGTCTGGTCCCTATGTTAACATGGAAATCTAACAACAGGTAATAAAATATTGTGGAAAAGAGGAGAAATTGCTCTAAGGAGCAATTTCTCCTCTTTTCCACAATATTTTCAATATATCTCTAACTTCAGGAGTCAAATTGCATAGTCATTTGTGAAATGTGGTTGTTCAGTTTATTTTTTCCTCAATTCTGCAAATCTGATATGTCGAGATACGGATATCTTGAATTATTTTAGACAGTCCCTTGAACTTCAAGATAACGAGTCGACTGTATATGCCACCCCACTCCCACATAACCATAAATGCACATTTAACTTTCATTTGTTCAGGGATCAACAAAGCATTCACAAACAATGATATCTAAAAGCAACATTATTTCTAGGTCTAAAATGATCTTCCACCCAATCTAAAGCAGAACCTGATCTTTGACAACTAAATCCTTTTTTACATCACCTAATGAACAAACATCAAATGTACCATACCTTGAGAAAAGTGGCCTTCATGGCAGACTAGCTTGCTCATCAACACAGCACAGTGCTTTGTTTCAACCAAAAAGTGTTGATATTGTCTTATAACTTCACAAAAACATATGTCAGTGCTCCAGCTAGGATTTTAGGGCAGAGGGGTATAGATGGGTAGGGTACTTTCTGCATGGTCATACAAGAAATAGGACACCATGTGTCATGTGATATGCTAAGTATCATGACATGTACAAAATATAATCCCACTCCACAATAAATTCCTCCCAGTAGAATACACATAAAACTGACCTTTACACATTGATAACTTTTTTTTAATTTTTGTCCGATTTTCATGAAATTTTCAGCAAAATGTAGAGTTTTATATTGGGAGTTGAAATAAGGGCAGAGGGCAGTTTAAGGAGGGCAGAGGGGCAGCAGAAGAGGGCAAGAGGGATGGCCTGCCCCTCTATATAGGGCTAGCTGGAGCACTGTATGTTGTTGGTACTCCTTAGAAGTGCATTATCGAGGCACTTCTAAAGGGCCCCCATAGCATGTTTTTTGATAGATAAATAAAGAAAAGTGTTTTTCTGAATATACCTCAACTCAAGACATGATACAGTGTAATTCTACAGCACTGCAATGATTTCTTTTAACAGATAAGCATGCCATGACCAGGGCCCAGTTGTTCAAAGCTAACGACGTCGTTAGTTAACAATTCGTTAAAATTTTAATCGAGTGATACGCAAATATGCTGAAATTTTTTGCTGAAAAAATGTGAGTAGCTTTTGCAGTGCAAAAGCTACTCACATTTTTTCAGCAAAAAATATCAGAATATTGTATATTGAATCCGCTAAAACAGTTAACGAAATGACCCTTAACGAGCTCGTTAAGCTAACGACGCTTTGAACAACTGGGCCCAGAACTACACTGACAGATTTTTTCAGTCTGCATATGGGCCAAAATTATTTTACTCAAGGTACAGTTCAAATAGTTTTTTTATCACTAAGCACGCTGGTAAAAATTTCAGCAGATGACATTTTAAAATATATTTTTATGTCATTGTGAAATTTTTTTCTTAGTCTCACCAGAAAATAGGATTTGGTATTTCATGCAAATCATCTCCTTAGGAGACCATATGCATGAAATGTCAAAGCCTATTTTCTGGAAAAATAAGAAAACTATGAATTTGTCATCTGCAGAATTAAACCAGAAAGTGGTAAACGTTAATCCTCTACATAGCAAAATATAACTTATATAACCAATTAAAAAATACTACATGTACCAATAAAATATACAAAAGTGTATTTCCTTTCAACTATGAAGTAAATTAAATCTTCTATTAAAGCAATATCCCATTTCAGACTGTATAAACTCCCCACACACTACATATTGGAAGAGTCGAACTACAAATTTAGGTATGTCATTTAGATACTCCTAGGGAAAAATGGCTAAACTATTTGCAAACAGTGGAGACCCTGATCAGATGCTGCAGAATGTTACATCTAATCTGGGCCTGCACTGTTTGCCAATTGCCCTTTTTGGGGTATTCAGACTAAAATGGGTTAAAGCAGTAAAGAAAACAAAAACATTTAAATCAAAACATAGTATCAGTTCACCAAGAATGCTGAAGAAAATTGCTTATGTGGACTGCCATCTATAATTTAAGCTTCAAAATAATAACAGATCTCGAGGACTTCGAGTGATTTACCATGGAGGTGCAGTCTTGACAAAATGAAAAGTCCTAATATTTCATACAACAGAGATCATAGGCAAACAGTGTAGACCCAGATCAGACTGCTGCTGAAGGACTAGTCTGATCAGGGTCTACACTGTTTGCCATTCCACTAAGTATTTTAGGAAACAACTACATAAAAAGCAAAGTTTAGGCCAAAAAAATATGGAATAAATTGTTCAAATTTTTAGGACATTTACCGTCATCAAAGTATTCAGTGTCTTGTCAATTTCTTGGTAAAGTTAAGCCTTATCCAATGATGCTCAATTAGCCTTATTTAATGACGCTCAATGGAAGAAATTACTGATTAAGCAAGATACCATATCAAAAATTGTCAAGATACCATCTCCATTGTAACATACTAACCCAATTGTGTGCAAGTATCTTCATTTCTTTTGCTGAGGGGAATAGCTATATCTCAAAGGGAAACAACTCTTGACATGGGAATATTTGTATCCCTTCTCACTGTAGGTTACACTTAACCCTTCTCTTGCTGAACATGACATGCCCTGTCTTAGCAAACAGTGTAGATCCAGATCAGTTGGCTTTTTCAGAAGCCAACTGATCTGGATCTGCACTGTTTGTTATTAAAAATGGGAATTTCTATCAAAAACTAGGATTAAGTAATCTGAATGGCTGGAAATTAGAAGTGGGCATGGCATCTTAATTCATTCAGCAAGGCAAGGGTTAAAGAGTAGCACCCATTTTTGAAAAATTTTCTGATACAAAAAAGGTAACTTCCTGTCTGCATAAGTTTTCTCCCTTTGCAAACTGTCATCAAAATCTTTCAGATGTATCCATTCACTGTAAATGACACAAAGACCCTAACCAGGCTGCATGACTGTGCAGACTGACATGAGCTTGGCTGTCCACATAATAGAAACTTAAACTTTTTTCTACCGATATGGCTTCATGTTTTTTCCCCATCTACGAATTTATAACTGTCTACGACTCAAAACCTTGAAGTATTTACCTTTACCTCCTAGTCTCCTGTGATGTCAGAAACAGAGTTAAATATGTATTTGAGCTGGCACACAAAAAAAGTGACTTTATGGTTTTCTGCTTTGTGGTTCTCCAAATGAGCACGTGCAGTCCACTATTTGGGCTATAGACAATCCATTTTTTGCCTGAAGCTCCGTTAAAGTCTCTACTTTAAATCTTGGAACAACAAAGGCTCTGGCAAGACTGCGCTTATGCGCAGTCTTGCCTGAGCCTTTGCTGGTCGCCAATGTGATAAGTACCTTTTCTCATGTGCTGGCTCATTTTAAGTTTGGTTTTCAAACAGATGTTCCCAGAATCAAATTTCAAAAAGACCACTAGTTTTAACTTCTTTTGTTCCAAATTCATATCTGTTTAGACATTCCTGATATGTTAATAAATTTAACTCCAAAGATGCCAAATTTACATATCAGCTGACTAGATTTTAAAATAGTTTTTTCTTAATGTTTACTTGAAAACATGGCTTGAAATTTTAAGTAAATCATCTCATAGCTACTGAGATGATTCACATTAAATGTCAACCTTAAGTTCTCAAAAACAAAAGAAAAACATAAAACAAATGTCATCTGCTAACTTCCTGATAATCATACTTTGAAAGTGTTAACATAATTAAAAGAATATTAACAAACTTTGGCACCTGAACATTATCGTTCATGTACATTGTACTTACAAAATCATCAAACAGCTTGTGAAGCTTTACCACAGCAATCATACTACAGCATACCATAAATGGCCTAAAATTCTGAACATTTTTTTTCTTTTCTTTTTGACTGTTCCTTTTCAGAATTCATAATATATTGGGCAGAACTGTAAACTGTGTAGACCCTGATCAGACTGCTCCTGAAGGAGCAGTCTGATCTGGATCTACACAGTTTGCATATACCATTTTGTCAGAAAAGATGGCATATGAAATTTAAGAACAATTACCACACATTTCACATTTCAGACTGTAGAGCTCACTGGGAAGCTGCAGAAGATAGCATAGACAAGAGTTGTCTTCCTTGCTTACCCCATACAGATTTTCACGAAAATCTTAGTGTTCTCTGAACATCAGATGAGACTGAATCCTGAATTACTTAGCTCTAAAAGCACTAAGCAAAACTGTAGCAGACAACATTCTAAAAGTTGTTTTTTTTATTGCTTTTTTTTTTTTTTTTCAGAAAAAATAAGACTTGGCATTTCATGTAATAGTCCACTCAGCAGATGACTCACATGAATTGTCAAGCATTATCTCTGAAAAATAAAAAAATGTTGTCTGCTGCACTCATGGTTAGGGCTTTAAGGTTACATATTTGATAAACTGACCAGTGCCCAATTCAAGAATCAATAATGTATAAATATTTTGCCTGTGTGTCTTTTATGTGTTGAGGATTTACAAAAACATGAAATTTATTAAATCTATGTCTCAAAGATGGCTGGTCAAGGGAGGCAAATCATACAAAATTACTTTTTGTACAAATAACTGACAAATTATAAAAACCTGAAATTCATTAAATCTATGTCCCAAAGATGACTGATCAAGGGAGGCAAATCATATAAAATTACTTAAAGCTTAGCACATACACTGGATACAAGTTTCAGCAGACAACATTTTGAAATGTTTTCCTTATTATCCCCACGCATTTGAAAAAAAAAAACATCAGTCCATCTGTCTGTCCATCTATCTGTCATACTATCTCCTCCTAAACCACTGGGCAGAATTCAACCAAACTTGCTACATCACTTTCCCTCATGGTAAGAGTGTGCAAGGGCAACATTATTTTTCTGAGCATTTGTCCGTCCATGCATCTGTTGTCTGTCCATCTGTCTGTCAAACTATCTCTTCCAAAACCACTGGGCAGAATTCAACCATACTTGCTACATCACTTCCCCTCATGGTAAGGGTGTGCGTGAGCAACATTATTTTTACGTGCATCTGTTGCCCATTCATCTGTCCTTCACGCTATCTCATCCTAAACCACTGGGCAGAATTCAACCAAACTTGCTACATCACTTCCCCTCATGGTAAGAGTGTGTAAGAGCAACATTATTTTTCTGTGTGTCCATCATCCACCAATCTGTCCATCATGCTATCTCCTCCTAAACCACTAGGCAGAATATAACCAAACTTGCTACAAGACCTTCCCTCATGGTAAGGTGTGCAAGAGCAAATCTGTCTGTCTGTCCGTTAGTCCTGCTATTAGCAACATTAGCAACGAGCATAGGGATTTGCGATGGCACGCCACTGACTGCGCATTCTAGTTTTTCCCAGAAAACGGGATTTGACATTTCATGCAAATTGTCTCCAGTGGAGACAAAACGCATGAGCTGTTAAATCCTGTTTTCTGGGAAAAATATGAAAAATATCACCAATTTGTCATCTGCTAAATTAGCCCAGAGAGTGGTGAAGGTTAATGTACATGTTAAAAATCATGCCATTTTATCAAAAGAAAAAAAAAAGAATTTTCAGCATCACATTTGCACATATACTTCTTTAATATGTCTCACATATCCTCAATGTTTTGGAAATATCCAACAAAAGGTCTAAGGAGTTGATTTCACAAAGTATACACTATTGACTATCACTGACAAGGTGCAATTGTCCTAAAATGGCCAAGTTAAACAGGCTGTCGTTTTGTGAAGAAATATTATTTTCAGCTTTTAAGTTTCACATTTACATCTTCAATATGTCTGTAATGAACGTGTAAAAATTTGAAAAGATCTAAGAGGAGTTGATTTCACAAAGTATGCACTCTTAACCATCACAGACCAGGTGCAGTTGTCATAAGATAGCTAAGTTAAAAATCCTGCCATTTTGTCAAAAGAAAGAATTTTCACCATCAAACTTGCACATACATATCTTCAATATGTCTGTAACAAATGCAAAATGTTTTGGAAAGATCCAATGAAAAGTATAAGAGGAGTTGATTTCACAAAGTATACACTATTAACCAACATATACTAGGTGCAATTGTCGAAAAATGCTGTCATGGGTAAACAAAAAAATTCTTTACAAAAGTCACTTCCCTGTAACAGTCCATTTATCCATTCCCAAGGGTGACTGTTGTAGAGAGGATGTAGGGTAAATCTCCTATAATTTCAAACACTTTAACACTTTTATGCCATTGTTTCTTAAAATACTTAGTGGAATGGCAAAAAGTGTACACCTGATCAGACTGCACTGTTTGCATATACAGAGGATCTTACACGACTGGCCATTTCATATGAAATTTATGAAATGAGTCTGTGGAGAGTTTCATAAATTTCATATGAAATGACCACGAGTGTAAGATTCTGTTTATCATATGACCATTTAAATTGGATTTTATCGCCTTTAACGCTGACAATTGTTCAAAATTAAATGCACGGTTGACATGCACGTCATCATCACTCATTCCCACCAAAGTGTTATGTAACTTTTGGTCATATGTTTTTTGTTCCTGTCAAAGTGTTATGTAACTTTTGGTCATACGATTTTTACGAATGACGTTACGGCACTGAATAACAGCCTTGTCATATGATAAACCATTTTGTCAGACACTGGTGTACGAAATTTTAGGACATGTATCATACTATATGGTAAATTACCTGTGCAAGTCTTTCATGAAGAGCAAGAAGAACTCTCTCAGCAGTTGTAATATGTCCCAACTGCAGTAGGAACTCTGCCACATACCAGGTAACCTTGATAATCATCGAAGGTGAAAGGTCACAAAAAACACTCTCATCATCTGAAACAGCCACAAGCAAAAATCATGGAACCATATTCATCCCTAAATAATCAGACAACCTGCCTGAGTCTGTACTGCTTGTTATTCAGCCAGGATGCTTAACCCTTAAAGTACCAATCACATCAGCAGCAAATGATATTCTGAAATATATATATATTTTTTTATTTCATTTTTTTTTTCAAAGAAAGTAAGGCTTGATATTTCATGTGAATCATCTGCCCACAGATGATTCACATGAAATATCAAGCATTACTTACTCACAAAAATAAAAAATAAAATATTAGAGAATGTTGTCCGCTACAATTTCAAATAGCTTTTTAAGGGTTAAGACAGGTCATAATTTCATTTACTGGGTTTGTTCCAATATTAGGAAATTTACAGAAAGGGATTATAGTACCTAAATATTTAATCCCTGAAGCATCAGTCACAGCAGAGCAAGGAAACTTCTAAAAACTTTACTTTTTTTATTTTTTGAAGAAAATTAGGCATGACATTTCATGTAAATTTTCTACTAGGCATATGAAATATCAAACATTATTTTCTCCAAAAAAAAAACAAAAGTAAAAAGAAAACAAAAAAACAAAACAACACAAAAACAACAATAACAAAAAGAGAGAAAAAAAAAAAAGACCACGCAGTCGATGGCATGCCATCACAAAATCCCCAAGCTCTGTGCTAGTGTTGCTCTCGCGCACCCTTACCTGGGAGGGGAAGTCATGTAGCAAGTTTAGTTAAATTCCGCCAAGTGGTTTAGCAGGAGATAGCATGCAGACGGGCCAACAGACAGACAGACTCCTTCTCACACCAGGAGGGGAAGTCATGTAGCAAGTTTAGCTAAATTCTGCCTAGTGGTTTAGGAGGAGATAGCATGATGGATGGACAAACAAATGAATGGACAGAGGCATTCACAATATAACCATTGCTAAAGCTAGGGATAACAACAATTTGAGAAGTCATCTGCAATAATTTTGAATAGTGTTGTTACTTTCCATTTACTCTTTCATCCCCGAGTTTCTGAAATGGAATCTCCTAGATTGGCATTTGCACAGACCCATTATTGCAATAATGGGTGTTAATGAAAAATTAAGAAAGGAATGGCAAATAGTGTAGATCCTGATGAGACAGCTCATTATGAGCTGTCTCATCTGGATCTAGATTTTTTGCAAGGCTATCTAATTTGGTCTATAGGGCTGAGAGGGTTAAAAAAATCAAATGTCACCAAATACTCTGTAAGGAATTTAGTAATATCCGCTCTGTTAGAAAACGTAATTTAATGTAAGAGAGAGTTCCTATCTCATAAAATGGCAAAACGTTTGCACATTTGCACAAGTCTGACCAGTATCTTTCCTGGTCACTGACATAATCAATAGCTACAGTAAAGTGACTATGATTTGGTGTTTTACATCCCTTTCAACATTATTTAAGACATATCAAGATGATGTAGGGGTCATAATGAAAGGCTCTGTGCAATGATAAACCATACAGTCGAGATGAATTCTGCCTCTAGTGGGATTTGAACCCAGGACCTTGTCATCGCTCTTGATAAGGTACTTTTTTCAACCAAAAAGTATCTATAATTTTCTTATTTCTCAATGAAAACATATGTTATGGGTACTCTTTAGAAGCACCTCGCCAAGGTGCTTCTAATGAGTACCCACAACATACGTTTTCATTGAGAAATAAAAATATTTACCTGATACTCACTCTTATCTACACCTATGCCTTGTGATCTGAAACTGGGAACAATACTGACTGTGTCATCCTAACACTTCTAGATACTGTAGAATACATTACTGAACAGAAGACTTACTGTATTTACCCTAAGTATTGGGATAACTCCTTACCATACTTGTCCTAAAATTTGAAAAAAGTCTATTTTATTACCTGTTGATGTGTCTGAAATAGTTCTGGATTAGTGGCAAACAGTGTAAATCCTGATCAGACTCCACATTCTGTGGCATCTGAACTAGGTCTACATTGTTTGCTCTGGCCTATCTGTCCCAATATTTAAGATTATTACAATACTGAGACTGGACAGGCTGATCTGGGCTTCACTGTTCACATACGGCATAAAGGCCATTTCTTAACACTGCCCATCAAATGTGCCACTGGTGCTTACCATCTGTCCTGGCTTGGGTTAGAAATATCGAGTCTATTGTCTCAGAACTTCGAGTCATCTGGTCTTTGCTATCTCCATGCTGCAACAATAAAAGGAGTATTTGAGAGTAAACATTTAATGCTTAGCATTCTGGGTAGAAGTTTTAGCAGATGATATCCTGGGCCCATTTGTTCAAAACCAACAACGTCGTTAGTTAACAATTTGTTAAAATTTACATCAAGTGATACGCAAATATGCTGAAATTTTTTGCTGAAAAAATGTGAGTAGCTTTTGCAGTGCGCACTCACATATTTTCAGCAAAAAATATCAGAATATTGTATATTGAATCCGCTAAAACAGTTAACGAAATGACCCTTAACAAGCTTGTTAAGCTAACGACGCTTTGAACAACTGGGCCCTGAAATATTTTTCTGATTTTTCCCAGAAAACAGGTTTTGATATTTCTTGCAAATTGTTTCTAATGGAGACCTTGAAAATTAGGTCAAGGTCACCTAAATATAATCAGTTTTTTTCTTATGTCCCAATTATATATCCATGAAAATTTGGTAAGAATCCAATCACTGGTTCACAAGATATTGTGCAGACAAGAAAGTAACAGTGAATTTTCAATTTTTCTACTGCTGTAACCTTAAAAATTAAATCAAGGTCACCAAAATCTAATCAGTTCTTTGTTATGTCCCAATTATATATCCAAGCAAATTTGGTAAGTATCCAACCACTGGTTCACAAGATATTGTGCTAACAAGAAAGTGTGACGCTGATGCCAGTCCCAGTAGAAATGGGATCTGCACCTAAAACAATATGTACCCCTCACCTGAGGTAGGGGACATAATTACAGAATGGCAAACAGTGCAGATTCAGATGAGCCATCTCATTTGCATCTGCACTGTTTGCAAAGACATATATGTTGGGCTGCAGGGATGAAACGACAAAGTCATATCGAGACAATGGAAGGATAATAATGCTCTGAGCAATGAAAAGCCATAGAGTCATGAGCTAAATTCTGCCTCCAGCAGGGTTCAAACCCAGGACCTTGTGATATGATGTCATGAGCATTGACCACTTGGCCACTCTGATGCTTACCTTAGACAGAGATTCACTGGATTCTTCAATCACTGATAATTTATGGTCACTAGCACGTGTGGCAAAAATTGTCGGTACATTTGGTGTAGTTGACGTGAAGAGAGTTATTTGCGTAGGACTGGAGTGTGAAGACATTGTTTCTTCAGATGACACCTGACCATCATCCTTGGACAAGTCATCTTCTGGTGATGGGATCTGCAGTGGGTAAGAAATCTGTTACTGACACTGGTTTTAGTAGACAATTCAGAAAATGTCACAATTTGGATGTATCTTAACCCTTGTCCTACTGAACCCAGATATACCCTGCTTTTGCAGTGTAGACATGAAGTATTTGAATTTGTATGAACAACTTGGATCAAGTATTCTGACTGGCTGAAAATTAATAATTTGGCATGGCATCTTAATTTATTCAGCATGATAAGGGTTAAATAGATCATACAGTAAAACCTGTGTAAGACAGCCACCTTTGAAATTGACCTTAGTGGTTAATGTGGAAAGGTGGTTGTCTTATAAAGGTACATGTCATGTAATTTTGCTAGCAAAATTACATGACATGTACCTTTATAAGACAGACAACTTTTTCCACATCAACCACTATTTAAAGTCAGTCTCGAAGGTGGCTCTCTTACACAGGTTTTACTTTATAAGCCTCAACATGAAAAAATGTACCTTCTGATATGTGTGCCCAGCAAAGACTCAAATTAGCCTGCACATCTGGGCAGTCTGATCAGTCTTCATTGTCTGCATAAAGAAACTTTGCATCCACGGCTATCCAAATGCACCCAGTGAAGATTTTGATCAGACTGCACGAATGCACAGGATGAGCTGAATCTTCACTGGGTGCATGCCAGAAGGTACATTTTTTAATATTGCTGCTCATGTGTACATATCATATTTGCTCTACTGTCCTTTCAACATCTTTCGGAAAGTCTTTTTTTGCCTGGTGCTTTACACAGAAGAAGTAAATTTGCAAACTTTTCTTATGATTTAACCTATTTATGCCTGGTGGACTCTTCTACCTTAACTCTTTGAACCAGTCCATTTCCTATGAAAGGGATGTCTGGTTAGTTTTTATAATTACTACCGTATGTTTTATAGAAATTTCTATACAGGGATCATTTTCCGGCGCGATTTCGCGATATTCTCGCATTTTTTTGCAAGAAATCGCATCAAAATTCCCGGAGTGAGAAAAAAAATCGCACGCTGAATTTTTCTCATTTCGCGCCGTTAAGTTCCTATTTTGCACATGCGGCTCATTTCGAGACTATCGGACTGTTCTGTTTGACCGGTTTCTGACTTATTGTGGCGCCAAAATTCATTACGCATACGACCGCAGGTAACCATTCATTAATCTGTATAACTGAAAAGCTTTATCGTAAAATTTCATTCTCGGTCTCTGGTTTAAGTAAGCGCTTTTTTGATCGCTACCTCGAGTCAGCCAAAAAAAATGTCCGCCGACTCGGAAAAAGAAAGAAAGAAAATTATCCGCCCCGAAGCCGTCCAGTCGGGATGGCAACATGTTAAAGTATCATGTTCGAGCACAACCCAGCTCGACTGAAGCGGCCACGCTCTCCTCCCCTGATTCGGATGACGATCAAACACGACCGAACTGCCTGATGAATACCCTTATTCAGCTGTTTGCATTTTGTTACGAGCCAGGCTAACGAGAAAGAAATGAAAGGGAAACCAGCATCAAGCTTTAAAAGTATTTACAGTATGTGTTGATAACAAAAAATAAGAAAATGTGCAAGACAGAACAAATTCTGTCCAGTCTCAAGGACACATAATTGAAATTCCATGAGTCCTATGATAAAATCATGAGTCTGTAATATATTTTAGAGCAGATATCTACTGTTTTTGTGAGCTCAGGGATCAACTATTTTGTGAGCTCAGGGACTCACTTATATAAAAATTTGTGAGTCCCAGAGAAAAATTATGAGTATATGAATCGGAACTCGCTGGTAAAAAATCATTGGCTAATGTCACAAAATCCCTGGGATATTCCACAAGAATTTCTGAAACAAATCCTTTAAATTGCAGTTTCTGATCCCACAATTTAAAGTCCCTGAATTCAGGGTTTAATTCCAGAATTAATGAAACATTGAAGTAATCCAGTAAAGAATGAAAGTGCACAAAGATGCTCATATGAAAATCTTCTCTCCTTATATAATATCAAAGCACAATCTAAAAAAAATTACAGTACTAAAGGCATCACTTATTATCCAGCATTTATCAAGAAAAAATTTAAATGTTCTGTGACATGCCAAAAATAGCTTAATCTAGAATATTCCATCTGGAAATTCCAAAAAGAATATAAACAACTTATTATTGTAAACATGATTTTCCAGAAACTTCAAATTTATATATAAACACTTGCAGTAAATATGAAAATAATGATACTTAAAATAATCAAACACCCTATATATAACAATTTTATTAACCTGATTTAGAGTACATTACAAAATAAGGAATAATAATACTAATTACTTATACATACAATTCTGATACAAAATCTGACCTTTACAAGAAAAAAAAAATAAAAAAATCTCACTCAGTTTGTCTGAGCGAGCAAAAAATAAATCTCACTGAATTTGAAAATCTCTCACTGTTTTTGTTCAAGTGGGATTTTTTCTCTCACAAAAATCCGGTGCTAGAATAATCCCTGCTATATCTAATGCAAACAGTACAGACCCTGATCAGATGCTGCATTCTGCGGCATCTGATCTGGGTCTACACTGTTTGCCAATGTCCCTTTCATGGGACGCTAGGCATAAATGGGTTAATGTAAAACCATTTGTCATAACTATGTATTCACAAAACAGTGGTTTTAAAAAATTTGAATGTTTTCATTTTATCTCCATAGTAGAAACAGCTGCAAAACATGAAGAATTTAGAAGGGTAGGTAAACTTGAGGCAGGTTTTCAATGAATTCTCTTTGTTCAAAATTTCTGAAAGTTTCACAATATTGTTATGGAACATCAATAATTTAAAATCCGTAAAGAAAAGCAAAATATATTTTCTAGTAAATTTTTTTTTCTAAAAATCCAGTTTACCATAAATTGCATAGGTCAGACCCATTTGTTGCCATAAAATTAATTTTACTGCAACTATCTGAAAACAAAGCATAGACACAGAAAAGACAAATGGGCCCTGATAAGACACTGTCAATCACAAATCAATATTTTTATTTAAACTAAAACACTAAACAAAAAATGTCTTTCCGAGGGATGTCGAAAGCACAGTAAGTATTCAGACACCTTAACTCCTTACTAGACTTGTCCTAAAATTTGAACAAGGCCATATTATTACCTGTTAATGCTTTGTATAAATACTGCTGTATAAGAAACAGTGTAGACCCAGATCAGATGCCACATTCTGTGGCATCTGATCTGGATCTACACTATTTGTTCAGGCCCGCCTGTCTGAATAGTTGGGGTAAGTACATTAACAGAAAATCATAGAAACTTGTCTTCATTTAAAAAATCCCTTCAATTTTATTCAAACACCCATATTCAAACATGACAAGAACAGTGTTAATAGAGGAAACAGATGTCCCCTCACTGTGAAATTTCAGCTTTTCTATTGCTGTAACCATGAAAATTAGGTCAAGATCACCAAAATCTAATCAGTTCCTTGTTATGTCCCAATTATACATCCATGAAACTTTGGTAAGACAAGAAAGTGTCACCCCAACGCAGACCCCGACGCTGACGCCAACAGGATCCACGCCAAAAATAATATGGATCCCTCCCCTTAGGTTGGGGGACATAAAAATATACTTCACAAGTTTTCATCTAATTAAAGTATAATCTTAATTCACAGCATGAGATCCCACAGAAAAATAAAATTCAGTGTTTTCTAGATCTACATGTATACCTTTGCTAATAGCTTCAGTTAAGAGGAGTATTATACTTCCATGAAAGCATATGTTGTGAGTATCTACTAGAAGTGCTTCACTGAGGTAATTCTAATGAATATCACAGCATGTGTTTTTGTGATGAAATGAGAAAATACCCATACTTTTTGGTTGAAAATAAAAAATGCTTCATATTTGGAACCATGTTCATTGTTGTTGTTTTTCTTTTTTATACATATAAAACATCTATCTGGTCAGTTTTAACCCACCCCTGTCATGTCAAATGTTGTCTTTTATTGTTTGACTTTGACCTGATCAAATAATGAACTCAAGTCCTGCCTTGAGTTACTAGCAGCTCTGCAGTAAAGGCATCAGGCAGCCCATCTATTTCAAGAGCACTGCAGTAAAAATAGCCTTATACACAGCTAATACTGAGACACTGCGAGCCCTGCAGTAAAAAAAAGCCTTATATACCTCTATCTCTGGGACAGCTGGAGTCAGCACACCAAGTTTAATAAGGAGTTCTTCATATACATCCGATGGACTGATCCCTTCTATTTGTAAATGATGCCAGTACAACTTCAAATCTTCCTTGTTAGAAGGATTTTTACCATCAATGTCCATCAGACTGAGGAATAGCCTGCAAAAGCAAAACAGAAGTACGGTAATTAACGCTTAGCATGCTCGATAAAAATTTCAGTAGACAATATTTAGCAATACAGTGGACTCCTGTTATCTCGACCGCTTATCTCGAATAACCGTTTATCTCGAAGTAAAAATCTGGTCCTTGTTTTAATATAGAAACTTAACAACAGGTAACAAAATATTGTGGAGCAATTTCACTTTTTCCACAATATTTTCAATATATGTCTAATTCTAAGAGTCAAATTGCATATTCATTTTTGAAATGTGGTTGTTTGATTTTTTTTTTTTTTTTTTTTTCAATTTTGCAAATCTGATATGTCGAGGTACGGATATCTTGAAGTATTTAAGAGAGTCCCTTGGACTTCAAGATAATGATAGTCAACTGTACTTTTGTCCCCACACTTTTGTGATGGGGATATTGTGAATGCCTCCATTCGTCTATCTGTCTATTCATCTGTCTGTCCCTCCATCATGCTATCTCCTACTAAACCACTGGGCGGAATTTGCTACATGACTTCCCCACATGGTAAGGATGTGTGAGAGCACCATTATTTTTCTGTCCGTCTGTCCCACTATTAGCACCATTAGGATTATCTCAATCAAACAGCATGACATACCGAAAACTGTAATTCAACTCTTCTAGTACATAGTGTTGGGGGAGTTTATTCAGTCTAAAATGGGTTAGGGCCACAATATGTCTTTCAGGATGACTCAGTTAAGCCTGCCCATATGTGCAGTATGATCAGTCTTCACTGTCTGCCTGAACTAGAGGGCTGATCAAGATCACTGCCTTCAGCCTGTAGAGCCTAACTGTAAGATTTGTCTCCCTTCAAACAAGATTACACAAAGCAATCAAAGTGCCCCTGCTACACATGGTGAAGTTTAGTGGCAGGGGACAAAAAACAGTGGCGAATTCAGGTGTATCCATTCACCTTATGTTTGTATTTCTCTTTTGTATAAATAGAAGTTACCAGTATCTTTTAAAATAGCCATTGTGCAAAGTAAGTATGCAGGTAGTTAAATCTGATTTTTTTTTTTTCACCTTAGGAAACTGAAAAATCAATATAAACAAAATAAGAGGGTCATGATGGCCCTATATCGCTCATCTATATCATGTTAAACATAGCATTGCTAACAGAGATGTGGTTCTAAAGGTCATGGTGACCTTGACCATGACTTCTGCCCTCAGGGTCATCTTGTGGTCATAGGAAACATCCCTTCTATGTTTGAGGGTCCTAGCCCCAAGCATTGCCAAATCAAGCTTTTTAGTACAAAAGGTCTGGTGACCTTGACCTTTGCCCTGAGGATCATCTACTGATGAGGACCAACATATCTACTAAGTTTGAGGGTCCTAACTATAAGCATTGCAAAATTGTAATCTTTTTGGAACTAAAGGTCATGGTGACCTTGACCTTTGACTTAAATAAAGGTCATCGACTCTTCAGGTCCATCCTCCCTATTATTTTGATAGTCCTTTGCCTAGTCATGCCAATGGCATTTTGCTCTATGTAAAAAAAAGTGGCCCCACCCCTCACCCACTGGGCTGGGCCTCTTTTCACCCCAGGGGCATAATTTGAACATTCTTGTCCGAGGACCTCTAGGCAATCGTACATACAAAATATCAAAGGCCTAGGCCTAGCACTTTTAGACAAGAAGATTTTTTTAAGTTTTTCCTACATAAGTCTATGTAAAACATGTCGGCCCCAGGGCGGGCCATTTTTGGCCCTAGGGCTATAATTTGAACAATCTTGGCAGAGGTCCACTAGGTGAAGCTATGTACCAAATATCAAAAGAGCAGGCCTTCTGGTTTCAGATAAGAAGATTTTTGAAGGTTTTCTCTCTGTAAAACATGTTAGCCCCAGGGTGGGGCCATTTTTGACCCCAGGGCAATAACTTGAACAATCTTGGAAGAGGTCCGTTAGGTGAAGCTATGTATCAAATATCAAAGGCCTGGGCCTTCTGCTTTCAGACAAGAAGATTTTTAAAGTTTTTCCCTATATGGGTCTATGTAAAACAAGTGACCCCCAGCGTGGGGCCATTTTAGGGCTATAATTTGAAAAACTTTGGTAGAGGTCCACTAGATGAAACTACAAACCAAATATCAAAGACCTGGGCCTTCTGGTTTCAGACAAGAAGATTTTTTAAGTTTTCAGTTAAAAAATCTATTTTTAGCTCCTGTGACTTAGATGTGCAATGGACTGGAACCATTTGAACAACTCTGAAGGAGGACCAACCAAGGATCATTCCTGTGAAGTTTGGTCAAAATCCAAACAGTGGTTTAGGAGGAGATGTCGTTTGAAGAAATTGTTTATGGATGTACGGCCGCACGCACGATGGATGATGGACAAAATGTGATCACAAAAGCTCACCTTGTCACTATGTGACAGGTGAGCTAAAATAGGTGTTTCTAATGAGTACATTAATATACAGTCAAACCTGTCTTAAAGATCAACTGTATTAAGCAATTACCTGTCTTAAAAGACCACTATTTCAGATCCCATTAAAAGAAAAGATGTGGAAATTTATCTTTATTAAGCAAGCACTTGTATTAAGCAACAACTTTTTGGCTTTTCCACAGGTGCTTCTTTAATACAGGTTTGACAATGTGTTTTCATGAAGAAATAAGAAAAATAACTTTCTGCATACTCCTCTTATCTAGAAATATGTTGTAAAGTCATAGATACATACCCTGGATTGGTGAGTGTTTTCTTTAATCTCTGCATGTCTCCTGCCATCAACTGTTGCCATGGCAACTCTTCAGTACGCCGCTGACCTTCTGGTACTGCGGCAAAATATTGCACAAGATACTGGTGGAATTCATTCTTCTGTTTCTTCCATTCTTTTTCAAAGTCAGATTTAGAAATTATTTCTGCCGTGGAGGGCTTTATGGTGCCTGGAAAAGAAACAGATATGCCTACAGCCTGAAAACAAAACCGGTATGCTGTGGGCACCCAACATATCCCATCAGAGAAACATAAACAAGCATGGCTTGAAGTGTTTTCCAACTGAAAAGTACTGATATTTTTCTTATTTCTCCATGAAAACATATGTTGTGAGTACTCATTAGAAGTGCCTCTGCAAGCTAGGCACTTCTAATGAGTACTCACAACATATGTTTTCGTGGAGAAATAAGAAAAATATTATGTGGATACCCCCTCTTATCTGGTGCTACAAACACTAAAAACAAGTCTGCTACAATTTTGCTAGCCAGGGTTTTTGCTAATCTGTGTATAAATTCCAAATACTGAGTCAACAGCATACAGTAGCATAAAGGTAAGGTGTCCCATAGCCTTGTGGCCATAAGGGTGGTTTCTTTTGCTGCCTTCAACCTTCCCCTGAAAGGTACCCATTCACTGCTGGTGAATAGAGTTTTGTAGTGGACGGTCTGAGCAGGGCTTGAACCTGCAACCTTCAGCACCACATTTAAATGCTCTAACCTTTTGATTTTGGAACCTCTCTGTACAATACCGACACTACAAATCGAGGGTTGAGCGCAAGACTATGGTAACTCAAACGTATTTTTGAAACCCTTGTTTAGGGGCAACTTGGACCCCTTTGTAAACAATGCAAATTTAGGTGCCATTGCTCATACGAGCAATGGCACCTAAATTTTCATTGTTTACAGAAAGAAGTGTTGTAATCTTCATAACGCCTTCATGGTGAGGAGATTAGGTTTGGGGAAAAACAATCATCTGACTTACGATAGTCTTGCGCTCAACCCTCGAAATGTGGTTATTTTAATTCTTTACTGTACCATATTTTCTCTACTTAAAGGCAAAAGTTCACAAAAATTTATATACACTTTAAACAAAAGGTCTTGGGGAGCAGAACATTTTGTAACAAGTTTCATGAACAGTTTTGAAGTAATGGCCTTTTGAACATTTCAAAACCACTGTCTATGGGGCTGCCATTTCAGAAACTTTGTCACATGATCAAATTTAAAAACTGCTTATTTACAGCTGTAGGCTGTTTTTCCCACTTTTTGAAGGTTAATTTTCATTGTATTCAATACAGAAAATAATTTGAGGTTATGACATCATTCACAGCCTTGTTCTGGACTCAGACAGCAAAAATTTTACAATTCTATAACTTCCTTAAAATATGGTCAATTTTCATCAAATTTGTTGCAAAATGTTCAGCTTTCCGTCCTCCTGCTTTTAGTGTATGTGATGTTTGTGTTTTCCTTTAATTTAAGAATTTGGAAAGACAGGCTTGAGTTTGTCACTCAACCAGCAGTTTATACACATACCAACAAGTGGTAAAAGGACTTGTTCAAATTTTAGGACATGTACAAAGTAAAACTTAACCCTTGTCCTGCTGAATAAATTAAGATGCCACGCTCACTTCTAATTTTTAGCCAATCAGATAACTTAATTCAGATTGTTGCTTTAAATTTATGCACTTAATGGCAAACAGTGCAGATCCAGTTCAGTTGACTTCTGAAGAAGCTGATCTGGATCTACACTGTTTTCAAATGCAGGGTATATCCGGGTTCAGCAGGACAAGGATTAATGACTGGAACACTGATGGCTCATTTACCGTGGCAGATTCAAACTTGTTTTCATTCCCTAGGAAATTCTTCCGATAACTTAAAAACAAATATTTATGGATACCTGGTATTTTTGAGAAATTCGAAAATGTATGTTGTGTGTACTCATTAGAATTGCCTCATTGAGGCATTTCTAATGAGTACACTCGATACCATTATTTTATAGAAGATTGAAAAGACATCCCTAAATTATCCGCATTCGCCTCCTGACATGGTGCAATAGATTAACTCTTAGTGGCTTGAACTGCCCATGTTTAGAACAAATTTCCATGGTCCCTAAGGTGTTTGAGCCATTGAAGTCTGGTTATAGAATGGAGTTAGGTTTACAAATGTTAACCCTTCTCTCGCTGAACACAACATGCCCTGTCTTAGCAAACAGTGTAGATCCAAATCAGTTGGCTTCTGAAGAAGCCAACTGATCTGGATCTGCACTGTTTGTCATTAAATATGTGAATTTCTATCAAAAACTCTGATCAAGTAATGTGATTGGCTGGAAATTAGAAGTGGGCGTGGCATCTTAATTTATTCAGCAAGTGAAGGGTTAAGTTAAATGGGCCACACCATGCAAAAATGTGTATGCAGGCAGTGAAGGCCCAGATCAGTCTGCACATCCGTGCAATCTGATCAAGCCCTTCACTGTCCACTAACAGAATCATGGGATACCACTGAATGTATCAATGGAGAGCAAATACCCAGATAAGACTTTGCGCATGCATGGGATCATGAATCTGAATGTGCATTTTGCACATGTTTGAAGGCACATTTTCGCTTGGTATGGCCCAAATATGATATTACACATAAAATTTGAATAAATCCAACTTAACCCTTGTCATACTGAATAAATTAGGATGCCACGCCCACTTCTAAATTCCAGCCAATCAGATTAATTGATCCGAGTTTTTGATAGAAATTCACAAATTTAATGACAAACAGTGCAGATCCAGATCAGTTGGCTTCTTCAGAAGCCAAATGATCTGGATCTACACTGTTTGCCAAGACGAGGCATGTCGTGTTCAGCAAGAGAAGGGTTAATGACTAATGACTATAACTATGGCTAAAAATAGGTTGCAGATTAGCAAAAAGTGAAGACACTGATCAAACTGTTTGTTAATAGTTTTATCTGGGTCTATACTGTTTGTTTGAGAATATTTCTTGATTATTTACAGTAAATACAGCAAAACAGGATTTTGAAATTTCATGCAAATTGTCTGAGGGAAAATTTGCATGAAATGTAAAATCTTAGGTAGGAAAAATATTTGAAAAAAATGCCTGCTGAAATATTTATCCAGCAAACAAAGCATTGACTCACGTAGTAAAACGTATTCGACAACTTCTCTCAACTGCTGGTGGGAAAAATTGAACATTCCAGCCGAGCTTTCCGTTAAATGTTCTCCAAGGCACATTTTAAGCACTAGCCAATCAAACTGGGTGACCTTTACATTCTCCCTATAGCCTATCTTTTCCAGAATCTCTAAAAGCTCACTGGCTGTGAGACCTGACCGTGACACCGCCAGCAGACGTAATACATCCGGCACCCAGCCAATAAAATCTGCAAACAGAAGAAAAGCAAAAAAAAAGTATAAAAGTTGTCTTTTTTTTTCCCCTAATAAATCCAAACATTTACAATAAACCAGCTGAATCTAAATCATTTAATGCTAAGCATGCCATTAAAAAATTTCTGCAGACGACACTTTGAAATAGTTGTCTTATTTTTCCTAGAAAATAGGACTTGACAGGTCATGCAAATTGAGACCATTTTCATGAAGTGTCAGATCCTATTTGCTAGGAAAAAAAAATATATCGTCAATTTGATATCTGCTGAATAAGCGTGGTAAGTGTTAATTCCGATCTTTCAATGTCAGTGGTCTGGAGTCTGTTCAGGTTCAAAAGGGTGCTCTAAATAAACTCAGGACGAATATCGGGGTTAATATCACATGTACCATATTTACTATATTTACCCTAAGTATTTGGACAGACACTTGAACAAACAGTGCAGATCCAGATCAAATGCTGCATTCTGCAGCATCTGATCTGGATCTACACTGTTTGTCACTCACCCAGAAGATTTTCGATACATTAGCAGGTAGTCAAATGGTCTTTTTGGACTTTGGACAAGTTTGGTAAGGAGTTTACCCTTTCACCCATGAGTTTATGAAATGGACTGTTCCATCTCTGAATTTGGACACATTCATTATTGCAAATAGGGATTTCAGTAAAGAACTTCATTGAAGTTTGTTGCACCTGCGTACTAAATGTGAAAACAAGCAACAGAAGAGAGAGTTGTCATCCTTGTTTGGCTCAGTGATCAGAGGAGTGAAATTATCTGTAAATGTAAATTTTTTTTCAGTTTGTAAACTTCATTTAAGGGTGGTTGCTAGAGTGGATGCTAGGGTGAACGTTGTAGGAGTTGTGGAGATACAAACAGTGCTAACAAAGTGTGACAGACAGATGGACACACAGATACGGACACAGACATAGGTATAACAAAGGGTAAAACTATATGCCCTCCTCGACTTCATGGTACGGCATAAAAAAGTCTCCAATATTACAAACTTCATAGTAATCAGTATCAAACTCACATCAGTACCTTTTGGCTGAAAACAACTGCCTTATCTCGAGCTATGGAGAAGGGGCAAATATTCCCATGTCAGAGATATTTCCATTAAAATAGTATCCATTCTTCTTAAATAATCATCAGGGCCCAGTTGTTCAGAGCATTGTTAGCTTAATGAGCTTGTTAATGACTCGTTAACTGATGTAGCTAAGCTATTTTAAAATACATTGATAGTTTTGCTGCCAAAATGTGAGTAGCTTTTGCATTGCAAAAGCTACTACTCACATTTCAGCAAAAAATATCAATGTATTTGCTATATTTCAAAATAGAAATTTTAATGTCATGTTAGCTAATAACTTCTTTAAGTTTTGAACAACTAGGCCCAGAATATCATTTTATCTAACCTAACACAGATGAAATACATGTACATACCTACTGTATCACTGTCGATTTGTTCAGCTGACAACACTTCATACGACCAGCTATAATCCTGTGACCAGCGATGAATGCATTGTATGTACAGATCTCTCATAGATGAGCATGTTTCTCTAATGGCCTCAATATACTTGTCTAGTTTTGTGTATATACTAAAAGAGCACATTTCTATCCCCACCACTGACAGAAACTGCGGTCGTCCCGACAGTTTGGACTCAAACAACGTCTGCAGACAGCTTCTATTAAGTTTATCAAAGTGAGTCTGCATGCATTCTTCTAAAACTTCAGTTTTTATCTTGGTCGTATTTAGGCTTGAAAAAGACATGTACTGCACATCTGGTCGTTTAGACAAACAAGTGTAGCTGTAATCAGAGGCAGATGTTGTGAGAACTATTCTGCATTGTGGAGGCATCGGGAGAGGGATCCATGAAAACTTCTTCACCTACAAAATAACAATAGGATAAGTATGTAAAACAATGCTTTTGAAAGACCATATTCGACCTAATTATCCCAGTATGCGCACAGGTTTTTCACAATTACTGGGCAAATTTGTGGTAAAATATGTATCCAGCTATACTAAGGGTACACTTAAACAAAGATCAGCGAAAGACTTATCTAATGATTCTTATGCGATGTTTTTGTGTTTTTTTTTTATTCTGATTTATTTATAAAGCATATGTTGTGGGTACTCATTTGAATTGCATCAACAAGCTGATGCAATTCAAATGGGTACTCACAACATATGCCTTTATAAAGAAGTAGACAAAAATTACTCTGGCTGTAATCTGAAGACTACAGAATTGCTTGATTGTGCGCTTATAGGAGCATGTGTGGTAATTAGGTCGAATACGGTATGTGATAAAAATACCACAATACTCAAGGTCAGAGGGTTGTTTGTAATAAATTTGATGAATTATCAAAAAATAATCATTTTAGCTGCAATAGGAAATAGGTTGTTTGGCTAACGCAGTTTTTTCTTTGGATCCAAGCAATAGTGTTATAAAGAGGTTGTGGTGTATTCATGATACACTCAATTCTGTGGAACTTGATTAATGGGGAGTCCAAATTAGTTCCAGTCAACGAGGGTAGTTGAGTTACTAGTAATGGTGTTTTCAGAGAAAAAAGATGTCCACCAACCATGAATTTTCAGTTTTTCTACTGCTGTGACCTTGAAAATTAGGTCAAGGTCACCAAAATCTAATCACTTCTTTGTTATGTCCTAATTATATAGCCATGAAAATTTGGTAAGAATCCAACTACTGGTTCACAAGATATTGTGCAGACAAGGAAGTGTCACGCCAACGTCAACGCCTATACCAACGGATTGGCATCAAAATCAATATGTGCCCCTCCCCGTAGGTTGGAGGATATGATTAAAGTGTTACTATTTAGTACTGGGACAGGTGGGCCTGAGCAAACAGTGTAGACCCAGATCAGATGCTACAGAATTTAGTGTCTAGTGCTACAGAATTTAGTGTTGCCAATCATCCAGCAACTTTACACACATCAAGGTATGGAGTTAAAGTGTCAGCATATATAATCAAAGCACTGAGAGCACTAGCGAGTTGATTAGAGTGTAGGCTGGGAAGATGGTCCTGAATGGGAACATAAGACTGTTTCATTTCATCCTTAATTTCCTGTAATTTAAGCAAACAGTGTAGATCCTGATTGGACGCCTTAATCTGAAGCGTCTGATTTGGACCTGCTCTGTTTGCCAATGTCCCAAATGTCCTAGTCCAGGTTTTACAGATAATCTTCTATCAACAGCACTGACCTGACAACGATAAGAATAGCTATAAAATAACCATTACCTGGATGTCCTCTAATGCACAGTTTGATTACATTGCAGCTGTTACATTGTTCAATGATAATCACATGGACAACTACCCTACGGAAAGAAATTTTGAAGTACATATATTATGGCTTGACTGCAAACAATCGACCCAAAAACTATTGTTTTAGTCAACAAGGGTATTTGTGATATCAGTGTTCAAAATCATTCCAAACTCAATTTTACCTCCTGTGGACTCATTCCAATAGACCCTCCAAGGTCATTAACTCCGTCCAGCAGTAAAACACAGGGTCCTAGTGACAGAGCTGCATGAAAACAACCACAGAGCTCCTTAAAAGTTAGTGCATCTTCATCTGGGTCTGGATTCATGTCAGTTTCTGAAATACAGGGTACTTCTTACTACTCATCATTATAGATCCAGATAAGAGGGGGTACCAGGCAAATATTTTTCTTATTTCTTCACAAAAACATATGTTGTGGGTACTCATTAGAAGTGCCTCAGTGAGGCACTTCTAATGAGTACTCACAACATATCATTTCACGAAGAAATAAAAAACAATATCAACACTTTTTGGCAGAAAAATTTCTTTATCTGGAGCTATGCACCATTCTAAGGCAGTGGTTCTAGTGTTCTTTGTTGGGCCTTGTGGCTACCCACTGCATGGCTTTTTTGTGTGTGTTTCTCCTAGTTGTAGTTTACTCTTCAACTTGGTGTCACTGCTAGGCTATGTTCTGTGCTAGTGGTAGGCTATGTTCTGAGCTTGTGGTAGGCTATGTTCTGTGCTTGTGGTAGGCTATGTTCTGTGCTTGTGGTAGGCTATGTTCTGTGCTAGTGATAGACTATGTTCTGTGCTTGCAGCAGGCTATGTTCTGTACTTGTGGTAGACTATGTTCTGTGCTTTTATGTTCTGTGCTTGTGGTAGGCTATGTTCTGTGCTTGTGGTAGGCTATGTTTTGTGCTTGTGGTAGACTATGTTCTGTGCTTTTATGTTCTGTGCTTGTGGTAGGCTATGTTCTGTGCTTGTGGTAGGCTATGTTTTGTGCTTGTGGTAGGCTATGTTCTGTGCTTGTGGTAGGCTATGTTCTGTGCTTGTGGTAGGCTATGTTCTGTGCTTGTGGTAGGCTATATTCTGTGCTTGTGGTAGGCTATATTCTGTGCTTGTGGTAGGCTATGTTCTGTGCTAGTGGTAGGCTATGTTCTGTGATTGTGGTAGGCAATGTTCTGTGCTTGTTGTAGGCTATATACTGTGCTAGTGATAGGCTATGTTCTGTGCTTGCGGTCGGCTATGTTCTGTGCTTGTGGTAGGCAATATTCTGTGCTTGTGGTAGGCTATGTACTGTGCTAGTGATAGGCTATGTTCTGTGCTTGTGGTAGGCTATGTTATGTGCTTGTGGTAGGCTATGTTGTGTGCTTGTGGTAAGCTGTGTTCTATGCTTGTGGTAGGCTGTGTTCTGTGCTAGTGGTTGGCTGTGTTCAGAGCTTGTGGCTCTTCCTGGACATCTTCTTTATGATTTTCTTTACTATTTTGATGAAAACTATGACTGTTACCATTATGGTAACTGTTCTAAAACTTTGTATGCCTCATCAACCCGTATGGGTCATTTTCATCAAAATTTACATCAAAATGGTATATTAGTTTGGTTTATTGGTGAAATGTATATAATAGATAATAAGTCAAAACTTTTCTGACCAAAATGGCATATCCAAACAGTGTATGCTTAGATCAGACTGCCCCTAAAGGAGCAGTCTGATCAAGATCTACACTGTCTGCCATTTTACCAAGTATGCGAAAGTATGTGAAACAAACAGATGAAAAAAATAGTTTCAAACAATGCTCAGAATAAAGTGTTCAGAATATTCTGGTATTCATCATAGAATGGTTTTCATCAAAAGGGAAGACTTGCAGACATAAATAAGTAAATAAATAAACAAAATTATGGCATCTCAATATCAATCTCATATGGTGCCACAAGTTTTCACAGCACCATAAGAATAAACATAATGTGACAACTCATCACTAACACACTGAAACTTTCTATCTTTCTATCAGTTTTCTTTCTATCAGTTAGTTCAACTGTACATCAAAGCTAAATTTTAACATGCAATACCTTCTTTCAGATACTCTTCTCTAAGCTCTGCTATGCATCGCCGTAGAAATGTTGCCACATCTCTACTTCTGCCACTACTGCCCACAAAATGACTGATGACCTTCACCTCTGCATTGTCATGGGCAAACTTTCTGACCCAGTTAGCAACCAAGGTTGACTTGCCCAGTCCTCTGTCGCTCTTGACAACCATAACAGACTTGTGCTTCACAACAATTTCTGGCCTAACAAAAAGAAAATAACCTATAAATGACAGAGCAAGGGCTCAGCCTCACTTACCACAGGATATAAAGAATGGTCAACTTCTAACTTAATGCTAAGCACTCTGGATAAAATTATCAGCAGATGACATTTTGAAATATTTTTTTCTTTTTCCCAGAAAAACTGGATTTGACATTTCGAGCAAACTGTCTCCAATGGAGAGAATTGGCATGAAATGTCAAATCCTCTTTTCTGGCAAAATTACGGAAAATATCACCAATTTGTTGTCTGCTGAATTAGCCAAGAGGGTGGTAATGGTTAAATAGTTACCAAGGCAGCCAGTTTGCACTGGCCCCAAGGTTATAAAACTTTTTTTCATGCTCAACTCAGCTGAGCATGAAATTTGTCCTGCTAATAAATCTCAAATTACTAATATCTGAAAATTCTTTCTTGCTTAACATAGCTGAGCATGAAAATTTCTCTGCTAATATATATGAAAATGCCAATTGTTGTTGGCATTTTCATATTTATTAGCAGAGAAAATTTCATGCTCAGCTGAGTTGAGCATGAAAAAAGTTTTATAACTTCGGGGCCTGGTTCTTGCTCCTTGCCTATGCATTTCTAATGAGTACCCACAACATATGTTTCATGGAGAAATAGGAAATGTGTCAACAATTTTTGGTAGAAAAAGCGCCCTATCCGGAGTTATGCTTATCTTCAAATGATCCATGCTTATCTTCAAACAATCCATTTGACTAGCCAGTGATGTGTCTAATACCTGCTGAAGAAATGACAAACAGTTCAGTGTCTGGCTCCGTAGTTATAAAACGTTTCTCATGCTCCACTCAGCTGAGCATGAAATTTGTCCTGCTAATAAATCTCAAGTTACTTACAATTTAAAATTCTTTCTTGCTAAACATAGCTAAGCATGAAATTTTTTCTGCTAATAAATATGAAAATGCCAACTATTGTTGGCATTTTCATATTTATTAGCAGAGAAAGTTTAATGCTCAGCTGAGTTGAACATGAATAACCTCGGGATCTGGTCTAACTGCTCCTTCAGAAGCAAAAATGCAGCTTGATATCAGTCAGCACTTGTCTGCTCAGGTATATATGTCCAAATATTTAAGATATATATAGTAAGGTTGTAATCCCAAGAATTTAGAGCATGAAAAATCCATTATATGTCATATCCAATCAATTCACCATAAGGCCAGTTTGTTTTTTTTTTATTTTCTGGTTCTGGGGAGAGCCTACCCTGTTTTTTTTTTTTTTTAAATCCAAACAAAAGTACAAGTGCATTCAGTCAGTTTTAATTTTTTCATTCCTCCAACCATATATTTTTCTGTAAAAATGAAACAAAATAGCATTATCTGTGGGATAAATGCACGTGACAAGAATATATCTATATAAGCTGCATCATGCAAAAAATGCCCAATATTGAATAACTGAGCAGATAAGCCAATATCTTTTTTATCAACCCTTAGCATGCTGGGTAAAAATTTCAGCAGATGACATTTTGAAATATTTTTTCTGATTTTTCCAAGAAAAAAGGATTTGACATTTCATGCAAATTGTCTCCTTAAGACACAATTTGCATGAAATGTAAAAATCCTATTTTCTGGGGAAAATAAGAAAAATATCACCAATTTGTCATCTGCTGAAGTGTTAAAACAATAAATCTTTTGAATAAACAAATATATTAAAAATTGGGAAATTAAAAATCTGCAGAAATACTTTACAAGCCATGCTCTATCAAAAACTGCAGAAATTTACATCTGCAGATATTTTCTGCCAATCAGCGTCCAGTGTAAATAAGGTTTTTGGATTTTCTGGGTAAATGGGATAAGGTTTTTTTTCTCATTATTTTTTCAAATTTTCAGTCAAAAAGGGCTAGAAAAATACTAAAAATTGCACTATGTTAAAAAGATTTTTTACAGAGAAAAGGAATCTTGTCTTCAAGACAAAACATGTACATGTATAAAGATGTATGAACACTTATGAATACTTGTCCTCAGGGAGCATTTTTTTGTACTCTGTTTTTTTTTTGTTTTTTTTTTTGTTTTTTTTTCTTTTGTTTATTCAAGCATGTTCTGAATCTCCCTTTAACCCTTGTCATGCTGAATAAATGAAGCTGCCACATCCACTTCTAATTTTCAGCCAATCAGGTTACTTGATCGGTATTATTGCCATAAATTCACATACTTAATGGCAAACAGTGCAGATCCAGATCAAGCCAACTGATCTGGAGCTACACTGTTTGCAAAGACAGGGTATATCCAGGTTCAGAAAGACATGGTTAATTAAGTTCAGGGCCATTTTAAGGTGACTGAATATGCCCAGTAAATTTTCTGCCTTTTTTACAAGGGAGACAACTTTTGTGACTTCCAGTTTGCTGTCCTCACACCAGGCCCCTTCTGAAAAGGGGTCTACTCTAAAATGAAAGAATCTGCTCCCCATGGGAGCAGATTCTTTCATTTTAGAGCAGACCCCTTTATAGAAGAGAGGTAAAAATTCTGTCAGAGTTGTGTCCCTTGAAAGTGAATCCATTCCCCTTAACTTGAAGAAACTAAAAATTTTACTTTTTTCTCAACATATCTGTAAAAGAGTAGGATCTGTATCTATGGATTGGTTCATCAGGCTCCAAGAAAGGCTCATCAAGGACAGAAGAACAAAAGTTTGACAATTCCTCTTCCAGGGCCCGCAGTTCCCTGTAGGAAACAAAGGTGCTCCTTCGACTCTCGGCAAATACTTCATGGTAAACCCACTCACGATACTCTTCAGTTTCTACAAAAGAAAAGAAAAAAAGATAACCCTTACCACCCTTCAAATTGTAGCAGGCAACATTTTAACCTTTACTACTCTCTAGGTCATTTCAGCTGATATTTTTCTTATTTTTCCCAGAAAACAGGATTTGACATTTCATGCAAATAAAATGTCAAATCCTGTTCTATCAATTATATATGAACTATTTTACTATGTCTTCTGCTGTAAAATTTTACACCAGAGTGCTTAGTGTTAAAATACTTTTTTTCTGAGAAAATAAGGCTTAATATTTTATGTGAGTTTTCTGCTAAGCAGACAATTCACATGATGTGTCAAGGTTTATTTTCTAGGAAAATTTTGAAAAATATAATGTCAACTGCAGCTGTGTGCGCTGTGTTTGGTCAAAATCACCTTAACCCTTGCTATGCTAAATAAATTTAGATGCCACCCCCACTTCTAATTTTTAGCCAATCAGACTTTATTCAGGCTTTTGATACAAATTCAAATACTTAATGACAATCAGTGTAGATCCAGATCAGATGGCTTCTTCAGAAGCTAACTGATCTTGATCTGCACTGTTTGCATAGGCAGGGCATATCTGGATCCAGCAGGAGTAGAGTTAAAATCTTACCTAAAAATTCTAGTTCTCATAACAATGGTGATTACAGATGGTTGACAGCTCTCAACCAGACTATAGAGTCAACAGGACTGGTTCCTAAAGTCTGATTTAAAGCCATTACTGAGGCCCTCCCAGGGGTTTCTGGGGACATGGGAATAAGGCTATTTATTTCAGGGGAACATGGGAACAAAGGTCTGAAACTGAAGGGAACAGGGAACAAAGGCAATTTCGGGGAACAGGGAACATAGAAAATCAAGATTTTGATTTTGAGGAACAAGGGAACAAGGGAAAATGCCAATTTTTTTTCAGGGGAACAAGGGAACAAGTACCCCAACTGGGAGGGCCTAATTATTTACACAAACTAAAGGTGCTGTAGCTACATTTAAAACCAATTGTTTTCTTTGTTTCTGTATTATTAAATTTATCAATTATTTCCAAATAATTAATTTTTATTTACATTCCTGGTGTCTTACTTGTGAAAAAATTACATTACTTTCCAGATGAAACAAAAACATCTTGAGTCCTACCTACGACAGCACTACTTGCGTTAAAACCCAAAATCAGAGGTATCATAAGTCCCCAATAATCTCGCTTACAATCGAAAGAATAAAACTAAGACAATAAGTATTTTATGGCCTTATTGGGCTTTTCTTTTGTATCTAATATAAAAATAACATTTATCTTGAACGTTGTTTGTTCTTAATCCTCTCGCTTATATCTTAATATCTTGTCAGTCTATGCTAATATTGAAGTTCTTCAAGGACACGTTTTATCATCTGTCACTGTCAAGACACTCAGCTCAGGTAAAAACATGCACCAAATTAAATATTTTTGTGCACACAGACTGGCCACTATTAAGGCAAAAATACGATGCCTTTACGATTTCTGAAAGAAAATTTGTGAAAATTTCGAACAGAAAATTAATTTAAGAATTGAATTTTGATTTTGTTTCATCGAGCCATGAATGAAAAAAAAGGTCACTATTATGCATGAATATGCTGCACATATCATGCATAGCATCCTTTAGTTTTTCATTCATGGCTGGATGAAAGAAAAAAAATTAATTCTTTTTTTTATTTCATTGAGCCATGAATGAAAAAAAAAAAAAAAAGAAGGATGCTATTTTGCATGAATGTGTTAAATGCATCACACATAGAGTCTTTCAGTTTTTTCATTCATGGCTCGATGAAAGAAAAAAAAAATCAATTCTGAAGTAATTGAATAACATCACTATTCACTTCTGACATCATCAGGTTTAGGTTTACGTGATGTTATAGTACAACGTTGAAACCCTTTAAAAACAGTTTGGTGTTTTTTTCTGACTGTCACCAGAAAAGTTTGAAGAAATAGAGGTAAAATTTAAAATAACATTTTTTCCCTCTGTTTATGAGTGGTAAATTTGTCATTGAGAACCAGATACTTTTTGCTCAAGAAGCTGTAATGTATGTCCATAACAAGAAATTCGCAGAATCCCTGTAACTGGCTCAGAGCTGTCATCAGTCCTCACACAAATGAAAAGATTTTAAAACATAAAAATAATGACGTTAGTCTTATCACAAGAGACTGGGCCCAACAAAACCTAGTATACCATCATCAATAAACGATAGACAGGTAGAGGCCCAATAAGTACTAGGCATTGATCCTATCCATAGGTAATATCCCCTCAAAAATATTTAGTACCTTCATAAGGCCTCTTTACCACCTCCTGGTGGGATCTCATAATCACCACTTTATGATACACCTTTGATCAGTTATGCATAGTGCCTAGATAGGGCAGGGATCAATTTTAGCACTTGCTAACTTGCTAAATGCTGGTTAATTTCTTTAAAAAGCAAGCTGCAATTTCCATCACTTGCTAACTCTAGCAAGTTGGAAAAATTTTCTTTAATATTGGCTGAACCTGAGGCATTGTTGCTGATGTTTTGCAATTACTTTTCCAAAAGCAATTACAATATTTTTCTTACTTTTCCCGTAAAGCAGGTTTTGACATGACATGCAAATTGTCTCTGGAGACAATTTGCATGAAATGTCTAAACCTGTTTTCTGGGAAAATAAGAAAAGTATTTTAAAATGTCTGCTGAAATTTTTATCCAGAGTGCTAAGATTTAAAGCCACATTTAACAGTATTTACAAGTGTGAAAAAGCAAGTTGGCTGAAAGATTAAGCAAGTAAAAAATAATGCCACTTGCTGATTTTAGCAAGCCGTCAAAAAGTTAAATTTGAACCCTGTAGGGGCAATAAAATCATTAGTGAGTGGTACCACTTTTGGTATCATTTTAGCTATGTCTTTAATTAGGAATTCCGTTCTTATAACAAAGTAAAGCTGCAGTTGGCTGATATTTGTAACCAATTGTCACAATCACAAAAACTTCTTACCTAGGAATTCTGGTCCTTGTAACAAAGGTGGATGAAGCTGGTTGATTATTGTCAACCAGTCCTCAAACACATGCTGGCCTAACTCTTCTTTGGTTTTGAAGTATTTCACCGGAAGACCTTTGTTCACGATCCTCTGTTTCAGATCTCTGATACTGAGGTCCGCATACTCGGTATCCGGTTTGTACAGGCTTACAGTTGATTCTTGCTCTTCTAAAGGTACGTCTGAAAGAAATGTAATTTATTTTTACCATGTTTCATAGCAATTCCTGTCCTAAATGCAAACAGTGTAGACCCCGATCAGATGCCACATTCTGTGGCATCTGATCAGGATCTACACTGTTTGCCAATGTGAGGCTCGGCATAATTGGTTTAAATGTGTTGTTAATAGAGGGATCACGCAAGTTTTTTTCACACATTAACACTTGCAGTATCCCAAGGAAGTTGTCCCCACACAAGCTGCAGGCCAAGTCTTCAAATATTTTCTGAGGGACTCAGAAAATGTTAATGCAATGGAACATACATGTGTGATCACTGTTCTTACATTTTTGTTTAATTTAGTTTAGGCTCAAAGGAAAATCATAAAAAAAACATTGCATTTAGTACCCCGTATACAATGGCTTTATTCTGCAAAAAAGCAAGAATAAAATCAGCAAACGTTTGGACAAAATGCCTTTTCCATGGTTGGCTATACATGTCATATAACATTATGTAAACAAGCTACAGTCTGATTTGAAGCAAAAACATGTTTAAACTGCACAAGAATCAATGATTTTTGCATAGATGCAGATATGGTGCTTTATTCAACCGAAGTACTGATATTTTTCTTATTTCAGTGCAAAAAGATATGTTGTGGGTACTCATTAGAAGTGTCTCACTGAGGCACTTCCAATGAGTACCCACAACACATTTACGTGAAGAAATAAGAAAATTATTATATGGACACCCCCGTTATCCAGATCTATGATTTTTGAAAGAAAAAAAAAGGTACAAAAAGGATCCATGAATGAAAACTGCTGAGCTCATAGCTCCAGACAAGATGGGGTATTGGGAAAATATTTTTGTTATTTCTCCATGAAAACATGTTGTGGGTAATCATTAGAAGCGCCTCATGGAGGCACTTCTAATGTGTACCCACAACATATGTTTTCATGGAGAAATAACAAAAATATCAACAATATTTGGTTGAAAAAAAAAAGTGCCATCTGGAGCTCTGTAAGCTTTACCTTGCAATAAATAATCCAGATGTTCTGGTTGCCTGTAGTAGAAATGGCAGAATCTGTTGTCACTGAGAAATGCAGCCTGTATAATCTCTAACTCGGGAACACTGCAGTTCTGATGCATTTCCTTGAGCACCCATGTGTAACCACCAGAAGCTGCCACAAGGTAATTCTTATCCAACCAATCAGCATCTTCTGCACAGTCCTGAATGCTTTTTGGCAATTCAGGTGATTCAAGGGGCCTGTAGGGGCCATATGTCTCTCCTAACAGACATATAAAGAATGGTGAAGACCTTGTGATGTAATCCAGACAGATTCTTAGGAGATGGCCGGAATCTGTTTGCAGACCATTTGGCTCCCACTGTATGTCTAAGGGAGAAAATGCTGATCCTCTCTTGTAACATATTTCTTGAAGTTTTGGGAAAATCTTTTCAGCTAAATATTCCCTTTCTGCATCAAAATCAAGTGGTGTTGAGCAGACATATGGACAGACTGGTTTGAAAAGTTTGAACTTCTGGGTGGGAAGTTGTGGAACCAGTCCATCATCTTCACTTTCATATCCAAACTGAACCATTCTAACTTCACTGCAACCAGTCTACAGCAGATCCGTAATGTACCTTTGTCCTGTGTACCTTTTTCATCTGAAAAAGTAAATGAGAATTATACAGGATCACAGACCAGACAAATTTACTACACTGATAATTTACAGGGTTTTCCCTCAGGGTTTTAAAATGAGGGTCAAGGGAGACAGGTGCGTAACAAAGAAAATCAGAGTTGTCTCTCTTGCACACAACATGCTTACTGGTCCTTATATATGCCTCTACCAAATATTATCAAAATATTTCAAATCATTAAGTTATGAAGTGCACAAGAAATTCCGTTAGAAATTCTTTCAGGGGAGACAACTAGAAAAAATGACATTATGGACAGGTTTTTTTTAAATAACGAAGAAAGTGAGAGTTGTCTCTCTTGCATGTGAAACACCTTGTGGTCCTCCTCTTCATCCCTACCAAATATGAAAGCAATCCAATGAAGAATGAAGGTAACATATAACTTTGAAAAAAAGGTTAACCAAAAGGTAAATCTCGGATGACGCCCAGCGCTCGCCCAGACATTGCTATTTTAAAGGACAAATCTTTTAAAAACCTGTCCAAAAAATAGAATGTCATCTGCTACAACTTTGTTCAGCAGATAAGTAATAAGATACTGGAATACATTTAATAGACAAATTATGAAATTTATTTATCTGAACTCTGCTAATCCAAGTAATACATACAAAATCATCTGAGCCATATCAACCAAAATGAAAATTGCCAATAAGCAGTGCTTATTCGATACCCCCCGCATAAAGCATAAAACCTTTTTCTAACAAAATTTAAGTTTCAAAGTGCCAGCATAATCTTGAAAATAAAGTCAAGGTCACCAAAATCTAATAAAACCAGCAATTGGTTAAAGAGATAGTGTGCACACAAAGTTTTTACTGCATTAACAAGGCTCACTTTTTTAGTATTTATAATGTAGTGACCTTGAAAATACAGTCAAGGTCATCAAAATCTAATCCCTTCTTTCCCCCATCCTGATGATGTATCTGTGCTAGTTTGGTCAAATTGCAGCCATTGGTTAAAGAGATAATGTGCACACAAACATTTTACTACATTGACAAGGCTCACTTTTTTGAGTATTTATAGTGTAGTGACCTTGAAAATAAGGTCATGGTCACCAAAATCTAATCACTTCTTTGCCCCATCCTTATAATGTATCTGTGCTAGTTCGGTCAAATTCCAGCCATTGGTTAAAGAGATATTGTGCACACAAACTTTTTACTTCATTAACAAGGATCCTTTAGGCTCCTTTTTTGAGTATTTATAATGTAGTGACCTTGAAAATAAGGTCAAGGTCACCAAAATCTAATCACTTCTTTCACCCATCCTGATGATGTATCTGTGCTAGTTTGGTCAAATTCCAGCCATTGGTTAAAGAGATAGTGTGCACACAAACTTTTTTCTGCCTTTTTTCTGCATTAAGAAAAATTTTTACAAAGGGCAATAACACCAAGAAAATTGGCCCCTAGCCCTTACTTTCTCTTATGTAGGTACATTTTATTGATATCAATGTGTCTGCAGAAATTGATGAATATCCATCACTGCGTTTTCAAGATATTAGGGAAAAACCAGCATCGCAGACGGACACACAGATGGATGGATGGACGACGTGAAAACAGTATACCCCTCACAAACAAAGTTTGCGGGGGATATAAAGATGTCTGAGCAAATATAAAATGTGCAGATTCAGATCATCATGTGCTTCCAGTCTCATCTGAGGGGAAGATCAGGTTAATATTTTCTTATTTCTTCACGAAAACATATGTTGTGGGTACTCATTAGAAGTGCCTCGGTGAGGTGCTTCTAATGAGTACCTACAACATATGTTTTCGTGAAGAAATAAGAAAAAAAATCAATAATTTTTGGTGAAAAAGCACATTATCTGGAGCTGCTATGACCCTTTGATGTCTGTTGACATGTTCTAGAATATCCAAAGATTCTGTAAGCAGGAAATGAATGCACTGTTCAGCCTGTGCAAACAGACTAAGGTCTGTCCAATTATGCCTCTAAGACACCTTTTTCACATGGTGTGGCCTATTTAATAACCTGATACACCAAAAAAAATAATTATTTAATGCTTAGCAATTTGGGTAAAAATTTCAGCAGATAACATTTTGGAATACATATATTTTTCTTTTTTTTTTTTTTCTAGAAAATAGGCTTTGACATTTTATGTGAATTGTCTCTTTAGGAGACAATTTGTCTGAAATGTCAAAGCCTATTTGACAGGAAAAATGAGAAAAATAGCATTAGTTTGTCATCTGTTGGATTTACCCAAAGAGTGGTAAAGGTTAAATGAAAAACGAAATAGCATTTATAAGGCATTTGATTTACCCGTAATAGAAATATACCTCTTCAGCACTGAAATGCATCCAAGCACTGAAATGGTAAATCACCTCAGTGTCTTTATATATCAATACTTCAATCTTATGGCCATTATAGAAATATTCAACTCAACAAATGAAAATATACCTTATCTAATCAGATATATACAATGTTGCAAAATTACCCTGCAGTCGGACAAAAAAAAATTGACAGAGACAAGATGACTTGTTATGGAGGAATATTTGATGATCATTCTGGGATAAATTTCTCCAATTCCCCATAAAAACATAGAGTGTGGGTAATTAGAATTGCCTCAGTGAGGCAATTCTAATAAGTACCCACTATATGTGTTTTTATGGTGAAGTAACAAAAATTATCCTAGAATTATCACCGCATAGTCTTCCTTATTAACCCTTGTCCTGCTGAACCCGGATACACTCTGCCTTTCAAACAGTGTAGATCCTGATCAGTTGACTTCTTCAGAAGCCAATTGATCTGGATCTGCACTGTTTGTCATTCAGTTTGTGAATTTATCAAAGGCTCTGTACAATGAAACATGGTAAGTCATTAGCAGAATTCAGTCTCTAGCTTGATTCAAACCTGGACTTCATGACTTGAAATCAGAAGCTCTAACAACTCAGCAACACAGACACTTCTGCAGAGTAGACTGTTTTATAGAGAAGAAAATACCAGCATTTTTCTTATTCTCCATGTGAATAACACATAACTGCATATAATGTACTTTATTTCAATCCAAAACCATTGGTATTTTCCTTAACCCTTCAAACGCCAAGAAAATCTGCATCTGAAAATGTCATCTGTTTATGTTGTCTGCTGAATATTCTTGCAAACTTTTCAAACCTATTTTTACATACAGGCAAACAGTGTGGACCCAGATCAGACTGCTGGATCCACACTGTTTGCAGAAATGACTTTTAAAATCACAAGCAGGTGACAAAGCAGACGACAGTTGTTGTTATTGGCAGTTTAAGGGTTATTTCCCACGAAAATTATGCTGTAGGTACTCATTAGTAGTCTCGGCAAGGCATTTCTAGTAAGTACACACAAAATATGTTTTCGTGAAGAAATAAGGAGACTACCGTATTCAACCTAATTACGGCACTGTGCCCTTAGGTTTTTAAAAAAATACTTGGAAAACTTGTGGTAAAATATTTACCTTCCTTTTTCTAAAAGTACACTTAAAAAAAAAAGATCAGCGAATGACTCATCACATGATGCTTATAAATGCGATGTTATTGTGCTTTTTTTTCTGATTTATAAACGCATATGTTGTGGGTACTCATATGAATTGCATCAACAAGTTGATGCAAATATCGACAAGTCAATGCAAATCAAAAGGGTACCCACAACATATGTATTTAAACCAGAATTCCGCGGAAGGTGGCGTCGCACCTGCTTGGGCAAAAGTCACAGAACGTGGTTATTAAATAAATTTATTTCTTTTTTAGCAGTGCTTAGTTGGAAAAGTGACAAAAATTAAAGACAAGGATTATATGAATATAGGAATTTCATTGAAAGCATATGAATTTTCTCATATGATGCATGAGATATTGGGCTCAAAAAGTACCCAAAGTCTGTACACTTTCATACAATCTGAGGTTCAGAAAATGACAAAGTTAAGGTGGAAAAAGTGACAAAAATAAATTTAAAAATCATATCCAAACCATGTGCACTTCTGCAGACATGGAAGAAAACATGTGCAAAGTTTCAAAAAGACTGGTTTAAAATTGTATGAAAAGTTGCAATCACAAGGTACGCACTGTCTATACATCTGAGGTCAGAAAATGACAAAGTTAAAAAAGTACAAAAAAGTGACAAAAAATATGGCAAGGATTATATGAAAAACACAAGCACATCTTCAGACTATGGAGAAAACATGTGCAAAGTTGCAAAAAGATTACTATAAAATTGTATGAGGATTTGTGCTCACGAGGTAGCCCCTGTCTATATATTGAGGGTGAAAAATGACTGTTCACAATGTGGAAAAAAGTAAAAAAAAAATAATAATTTAACAGTTACTTCCAAACCACATGCACATCCTCATACCATGAAGAAAACACACGCAAAGTTTCATAATAATCGGTACAAAACTGTAAGAGGAGTTGCGCTCACAAGAGGTACCAACTGTTTATATATAAAGGGTGAAAATGACGGTTCACAATGAGGAAAAAGTGACAAAAAATGTTCTAACAATTATATCCAAATCACATGCACATCCTCATACCATGAAGAAAACATATGCAAAGTTTCAAAACGATCGGTACAAAACTGTAAGAAGAGTTGCGCTCACAAGAGGTACCCACTGTCTATATACTGAGGGTGAAAAATGACTAAGTTCACAATGTGGAAAAAGTGACAAAAAATGTTCTAACAATTATACCCAAATCACATGCACATCTTCATACCATGAAGAAAACACATGCAAAGTTTCAAAACAATCAGTATAAAACTGTAAAAGGAGTTGCGCTAACAAGAGGTACCCGCTGTCTATATATTGAGGTGAAAAAATGACTAAGTTCACAATGTGTAAAAAAGTGACAAAAAATAATCTAACAATTATATCCAAACCACATGCACATCTTCATACCATGTAGAAAACACATGCAAAGTTTAACAATGATTGGTATAAAACTGTAGGAGGAGTTGCGCTCACAAGACACCCAGGGTAAATGTTGACGGAAAGACGAACGGACGGACGGACGGACGGAAACTTGCACGGCTAAGTCGCCCATGCTAAAGCAGGTGTGACAAAAAGGAGTAGAAAAAATGTACACTAGCTGTAATCTGAACACTACGGAATTGTTTGACTGCGCTTATAGGGGTATGTACAATTATCACATAGTGGCCTAATTTCCCAACTTTCAGCATGAAATATCTCGCGATGTATATGGTCTACATGCATGTAAATGTGATAAGTCAGTTATACCATGGTTCTGCGCGTGTACGTGCGATAATGCATCATACATGCGCACGAACCATGGTATAACTAAGACGTATTAGGCTGAATACGGTATTTGTCTGGACACCCCTCTTATTTAAGACTAGAGTAAAAATACATGTTAGTCTGGTTCTCAACTGTTTGCACATGCCGAAAGGATTGGTTTTTCTACAGCATGTCTCATTTGCTGATTTGTATTTGTGTAGACTAACTTTTACCACTCTCTGGACAAATTCTACAGACGACAAATTCATGATATTTTTTCTTATTTTTCTCAGAAAAACAGGATTTGACACTTTGTGCAAATTGTCTCCAATGAGACAATTTGCATGAAATGTCAAATCCTGTTTTTTTGGGAAAAATAAGAAAACCATTTCAATGTGTTGTCTGGTGAAAATTTTACTCAGCATGCCAAGCACTAAGGCCATTCCCAGACAGATAATATTTATTCACAGCTAGCAATAAGAAAGGTACCTTCCTTATTTCTCCAAAATAACATAAGCTGTGGGTACCTATCATTTACCTTGGTGAGGTAATTCAAATGAGTACATACAGCAAAATTAATGCTTTCATGGAAAAATATCAATTTTCTATCTAAAAATAAAAGAAAAAAAAATACTTATCATAGCTCCAAATAAGGTACTATTTTTCAACCAAACGCGTTGATATTTCTCTCATTCTCCATGGAAACATATGTTGTGGATACTCATTAGAAATTTGTCTCAGTGAGATGCTTCAAATCATGCAGTACCACAACATATGTTTCCATGAAGAAATAAGAAATGTTTTCCTGATACTTCCTCTTATTTGGAGCTATGACTTATCTATACTAGTATGAATTATTATCACTCGTCATGGCTGGTCGGCTAATCCGATAAAAATGGATTAGACAGAAAAACTTTGTTGAAACTTCATCAAAAGAACAACAAACAAATGCATTCCATCTATCTATGATCTTTACCGTCCCATTATGCAGCATAAAAACACATACAAAAAACCTTAGTATATTTCACCATTGAATTAGAAATCAAACATTTATCATATTTTTCTTACTTTACCAAGAAAATAGGGTTTCACATTTCATAATTATCATCTTGGCACTTGACCATTCAAAAGTAGGGGTCAATCCTTATTTTCTCAAAACCAAAAAAAAAAAAATAAATAAATAAATAAATAAAATAAATAAATTAATAAATAAAATAAAGTTCAATGTCATCTGCTGATATCTTATATTAGTGCTAAAATGCTAAGCACTCTTCTTGTTTTTCCCAGAAAATAGGATTTTACAATTATGCAAATTGAGACAATTTGCATGAAGTGTCAAATCCTGTTTTCTGGGCAAATTTGAAAAATATCACCAATATGTTGTCTGCTGAATCAGCCAAGAGAGTGGTAAAAGTTAAGGCATAACTTTTCCGTGCTGTTAATAGCGAGCTTGTCGGGCAAGCTCTATGGCATAGCATATGTTTCGTTGCTGTCAAACCAAACCGGAAATAAACATTTTGTTTGCAGTTTGTCTGGTTCTCAATTAATAATCCTCTTTTCCACAATATTTTCAATATATCTATTATATATTGAAAATATTGTGAGAAAGAGGAGAAATGGCTCTATTTTATCCTCTTTTCCACAATATTTTATTGTTAGATTTTCACTTCCAGATAAGGGAGGTCGAGATAAAGAGAGTCGACTCTAGTTTGGTAGGAGAAATGCTGTGCCACAGTTCATTTAGTAGTACCTACTAGGATGATTTTTTACTCAAACATGAGACTCCTGCCATTTCCTATTTTCCATTTAAAAGTGAAGAGATATTAAAAAACTTTAGCCTAAAATATTGTATTTACCCTAAGAATTGGGACACCTTATCTACTTACCATATAGATGTCCTAAAATTTGAAATAGTCAATTCTACTACCTGTTGATGTGCCTAAATACAATGTATTGCTGTATGTATGGCAAGTAGTTTAGATCCTCATCAGATGTCAAATTCTGTGGCATCTGATCTTGGTCTACACAGTTTACAAAGGCCTATCTGTCCCAATACGTAGGGTTATTATGGTACCTTATGATGACACATGGATTTTATAATTTCCACATAGTCTCCCCTTGCAAGTCAATACATTTTGTCCAACTCCTCAAGAAGCATAGCTCTAGACAAGATACTTTTTTTTTTTTCAACAGAAAAGTACTGATATTTTTTTCTTATTTCCCTATGAAAACTTATATTGTGGTACTCATTAGAAACCGAGATGCTTTTAATGAGTACCCACAACATATATATCTTTTCATGGAGAAATAAGAAAAATATAATGTGGATACTCCCTCTTGTCTGGAACTATGAGAAGTCTGAATTTAGATCCTCACTATCTGTACAATATCCTAGGTTCAGATAATTTTAGGAAGTATTCTGAATGCAAGTTTCATTAATTAACCCTTACCAAGCTGAATAAATTATTAAGATACCACGCCCACTTCTAATTTTCAAACAATCATATCACTTGATCCAAGTTGTTGACACAAATTCATATGTTAAATGACAAACGGAGCAGATCTAGATGAGTAGGCTTCAAACTGATCTGGATCTACACTGTTTGCAAAGGCAGGGCATATCGGAGGTCTGCAGGACCAGGGTTAATTTTGTACCAAAACAGTGCTTATAGATATTCACTGCAATTGCCTCTGCAAGGTGATTCCAATGAGCACCATAAGCATTTGGAGATTGATTGTGTTGGGGTTTAATGACATGTCAACCCTTGTGGGCCATTTCGTGTCATCTCCCAGAGAAAGGGAGAAAAAAGATAGAAGAGATAGTAGAGAAGATAAAAGAGATGGACAGGCGAGAACGGGAAATGAATGACAGTGAAGAAACAGATCAAATAAAAACCTCTATCCTCAACTGCTGCAAGCGGCATAGCAGGCCTTGCCCAACTGTAAGCCAATATCAGTTGGACGCCCGGTGACGTAAGTTGCCTCACTCAACCACCCTTAACAGACAGGCCGAGCAAACAGTGAAGTCCCAAATCATCTGACACAAAATGTGGTGTCTGAACAGGGTTTACTCTTAAACACATTAACATGCAGTAAAAATTAAAATGTTCAAAGTTTAGAACAAGTATGGTAAGGAGTTACGATGTCTAAATCCTTAGCACAAATTTTGATGCGAAAATTGTACAAATTATCCTAAACTCTGGCACAATTATCACCTTATCTGGAAATTTGAACAGCCAAATCATTGGATCTTTATCTTGCTTAGGCACCAGGGTATTATGACCAACATTCAACAACTGGACTATTTATATTTATTGACAAAGACCATTAAATTAAGAAGAAATCAATAAAACTTCAAGGAACAGCAGAAAGTTATATACTCTAGCTCCAGATAAGGCATTTTTTTTCAACCAAAAAGTATTGATATTTGATGTGCAATGCACGAAAAGGGCCCTTACGCAGTTCATGAACAATGTTGGTCCAGATCAGCATTAGCATCCATGCAGTCTGATCAGGACATTCTCTGTTCGTTGACAAATACTACAGTATCGACTGATCCTGTAAGCAGACAACAAAGTCCCAGATTAGCCTGTCCTTATGCTCAGGCTGATCAGGGCCTGTGTTGTCCGCAAATTACATATGGGCCCTTTTCATGCATTGTGCATCATATTTCTTAATTCTCCACAAAAACATGTGTTGTGGGTACTCATTAAAAACAGAGGTGCTTCTAATGAGTACCCACAACATATGTTTTCATAGAGAAATAAGAAAAATATTATCTGGATACCCTCTCTAATCTGGAGCTACTCAGTATAGGGACAGACGAGCCAGAGGAAACAGTGCAGATACAGATCAGAAGCCACATAATGCTGTAGACCCAGATCAGTAGAAAGCTTGCAATGCTTGCCAGTCATCCAGCAGATATTATCATCAGATAGTATAATGGACTTATTCAAATTTTTGGAGAAGGATGATTGAAGGAGTTAACCTTTAAAGTGCCAAGCAAAATTTGTAGCAGACGACATTCTAAATTTTTTCTTTTATTTTTCAGAGAAAACAAGTCTTGACATTTCATGTGAATCATCTGCCAAAGCAGATGATTCACATGAAATGTCAAGATTTGTTTTCTCTGAAAAAAAAAAATAAAATAATAAAAAATTGTTGTCTACTGCAGTTGTGACTGGCGCTTTAAGGGTTAAGGAGGCCCAATTTTTTTAGGTAAATACTCTATATGCCCAATTTTTACAAACAAGTGGTATTGGACCAGGACATACCAATACAGTAAAAAAATCTACCTTCTCCCCATGATTTATTAAACAAATTATACTACTATATCCACACAATGAACTGGTCCCTGTTCAAACAGCAAAGAACCCGAGCAACCCCAACCCACATCTAGATTCAGATAAGATGATAAGAAGGTATCCAGAAAATTATTTCTTTTCTTTCTCCATGAAGTCATGTGCACGCTGATTTGGACCTATGTTGTCCGCAAAATGCATAAAGGCACTTTTCATGCATTTCTGAAAGTTGTTTTTTCAAATGATAAGTTTCCACTGACACACTTTGAAGACTTCCAACATATTTTTTTTCATCAATTTCTGTTTTTTTATGCATGCAGGTGTCATTTTTTAGACTCAAAGACACTTTACTGACAGATTACAGAAATACTTTTTTTTCTAGGATTTATTTCCCCTGATTGGCTGGTTTGAGAAACTTCAACACACTTTACAATTTCAGTTCAAGTTTTTAACATGAAAGAAAAATGTAGGCCAATTTTAAGACAACAGCCCTGTCTTATATCATTTTACATTTTATTTTATATTTTAATAATCAGTTACTGCAATGGTATTTGAACCAATTATGGCCTATACTGGTAATAATATAATGACCAACTCCTGTTCAGACAAAAAAATGAGCCAAATTTTTTATCATCATGGAAACTTCTTTGTGTCTTTAACATAAATAAGTCAAATACTCAAATAACTCAAATACTTTGTCCTTAAAGGGAAACAATACACTTTCTGGGGAGATAACTCTGTCAAAATTATTTTGTTCTCCTCTGAAAAGGGGTTTTATTCTATAGGGAAAGAATTTGCTCCCTTATAGAATAGACCCCTTTTAGCAGGGGCCTGGTGTGCATGAAAGCAAATAGGAAGTCAAAATAAAATGTTGCCCACTTGTAAAAATAGCAGAATTTATCCTAGAATAAATTAAGATGCCACATCTGCTTCTAATTTTCAGCCAATCAGATTACTTGATCCAGGTTGTTGATACAAAGTCACATACTTCATGACAAACAGTGCAGATCCAGATCAGTTGGCTTCTTCAGAAGCCAAACGATCTGGATCTACACTGTTTGCAAAGGCAGGGCACATCCGGATTCAGCAGGACTAGGGTTTAAATCTACCTGGGCCCAGTTATTCAAAGCGTCGTTAGCTTAACAAGTTCGTTAAGGGTCATTTCGTTAACTGTTTTAGCAGATTCAATATACAATATTCTGATATTTTTTGCTGAAAAAATGTGAGTAGCTTTTGCAAAAGCTACTCACATTTTTTCAGCAAAAAATTTCAGCATATTTGCGTATCACTCTATGTAAATTTTAACAAATTGTTAACTAAAGACATTGTTAGCTTTGAACAACTGGGCCCTGGTGTATCAAGTCCCTTATGGTTGATTTGTTCCAGTCACCACTATTAGCTCTTTGCATGCTGAGTAATTTTTGCATGCTTTTTTGTCATCTGTGGATTTTTTTTTTTAAATTAACTTGTTCAAAAAACTCTTTGAGGAATACCCAGAGTGTCAAACAGTTTGGATCCAGATCAGGCCCAATGTTTTGTCGGGCCTGTTCTGGGTCCAAGCTGTTTGCAAAGGTTACTAGCAGACAACAAAAGTCGCCACTAGCAGGGAAAGAGTTAAGGTCATGTCGAGCCTGTCGATTTACCTTAACACACTTTTCCTGGGCTGACTTAGTCATCTAAGCGCAGTTAATCAGTACTTGTGCACATTCTTTCATCAGAAAATGACAACTTTCCTTCTTAAATCAGCTGAAGGGAGAGAATATTTCACGATCAATTTCCATGACAGAATGCTGCCGGACCTGGCGGGGATCGAACCCACAGCCTCCTGATCACCAGTTGGACAAGCATCCATCTGAGCCATTGGGGTCGGCTTCAAGTCCCCTAACATCCTTTAATAATGCAAAAGATTGAAAAGAGGACCACAATGTTTCAGTTTCCTATTATCAGAAATGTAGTTATGACAACAAAGTATATCTATCATCCACACAAGTAATACCTGCTTCTTGTACTGGAGGGAACCACTGTTCCTGGCATTACTGTATAAAGTACAGGAAACCTGGTGTATGGTATGTTTTACATGAAGTTGTTCCCGTAAGGATCTCAAAATCTATAAAGCTTGCCCTTAGAAAACCATAAAAGAACGAAAATCAGGGTCTAGAGTAAAATAAGATTCTTCAATAACAGCATTGTACTTTGCAGAGCTGCATACGCCCTTAGCACAGGCTTAAATGGAACTTTATTTTCCAAGCTACCAGAATGGGCTAAAAAATCCCAAAACATTAACCATTATAATCCTAAGTATTGGGACAACTTATCTGCGTAAACCATACTTATCCTAAAATTTGAAATAGTCCATTCTACTACCTCTTGATGTGTCTAAAATATTATGTATGAATGGCAAACAGTGTAGACCCTGATCAGACACTGCTTTATGCAGCATCTGATCTGAGTCTACATTAATTGCAAAGGCCTATTTGTCCCAATACTTAGGGTTATAATGATAATTGTGGCTCCTAAATTTTTTATGTACAAGTCAATCGATGAAACTGTTGCAGTCACAGCGCTTGTCTGAGAAATGATTTACACACTTACCATGTAGCATTATCAAAATCTGTATGTCAAAATATTAATGATTAAAAGGGAATTTTTCATATTTACCTTAAGTATTGGGAATTTGAGACAACTTATCTATGTATCAAGATTTTGTGTCAGAAGAAAACTTCATTGTTTTTAGAAAACTTGAACAGTAATGCTGGGGGGTCAGAATTCATCTTGGCAGAATTGTTTAGCTGTGTGTATCTTGTGTGTGGAGGGTGGGGGTACTCTGAATTTTGTCTGCTATATAGTACATAGGCTGGGCCCCAGCATCTAGTGTTTACCAAAAAAAAAAAAAAAAAAAAATATATATATCCAGTATATCAGCCATACCAAAAAAAAATATCTGCAGATATTAGCGTGCCCCCAAAAAATATTCCCCTTGCTTTCCTTATAAAAAAGTGTGGTTTTCATTTACAATTCAGCAGAAGGTTCTGACCCCAATTCTTACCAAAAAATAGTCAGTTTTGAAAGTGGCCCCAAAAAATACCTGCAAATGCCTATTACCCCAAAAAATAATTAAATTCAATGAAGCAGGCAAATTCAGAGTAGCCCCCCCACCCCCCAACCCCCCGCCAAAGTGGCTCAGTTGGTAGATCATCCTTGAGTACCCGCTTTGTGACTGGGAGGTTGCAGCTTTGATCCCCAGCCGAGTCATACCAATGACTTTAAAAATGGTACTAGCTGCTCTTTCGTTTGGCACTCAGCATTAAGAAAGTAGAGCTAGGAATCAGAACTAGTCAGCTCAGTGTCAGTATAATGTGACTGGGTGGAATATCATGTCAAGTGTCTGGGGCATGATATTTAAGTGAAGCAGCACTCTAAAAGTGAGCATTGAGCTCCCTGCCACCTCCAGACACCGTCACGATATGACTGAAAGATTGCTGAAAGCGACGTAAAGCCCGAAATAAAACAAAACATAACAACTCTGGGTATATGCTCAGCTGATGCCAAGTGTCTGTACGAGCTCTCTCCACTCACAGGAGCTTGAAGCTATATTTTGTCTTTGCTAAGCCTGTACAATTTTGTATAATTAAAGTTGTAACTTCAATCTTCTGTGCCTCCACCCACTCTGATACAATAAGAAAGTCAAGTATGCGGGTTGTAATGTATGACAAAAATGAGTATTTTTGCTTCGTCATGTAAAATAAATCACTCAGAACAAAAAAGTATGATGTGATTTTATTATAACATGAACCTAATGTTAAGAAATGCCTTACAGCGCGCGATATTTATCAAAAATCTACCTTCTTTTCATAAAAAACTTGCCATCTCCATGTAAACTTTCAAAACTTCCGGAATCCTCAGCGGAAGCAGGTGGATGTTGCATTCTGGGGAAGGCGGCCCTGAAAACAGTATTGTAAAATACTATCCAATCAGCAGCGGCCAAGTAAATCGGGATTTTCGCCAAGCTGGGTAAAAATCATTGGTTGAAAAATTAAGCGTGTTTTCGTTTCATTGGACAATGCACAAATCGTTGGGAAACCCCTTCTACAGGTATCCTCAGAACAGCAGCCTAAAGATCTGAAGCTGAAACTAGTTTTCATCCAAAAACAGTCACTTGTCACCCCTTGTTGTTGATGCAAGAGGCCTGACAGATAGTCATCATGAGGAAACATTTTCTTTTTTGTTGTTTAATAGGAATAATACTCATATCTGGTAAGTATAAAGCAAGAAAATTTTGTGATGGAGAAAAACATGCCGGTTGCATGGCTGTTATGATTTCAGCTGAGGATTTCAGATTTGTCAGTGGGTGTACACTCGTTCCTTTGCGTTGCTATTTGAACACATCATTTACCAGATAATGGGGCCTCATTAATATATGAAGCAGTTTTCTAGGAAAAATTTGCTGTGCTATAAACCGATACCACCCACTTCAGAAGCCGGGTTTTATTGAATGACCCAGTATCCAAACAGTACTAAATGAAAATTATACAGCAACCGATATAAGTGATAAAAGAGGAAGTGGTAGGAGACCTTTCATTCATACCCCTGGCCTGTTGGTTCAGTTGAATGAGCATCCTACTGCTGATCAAGTTGCGGGTTCGACTTCGCCGGGTCGGCAACATTCTTTTGTGGAGATTGATGATGAAATATTTTCTACGATCATTCCCTTCCCCTGATTCAAGATGGGTAATTGTCAGTTTCTGGCTTTATCATGAAACATTTTCTACGGTCATTCCTGTCCGCTGATTCAAGAAGGGCAATTGTCAGATGCTGGCGAAAGAATGCATACATGTGATACCTCCCAGATCACGCGATAGGCAATCACATTTGAAGCCCATATCCCACGCTCCCGTCCGGGAGACAGAATCTCCCGCAATTGCAGTTTTCCTATCCCAATTCTTTCATGAATGACAATTTTGTGATCCCGTCCGGGAGACAGAATCTCCCTCAATTGCAGTTTTCCTATCCCAATTCTTTCATGAATGACCATTTTGCGAGTATTTATGGTAAGCAGTAACAGACTTCAATAATTTTGCTGCCGAGGGCTATTAACAGATAAGCGGGAGAATATAATACACAACCCTGAACAGGTGACATCATTATACACGGCTGTCATAACGCGCGTCGATTTTGCCATCAGCTATCTGTTAGATGCCTTCACTTTCTCACCGTACATCATTCTCAGTCCGTAGAAGAAGCTGTAAAGATGTCCAAAAGATCGCCATCAATCCCTAAGAATAAGACCCAAGAAGTACAAGACAACCTTTCAGACTGAATGGTTGACAGAATTTCCAAACATTAAGTGTAGTGATAAAGGGATGGGTTCGCATTTTGTACATTTTGCAACTCAGCCTTTGGTGTCACCGCGGGTGGAAGGAACGACATCACCATAAAAAGATTGATACACATCGCAATGCTAGCGGCAGTAAGATCATAGCTACAGATAAGAGGGGGTATCCACATAATATTTTTCTTATTTCTCTTCAGAAACATATGATGTTGGTACTCGTTAGAAGCGCCTCATGCAGGCGCTTCTAATGAGTACCCAGAACATATGTTTTCGTGGACAAATAAGAAAGATATAAGCATTTTTCGGATGAAAAAGTTCAAGGCAACCACACCCGACAAAGTCACTGAGGCAGATGTGATTTTTTCCACATTCATTGCAGCGCACAACATCCCTTTCCCTGCTGCTGACCACTTCACATCCCTATGTCAGCGCATGTTTCCCCGACAGAGATCTCTAAGAAGTATGCTTGCCGTCGGACGATGCTTACTCACATAATTGATAGTGCAGTCGCTCTGCCTTTTGATACCAAAGTAACAACCACATGCAAAGCTGAGTTGGACTGGGGAGCAGAGTTCTCACTAGGATTTTGAAAGTAGGAGTTTAAGAATCCATCTCTGAGAAAAGTTGGAGTTAAAATTAAAAAATAGGAGTTTGACCTGGAAAACTTGGAGTTTTTGGCTAAATATGAAAACTTAATATTTAAGGACATTGTCTGGACAACTTCATTTTTCAACATAGTTAACCTTGACCACTGCGTGTCTGGTAAGGATCCAAAAGCTTTTGGGGCTTAGGAAATAGTGACAGGACTTCCGTCAACTTCCAGACTCAGGAAGTCCCAGACTTCCTTATGATTTCAGCTGAGGATTTCAGATTTGTCAGTGGGTGTACACTCGTTCCTTTGCGTTGCTATTTGAACACATCATTTACCAGATAATGGGGCCTCATTAATTTATGAAGCAGTTTTCTAAGAAAAATTTGCTGTGCTATAAACCGATACCACCCACTTCAGAAGCCGGGTTTTATTGAATGACCCAGTATCCAAACAGTACTAAATGAAAATTATACAGCAACCGATATAAGTGATAAAAGAGGAAGTGGTAGGAGACCTTTCATTCATACCCCTGGCCTGTTGGTTCAGTTGAATGAGCATCCTACTGCTGATCAAGTTGCGGGTTCGACTTCGCCGGGTCGGCAACATTCTTTTGTGGAGATTGATGATGAAATATTTTCTATGATCATTCCCTTCCCCTGATTCAAGATGGGCATTTGTCAGTTTCTGGCTTTATCATGAAACATTTTCTACGGTCATTCCTGTCCGCTGATTCAAGAAGGGCAATTGTCAGATGCTGGCGAAAGAATGCATACATGTGATACCTCCCAGATCACGCGATAGGCAATCACATTTGAAGCCCATATCCCATGCTCCCGTCCGGGAGACAGAATCTCCCGCAATTGCAGTTTTCCTATCCCAATTCTTTCATGAATGACAATTTTGTGATCCCGTCCGGGAGACAGAATCTCCCTCAATTGCAGTTTTCCTATCCCAATTCTTTCATGAATGACCATTTTGCGAGTATTTATGGTAAGCAGTAACAGACTTCAATAATTTTGCTGCCGAGGGCTATTAACAGATAAGCGGGAGAATATAATACACAACCCTGAACAGGTGACATCATTATACACGGCTGTCATAACGCGCGTCGATTTTGCCATCAGCTATCTGTTAGATGCCTTCACTTTCTCACCGTACATCATTCTCAGTCCGTAGAAGAAGCTGTAAAGATGTCCAAAAGATCGCCATCAATCCCTAAGAATAAGACCCAAGAAGTACAAGACAACCTTTCAGACTGAATGGTTGACAGAATTTCCAAACATTAAGTGTAGTGATAAAGGGGATGGGTTCGCATTTTGTACATTTTGCAACTCAGCCTTTGGTGTCACCGCGGGTGGAAGGAACGACATCACCATAAAAAGATTGATACACATCGCAATGCTAGCGGCAGTAAGATCATAGCTACAGATAAGAGGGGGTATCCACATAATATTTTTCTTATTTCTCTTCAGAAACATATGATGTTGGTACTCATTAGAAGCGCCTCATGCAGGCGCTTCTAATGAGTACCCAGAACATATGTTTTCGTGGACAAATAAGAAAGATATAAGCATTTTTCGGATGAAAAAGTTCAAGGCAACCACACCCGACAAAGTCACTGAGGCAGATGTGATTTTTTCCACATTCATTGCAGCGCACAACATCCCTTTCCCTGCTGCTGACCACTTCACATCCCTATGTCAGCGCATGTTTCCCCGACAGAGATCTCTAAGAAGTATGCTTGCCGTCGGACGAAGCTTACTCACATAATTGATAGTGCAGTCGCTCTGCCTTTTGATACCAAAGTAACAACCACATGCAAAGCTGAGTTGGACTGGGGAGCAGAGTTCTCACTAGGATTTTGAAAGTAGGAGTTTAAGAATCCATCTCTGAGAAAAGTTGGAGTTAAAATTAAAAAATAGGAGTTTGACCTGGAAAACTTGGAGTTTTTGGCTAAATATGAAAACTTAATATTTAAGGACATTGTCTGGACAACTTCATTTTTCAACATAGTTAACCTTGACCACTGAGTGTCTGGTAAGGATCCAAAAGCTTTTGGGGCTTAGGAAATAGTGACAGGACTTCTGTCAACTTCCAGACTCAGGACTTCCTACCCCTCAAATTTGGAAGTCCCACAGGAAAATCTAGGATGCAGAGTTCTCGGAAACGCCGAATCTGGCGTATTTTTACGCCTATTTTTGCTTTTGTACGCGTAAAATTTCCTTCTGAGGATTCTCATTTACGCTCATTTACGCCACCGGACGTCCAAATTGAACTTCAAAGACGTACCGCGGACTGCCGAAATTTCTTTTCTCCGGCGAAATCGATACCCGAGATGTCAAAAAATGTCAAAAAGCCCGCCCACTTTTAACGAGTTGTATGATGTTTGTCCCGCCTACTTATTGGAAATTCGCTACCTGTGTTGACGAGCTTTAAGGACGTCCCACTTTCCGCTTGCGGGAGTTTTATTGACATCGGTGTCAAGCGTCTCGGCACCCTTTTGATGGCTGCGTGATCCCTGTGTGTATTTGTCACGCGTGCTGAGTTGATTAATTGATGTTTGTATCATTAAACTTTCTTCTGCGACACCCGAAAATATTCGGTGAAATTATATGAAGTCATTATTTTTAAATATTCACGTCTTAAAATCTTAAATTATTATTTTGCTTAGAACGTGTGTCGTCTGAAAACATCTCAACACTTCCGGGAGTTACCGAGTGAAATTAAATAAATAAATAACAATTACGCACAGAACGCAAATTTAAATCTATTCGAATTTAGAAGCCTATGTCATGACAACAAAAGCAATTTTTCAAATGAGAAGAAAACATATTTTTCGTCGAAATTTTCGGAAAACCCGTTTCTAAATTCGTAGCCTTATTCCGGCTGCGCTGTTTACCAGCGCGGAAAAGACGCAAAGTAAGTCTAAATACAGGCGAATTGCGATGGTTTTGCTTGCTTTTCTCCGCGAACGAACGTATTGCTGTTGGTAACTCATCGAGAGCTGCCTTTTATTTGTTTGTTGTTGCATGAGTCGACGCCGTTTTCCCGCAATTTTTGTGAAGTAAGCAACTCGCTCGCTCGTGTTGATCAGCTTCAATCCGAGCAAATATTTCATTAAATACATTTCTGCAATTTTTAATAATTTCAGCATAGTTTGTTTTTAAGTGTTTGGGTGTTTTCTCTCATGTATTTTCTTTTCTATTTTTTCTTTCTCTGGGCTTTGAAACGAACGCGAAGTTGTACCAATGTTGATGCTTATTCTAAGGTCCGACATACAAGTACAGGCTTTCCAAAAAGATGCAATCGAATTTTAATTAGGCTAGCGATAAGGATATGTTTAAAACACATCTAACAGAAGTGTATATCATGATGATTCTGTGTGACACTGAATTAAGAACCTCTGTTCTACTAAAGAAAGGGCAGACCGCCGCAGCAGGGAAAAAAGTGGGACTTCCTAGATTTTCCTGTGGGACTTCCAAATTTGAGGGATAGGAAGTCTGGGACTTCCCGAGTCTGGAAGTTAATGGAAGTCCTGTCACTATTTCCTAAGCCCCAAAAGCTTTTGGATCCTTACCAGACACTCAGTGGTCAAGGTTAACTATGCTGAAAAATGAAGTTGTCCAGACAATGTCCTTAAAGACACATTTTTTTCCTTCTTTGGCTAGACCCCCCCTTCATGATCACCCCCAATATACAGTCCTGATAACAGAGCGCACATCAAAGGCTTATCTTATCTAAGTGATTATGGAGTCTTTATAAGGCTGCTAAGTCTCCTTAGGTGGGGCCTTATAAGGGTTAATTCTTAAAATTGAGCAGTATTCAATATGTTACTTTAGAGCCAAATAAATTCATTTGCAAATTTTGCATTTAATTTGTTGATTTTATTTGTTGATTTGTATTGTATCACTTTATTTTTTTATTTATTTATTTTTGATAGTTTTTTTTCCTTGCATTGTGAAAAAAAGTACAAATAAACTGAAATAGAAATATAAAATTGAAAATATTTATTTATTTATTTATTTATTTTCTAAAGTAAATAAGAACACTGCACAATCATTCGATTTCCATTTCAGTAAAACAATACATTATAGAATATGTCAAAAAGTTCTTAGACAATTAAGAATGTGTATGTTATGCCAAAAAGCTTCTCTTTTTCAATGAATACATAAATAACTAAATAAAATACTATCTTTCTTCCTAATTTTCTGTATTTGATCCAAAGAAACAGATAAAGAGGGCATTTGGTGATAAATTAGCATATAGGCATAAATATCTGTATTTCTCCATAAAATATGTTGTGGGTTTCATTAGAACTGCCTGGGAGAGGTAATTCTAATGAATAAAAAACAGGTATATTTTATTGATTAAACAGAAAAAAAAATCATCAAATTACCACCAAATTACCCATCTTATCTGTTTCTCTGTCTTCATCATAAACTTTGCTGATATAAAATCTAATTTCCCCTTATCAGGCCCCTACCTGTAAGGGTGGTCAGAGTCACCAAGAATTTCTTATCTTAATCTCCTTAGAATCATTAGAGTGTTATGCAATCCAAAATGTGTCTTTAAATATTAAGTTTTCATATTTAGCCGAAAACTCCAAGTTTTCTTGGTCAAACTCCTATTTTTCAATTTTAACTCCAACTTTTCTCAGAGATGGATTCTTAAACTCCTGCTTTCAAAATCCTAGTGAGAACTCTGGGATGTCCCACTTTTGTCCCTGCTGCGGCGGTCTGCCCTATCTTTAGTAGAACAGAGGTTCTTAATTCAGTGTCACATAGAATCATCATGATATACACTTCTCTTAGATGTGTTTTAAACATATCCTTATCGCTTATTAAAATTCGATCGCATCTTTTTGGAAAGCCTGTACTTATATGTCGGACCTTAGAGAAAGCATTGGTCCAACTTCGCGTTCGTTTCAAAGCCCAGAGAAAGAAAAAATGAAAAGAAAATACATGAGAGAAAACACCCAAAACATGTTTTCTTAAAAACAAACTATGCTGAAATTCTTCTTAAAAACAAACTATGCTGAAATTATTTTGCAGAAATGTATTTAATGAAATATTTGCTCGGATTGAAGCTGATCAACACGAGCGAGCGAGTTGCTTACTTCACAAAAATTGCGGGAAAACAGCGCCGACTCGTGCAACAACAAACAAATAAAAGGCAGCTCTCGATGAGTTACCAACAGCAATACGTTCGTTCGCGGAAAGGCATGCCATTTTATGTGAAATGTCTGCTTAGCATAATAATTTCATGTATTTCTCCGTGAAAACGTATTTTTGAGGTACTCATTTCCCATGAGAACATGGCTTCAGATAAGAGGAGAATTCAGAAAATTGTTTTATTTTTTTTTCCATGAAAAGATACATATTGATTACATATTTTTTTTGTTTAAAAATATCTTACCTGGAGTTATGAGGGTGTACCTGGACGCTTTTTTTCATTCAGAAAGAAAATATTTCTCTGTCTTACCCGCTTACCTAGACTGCAAAAATACATCGTCTAATAATTTGGGTCTTACTTCAGTAAAGAATTACAAGGCAGTTGGAAGATGTTCAGGTTAGGTTATGTCACCTTGACATATTTCAAGGTCACAAGACATATGCTGGTGAAGATTGGAAGAGCAGTGTTAGGCAGTCATTTTGTTTTCTAATTGTCACATTACTATTCAGCTTCCACTTCTTATGTATAAATATGTAATTCAAAGCTCTAGATAGGGTTTTTTTTTTTCAGTCATATTTCTGAATGAAAACCTATGTTGTGGGTACTCATTAGAAGCGCCTCAGCGAGGCACTTCTGCTGATGCGCTTCTAATGAGTACCCACAACATAGGTTTTCATTCAGCAATAAGAAAAATGTTTACCTGATACCCCCTCTTATCTGGTGTTATGGTAATTTATTCTCTGCAAGGGCTTAGAAGTCTGCTAACTGTATTTAGAAATATAAGCCTCTGACTCTCTTCTGTTATTAACTGTGAAAACCTCCAGATAAGCAGTGTTTTCTTATTTTTGCATGAAAAGCATATCTGCTGGGGGTCTTCATAGTCATCATATGATGACTGTAGTGAGATGGTTACCATTTTTAATTGAGAATCATAAAACATATATACATGTAAATGCACTGTATTTCCGTCTCCACAGAGTAACAATATTTGGGGCCTTGATTTCTCTTATTCCTTAAAGTGCTAAACGCAAGTGCAGCAAGACAACATTTTGATATTCTTTCGTATTTTTTTTCAGAGGAAATAAGACGACATTTCTTGATTCATTTAAAATGCCAAGAATATTTTCTCTGAAAAATAATAAAAAGTATTTTTCTCTGAGCATTTTTTTCTATGAAAAATTGTAAAAATATTTAGAATGGAGTGGGCTGTAATTTTGCTTACCATTTAAAGTGTTCAGCAGTTCTGCTGGTACTTATTTGTGCTGCAGCAAGAGATAATGTAAATTACGACCTGTGCTCTGTGTAGACTCAGAATCAGCCTGCCCATCCACACAGTCTGTGAGAAGATTCTTCATTGTTCACCCAAAGAATCCAAATGTTATTGGCAGGGTGCCAAGAAAAGGCTGATCACACTGGATGTGCAGGCTGATACTTGCATATGTTGTAAGGTACATTGTTTCACATTGCAGGTACATGTAATTTGTTTTGTTTTTTTTTCATCTGAAATTATCGAAAACTAGCGATGTCATTAGTTAACATATCCTTAAATCTTTGATCATTAAATATGGCATCTAGGCTAATATTTTTGCTGAAAAAATGTGAGTAGCTTTTGCATTTGCAAAAGCTAATCACACTTTTTTCAGCAAAAATATCTGTGAACTAGATATTGTACTTACTAGAATAGGTAACATTTTGACCACTAACGAGCTTGTTAAGGTAACGATGCTTTGAACAACTGGGCCCTGATATTTTTCTTATTTGTCTACAGAAGCATGTTGTAGGTAATCATTAGAAATGCCTCACTGAAGCGCTTCTAATGAGTACCCACGTTTTTTTTTTTTGAAAAGTAAGAATGGTATGTGCCTGGATACTCCTCTTACCTGTAGCTATGACAACATCACCCTGACAGCATGTAATGTACATATTATCTGAGGACTCCAGGTAAGATAGGTTTTCTCATTTCTCTTCAAAATACCAACATTTAGTGCAGCATTTTAGAATTGTCTGAGTCCGTCCTAATAACAACATAACGGAATTTCATAGAGAAGTAAGAAGACCCTCTATTTCGGATAATAAAAATGATCCATCATGTTGCCTAGAGTGTTAGGGAAAAAAAAAAACTCTTTTGAGCTTGATACATTGATATGCTGCCATTCAGTCGTACCTTCAGATAAGATGGTTTTTTTGTGTGTGTGTTTTTTTTGTTTTTTTTTTTTCAACCCAAAAACTCTGTGGTTTTTTCTTATCTTTCAGCAAAAATATATTTTGTGGGTACTCTTCTCATTAACACTTGTCCTGCTGAACCCGGATATACCCTTACTTTGCAAACAGTGTAGATCCAGATCAGTTGGCTTCTGAAGAAGGCAACTGATCTGGATCTGCACTGTTTGCCATTAAGTATGTGAATTTATAGCAACAACCTGGATCAAGTAATCTGATTGGCTAAAAAATAGAAATGGGTGTGGCATCATAATTTATTCAGCAGGATAAGGGTTAAAAATGTCTTACAGACTTTTTTGTGGAGAAACTAGAAAAAGTATATATGGATTCTTAGCTTGAACTTGGCATTCTTGAGAGTATGATACAAAAACGACTCGCTTAGCTGACTGTGACATTGTGGCGATATCCAAAGTTGGTGTTACCTGAGAAGTTAATTGAGGACTTCTGGTTTGGAGTTTGATGTCCCACTATCGAGGTCATGTCCAGCCGGTCAATTTACCTAACCACACCTTTTTCCTGGGCAGGCGTAGTCCTCTGAGTGGTTTACCAGTACTTGGGCACATTGTTTCGCCAGAAACAGATAACTGCCCTACTTGAATCAGTAAAAGGAAAAAAAACGTAGAAAATATGCCATGATCAGTCTCCGTGAGAGAATGTTTGGTGCTGGACCCAGCAGGGATCAAATCTGTGCCCTCTGATCACCAGGCAGATGCATATCTGACTGAGCCACCTGAAGATTTGAGGAGAAGGAGTATTTGGTGACAATTCTGCAATATTTTTTCTTATTTCTCCATAAAAACATGTACCCACAACTTAACCCTTGTCCTGCTGAATAAATTAAGATGCCATGCCCAATTCTAATTTTCAGCCAATCAGGTTACTTGATCAGATTGTTGTTATAAATTTGCATACTTGATGGCAAACAGTGCAGATCCAGATCAGTTGGCTTCTTCAGAAGCCAACTGATCTGGATCTACACTGTTTGCAAAACGGGGTACAATTGTATATCCGTGTTCAGCAGGACACGGGTTAAGTTTTTATGGAGAAATGAGGAAATTATTCCAGATTTACTATCAAATACTCCTTAACAGGTCCTCTGATAAGGAACATTATATTTTAGCCAGCACACCACAAAACCAACTATAAGGTCTTTGTGACCAGCAAAGACTGAGATAACTGAGATTAGCCTGTACAGCCACCCAATATGACAAGGGTTCTTTGGATAGCCCGGAGGCTGTAGAAGGCACATGCGATCAGCAAAGACTCAGATCAGACTGCACGTATGTGCAGGCTGATCTGAGTCTTTGCTGGTCGCATAAGTCTTATTGTAGGTTTTGTCATGTGCTTGCTCATTTGTCTGAAAACATTTCACATCTAGAACCCTGCTACCTGCATATAAAATACATTCCAAACAGTGTGCTTTTGATGTATGTTACCTTTCTAGAGAGATTGGAATCACAGAGTTTATCATAGCTCCAGATAAGAGGAGCTACATGTACACACATATTATTTTTCTTATTTCTCCAAGACAACATATGTTGTGGTTACCCATTAGAAGCACCTTGCTGAGGCGCTTCTAATGGGTACCCACAGCATATGTTTTCTTGGAGAAATAAGAAAAAATATCAGTACTTTTTGGTTGAAAAAAGTGTCTGATCTGTAGATATGGTTTATGGTAGTTTAGATGAAAGAAAACAATAAGCCTGTCTTGCTGTTACTGATCAGCACTGGTTTTTGTTTTGCGTGCATGCTGAATTAGCAGAGCTCCCGATAAAATGAGTATCCTTTTTGTCAAGCCAGCCTCGGTGGCGCATTTGTGTGTGTGTCTTGCTGGTGTTTAGGTGGTTGTGGGTTCGACCCCCGCCGGGTAGGTAACATTCTATTGTGGAGATTTGATCATGAAATATTTTCTACGGTCATTCTGTCCCATCCGATGATTCAAGAAGGACATTTGTCAGTTTCTGGCGAAAGAATGTACACAATACTGGTTAACCGCTTAGAGGACTAAGCCTGCCCAGTAAACGTGTGGTTAGGTAAACTGACTGCGCTCGACATGACCCCATTGGGTTGACTGGGCCGTAAAACCTCAACACAAACAAATCAGCATGGTCGGTTGACTAGGCCGTAAAACGTCAGCACAAACAAACAAATGCTATTTGTCAATAAAAACATGTAGCACTTTGGTGAGTATCCACAACATGTTTTTTGGAGCAATAAGAAAAAATGTCAAAACTTTCTTGACAAACAAATGCCCTTGTAGGGTTATGGAATTAGGTGTGAAGTTTTTGTATGAATGCTCATAGCTTCAGGTACCAGCCAGGTTCCATAGTGTAGTTACTAGCCCGTCTGACTGCAGATTCAGCCTCGGGTTGAGGGTTCAAATCTCAACTGGGCCACATTATGACATAACTTCCATGGAGATTGATCATGAAATAATTCCTTGGGTCTTTCTCCTTTTCTGCTGATTCAAGAAGGGCATTTGTCAGTTAGTTACTGACATAAGTATGTGCACAAAGTATTGGTTAACTAATTGGAAAAAAGCCTGTCCAGGAAATATGTGTGTAGGTAAATTGACCAGCTTGACATGACCTTAACCAGTTTATACTGAGTGGACTCTTCTACCTTAACTCTTTCGACAGGTCCATTTCTTATATGAGGAGTGTCTGTTTAGTTGTTTGTTTTTTTTTCATCATTATCATGTTTTTTAGAAATTTTTTAACTTACTGCAAACAGTGTAGACCCTGATCAGATGACTTATAATGGGGAAACATGTCTACACCTTTACTCAGCTGTTTTTTGTCCGATCCTTTTATACTTGCAGGTATTGAGGACATGCATAAAATCTTGGAAGAGTTCAAATAAGGGCAAGATCGAACCTCTGACCATAGAGTTAGCTGCCCTTGAGAGTCTAAAAGATTTCCCATAAACTTACAATTGGATAATGGTGTCTCCATGCTAGCTCGTTCATTTTTGATTGAATCATCATCAGCGTTGCTGTTAAATAAGACAGGCGCATAAAAGCTTGTATGAGTTTGATTTCTGGCCAGATCAGACAACTCGCTTTGAAGTTACAAACCTTGGATGATGAAAGTTTTACAATTTTGAACTTGAATAACCTGGGCCAGATGGCCAATCTTGGATCAAATTTTATGTGTAGCATCACTTGGGGAATGGAAAAGGCTGCATAATGTTTTGAGGCTAATTGGATTAAAAATACTGTGTCCATGGCAATAGAAAGCCCCCATTGACTTATAATGGGGAAAGTGGTGTCTCCACCTTTTCTCTGTTGCTTTTGATCCATCCTTTTTTACTTGCAGGTAATCAGAACATGCATAAAATCCCAGACTTGTTCAAATTTCAGCCTGATCAAGCCACTGACTTTGGAGTTAGCTGCCCTTGAGCATCCAAAAACTTTTCTTTACTTATAATGGGAAAATGGTGCTAGCTCGTTCATTTTTGATCGAATCATCATCAAAGTTGCTGGTTACCAGGTCAATCATAAAAGCTCAGTCCGGTTAAGTTTTACGCGGAATCAGACGGCTCATTTTTTTAGTTATTTGCCCTTGAGTGACGAAGATTTCACACTTTTGAACTTGGATATCTCTGAAGCCAGTTGGCCAATCTTTATCAAATTTTATGTGTAGCGTCAGTGGGGTGCGGGGAAGGCCAGATTTGACCACTGACTATGGAGGCTAACTCTGTAATCAGTTGTCAAATCTGGCCTTCCCTCTTGAGGTCTGAAAAAATTTCCCATAGGCTTATAATGGCAAAATGGTGTCTCTATGCTAGCTGATTCATTTTGATTGAATCATTTTGATTGAATCAACATCAAAATTGCTGATAACTAGGACAGGCATAAAAGCTCAGATGAGTTTGATATGGGCCAGATCAGACTACTCGCTTTGAAGTTACTTGCCCTTGAGTTACGAAAGTTTCACATCTTATGAACTTAAATATCACTGAAGCCAGTCAGCCAATCTTGATCAAATTTTATGTGTAGCATTATTGGGGTGGGAGAAAGGTTGCATAAGGTTTTCAGACAGATTGGATGAAAACACTGGTTTCAATGGCAACAGAAAGCCCCCATTGAATGTTACTGCAGAAAATGATGTCTCCACCTTTTCTTAGTTGCTTTTGATGTGATCCTTTTATGCTTATAGGAAATGAGGACATGCATAAAATCTTGTACAAGTTTGAATTTCAGCCTGTTCAGACCACTGATAAGAGTTAGCCTTCAATAAATTCCCATAGACTTATAATGGTGTCTTTATCCTAACATGATGTTCATTTTTTGATTGAATCATCATCATAGCACAATTTTGTAGGGCAGTTACCAATCCCGCCACCAGATTTAACATACCACATTTCGACAATCCATTTTCCTGTTACTAGGAATCTAATTGCTAGGTAACAAATAGTTCCCTGCTAATGCTGATAACGCTAAATATTTGTCATATGCACTCTGCTAGTAGAGTGTCCGCTTTGTGACCGGGAAGTTGCAGGGTCGATCCCCGGCCGAGTCATACCAAAGACTTTAAAAATGGTACTAGCTGCTCTTTCGCCTGGCGCTCAGCATAAAGAAACTAGAGCTAGGAATCAGAACTGGTCAGCTCAGTGTCAGTGTAATGTGACTTGGTGGAATATCATGTCAAGTGTCTGGGGCGAGATATTTCAGTGAGGCAGCATTGGGCTGCCTGCCTCATTCAGACACCGTTGCGATATGACTGAAAGATTGTTGAAAGTTATGTAAAGCCAGCATAAAACAAACAAATAGCGAAAAAATAAACAAAATCAAAACTGAGTTATCCAGAGTACTCTGAGCCAGTCATTTTAGATAGGTGTTTTCAGCTTTTCTGTTTTTCTTGTTTTTCAGCTGTACGGGCAGATGATGAAGAGGCTACAGTGGAGGAAGACATCGGTAAAAGCAGGGATGCTTCAAGAACTGATGATGAGGCTGTGCAGAGGTGAGTTGTACAATCAAAAATATACAGTTGACTCTCATTATCTCGAATTTCGGGGGACTCTCTGAAACACTTCGAGATATCCGTACAATGACATATCAGATTTGCAGAATTTAGGGAAAAAAATTAATTGAACAGCCACATTTCACAAATGAATATGTAATTTAACTCCTTAAATTAGAGATATATTGAAAATATTGTGGAAAAGAGGAGAAATTGCTCCCTAGGAGCAATTTCTCCTCTTTTTCACATTATTTTGTACCTGTTGTTAGATTTCCATGTTAAAACAGGGACCAGATTTTCAATTCGAGATAAGCGGTTATTCGAGATAAGCAAAGTCAAATTAATAAGAGTCAACTGTAGTAAATTTGCAGGGCTGTATCATTGAGATGTATGGATGGCAAACAGTGTTGACTATGATCAGATGCCAGTTGTATGATCTTGGTTTAAACTTTATACTCTGGCCTGTCTGTCCCTACACTTTAGGGTAAATGTGGTAGTTTTCAGCTTAACTTTGCTGCTTCCGAGACATTCATATGCTGAAAACATGTCAAAATTAGAATTCAGAGGAACAGAAGCTGTAAAGTACTCGGAAGGAAATTGTAATATAGTGGGAAAGAAACTATAAAATTTTGGAACAGAAACTGAAAAATACTGGGCCAGAATCTGTAATATACTTGGACAGAAACTGTAAAATACCAGGACAGAAACAGTAAAATACTGGGACAAAAACTAATATACTGGGACAGATACTGTAATATACTGGGACAGAATCTGTAATATACTGGGACAGAAACTGTAAAATACTGGGACAGAAACTGTAAAATGCTGGAACAGAATCTGTATTATACTGGGACAGAAACTGTAAAATACCAGGACAGAATCAATAAAATACTGGAACAGAAACTGTAATATACTGGGACAGAAACTGTGATATACTGGGACAGAAACTAAAATACCAGGACAGAATCAGTAAATATACTGGGACAGAAACTGTAAAATACCAGGGCAGAATCTGTAATATACTGGGACAGAAACTGTAATATATTGGGACAGAAGCTGTAATATACTGTGACAGAAACTGTAAAATACCAGGGCAGAATCTGTAATATACTGGGACAGATACTGTAATATACTGGGACAGAAACTCCGAAATACTGGAACAGATACTGTAATATACTGGGACAGAAACTCTGAAATACTGGAACAGATACTGTAATATACTGGGAAGGTAACTGTTATATACTGGGACAGAAACTCTGAAATAATTGTACTAGCACAGATACTGTAAAAAGCCTTGGACAGAAACCATAGAATACTGGGAAAGAAATTGTAACAAAACTGGGACAGAAACTATACAATACTGGGAAAGAAACTGTATAAAACTGGGACAGAAACTATAGAATACTGTGAAGGAAACTGTTAAAACTGAGAAAGAAACTGTACAAAACTGAGAAGGAAACTGTAAAATACTGGGACAGAAACTATAGAATACTGTGGAGGAAACTGTTAAATACTGGGAAGAAAATTGTTCAATACTAGGTCAGAAACTGTAAATTACTAGGGCAACAACTTTGAAGTGTTGGAAACAGTCAAACTGTAAAAAACTGGGAAATTGGGCACAGAAATTGTAAAATACATTGTACTTGGTCAAGTTTGAAGGAAACTATAAAATACTGGACCTGCAACTGAAAAATACTAGGAAATAAACTAAAATATTTTGACAGCAACAAAAAAGAAAAAAAAAAAAAAAAAAAAGGAAATTCTGGGACAATAACTGTAAAATACTGGGAAGAAAACTGTAAAAACAAAAACTGGGACAAACAAGAAAAAAAAAACTGGATCAGAAACTGTAGTACACTGGGACAGATACTTTAAAATCTAGTGTTGTGTAAGAGTTGTACTGGCTAGGACATTTGTACTGGCTGGGATATGGCATAATATTAAGTGATATTACTGAGATTAATGCTTAGCATGCTTGGTAATAATTTCAGCAGACAATATTTTGAAGCATTTTCTCCTTTTTTTTTTTTTCCCCCCAGAAAACAGGCTTTGACATTTCATGCAATTTTGCATGAAATGTCAAAGCCTGTTTTCTGGGAAAAACTGAAAAGATATAATCAGTTTGTCATCTGCTGAATTTTAGAGAGTGGTAATGGTTAAGATTGTTGGCATGCTCGACTTTTCTGTAGAACCAGTTTGTAGATAGACATGCAGACTGGCAGGAATTGTTTACTTGTGATGGGAGACATGAGCTTTGGTGGCTTGACACATTTAATGGACAAATTAATTTAATTAGAAAACCTTTCAGCATTTAAGCATTTAATTGATCCTCTTGATATGACTGATAGGATGTTTAAAGAGAAGTAAAACACCAAATCATCAATTAATTGATTGAAGGTCTATTCCAGAATTTGCCTTAAAACGCAACATTCTGTCTTCCAAATTTTCACTGCACACTTGTTAATTTTATTTTATTGTATAGGGTCACAGCTCCATGTGTTTTTGTTTTCAACCAAAAAGTATTGCTGTTTTTGTTAAATCACATAATGCATGTTGTGGGTAGAGTACTTATTGGAATCACTTTGCCAAATCACCTCTAACAAGTACAACATATATATCATGGAGGGATAAGAAAAACATTTTCCTGGTGTTTCTTTTTCAATTTCATATAACATATTCTTTCTGAATGATAAAAATGTAGTTGTGCTGTTTTTAGTTGGAAGGTTATCTTTCTAGTACTGCAACTAATAATATTAACCCTTGTCATGTTGAATAAATTAAGATGCAACGCCTACTTCTGATTTTCAGCCAATCAGATGACTTGATCCAGATTGTTGCTGTAAATTCATATACTTAATGGCAAACAGTGCAGATCCAGATCAGTTGGCTTCTGAAGAAGCCAACTGATCTGGATCTACACTGCTTGGAAAGACAGGATATATACGGGTTCAGCAGGATAAGGGATATTATAATAATGGGATTAATGATAGTCATTATGAATCTACAGTAGTAGTGTCTCATTAATTGTTGCAACATGCCTTAGTTTTACCCTAAAAATTGGGGTGCCTCATAGCCACAGATAAGTGGGGGTATCCATATAATATTTTTCTTATTTCTCCACAAAAACTTATGTTATGGGTACTCATTAGAAGCGCCTCACCGAGGCACTTCTAATGAGTACCCACAACATATTTTTCGTAGAGAAATAAGAAAAATATCAACATTTTTCGGATGAAAAAAGTGCCTTATCTGTTGCTATGGTGCCTTAACGGCTTACCACATTTCTCCTGAAATTTGAACAAGTCCATTTTACTACCTGTTGATGTGTCCAAAACTTCGGGACTATTGGCAAACAGTGTAGACCCTGATCAGATACCACAATATGTGGCATCTGATCTGGGTCTATATTCTTCACTCAGATCTCTCTGTCCAAATACTTAGTGTAAATACAACTATTAACTAGTTGCACCTGGCTCTTGAAGTTGATCTTTTGACAGGGTATCTTTAGATAAGGAATTATTGAGTATAATTCATTCGTATTTCTCCACTAAAACATATGTTGTGGGTACTCATTGGAAGTGCCTCGCCTAGGGGCTTGTAATGAGTACCAACAATATGTGTTTTCATGGAGAAATAAGAAAAATTATCAGTACTTTTCAGATGAAAAATAAACCTTATCTAGTGCTATGAACTGTCATAAGCAATGAAACTACATATAATGGTGTACTGTGCAGTTCTGTCAATAATTGTCTCACTTGGCAACTGACTTGTTTGATGGAATTATCACATCTTTGTTGTGTTATAATTCCACATCAGCTGTTTTTACATGATGCAACATAGCTCCAGATAACTGGTAAATATTTTTCTTGTTTATCCACAAAAACATATGATGTGGGTACTCATTAGAAGTGCCTCAGTGAGGCACTTCTAATGGGTACCCACAACATATGTTTACATGGAGGAATAAGAAAAAATATCAATTCTTTTTGGTTGAAAAAAAAAAAATAACAAAAAAAAACAACACCTATTTGAGGCTGTGCACTCCTGGACTGCTTTAAGGAAAACTAATGTAAAGAACAGTAAAAGCGGAGATCATCCTGGAGATCCACACAGTCTGGTCAGGGCTTCAATTCAGAACACACAATATTCTTTGCAGTTTTAATCTGGGGTCTGACCTGTTATATTGCATGGAGAGCTTTGTCTGTGTGTTCGTTTTTCTCCATGATGTAACAAGGCATACATGTAAAATGCTTGTGGTTTTACCCTATTGCTACAGTGCAAATGCACATTATTAAACCACAGGTAATGTCTGATTGCTCAATTTCTGGCAGTAGAAGTTGTTTAGACTTTCAGGATAAATTTACATTGCACCTGCTTTTTGCACTAGCACTTTTAAAACATATTCCGAAATATTTTTCAGGAGTTAAGGCCATAATAAATTAATAGTCAGATTCTCATTTATTTTTTTTCAGAATGGGGGCGGGGATGAAATTTTATTTTTTATTTTTTCCGGACTACACAGAAATTGGAGATGGGTGGCTGAAATTATATTGATTTCTGCAAACCACATGTATTTGGTGAATAAAGAATACTTTTTCATAATTCCAATGTATTATGAAAAAACAAATGGTGTGTGATAATCAGAATAGCCTTGAAAGAGCAACCGTAGAGCTGAAGAAAGTTAAAATATCTATAATCAAATACCCACTTTTTTCAGTTTCTCTGAGAACACTGTTGGCAAAAAATAAGTCATAAATTTATTCTGTTCTGTGTGATTTTTCCTTTCCTGTCAAACGCTCTCTCTTTTGTATAAACGGTTTTTACTTGTCTGACACAGTTCACAAACAGCATATATTTGTTTTCTTTTATCTCCCAGCAGTTGCCTCAATTCTTGCCGACTGGGAAACAGCACCGCTTTATCAATCGGCCCTGAATTAAATACATTGTGGGGGTTGAGAAGATTTTGGGTATCGCTGGCTTTAAATCAATACCAGTCATTTATTACAGTTTAATTGGCAAAGATTTTCACGATCACAAACGCTATTTTCAATGTGTTTTTTTATCTGGATTCAAAATGAAAGTAAAAATCGACTGGTTGTCTGGCCGGATGCAAGTTATAACGAAGCGCATTTGCAACAGGAATCCAGTACACATCGAACAATAGCAGATATTGATTGTAGTTAAACGAACAATTTTGTGTTGGTAATTACACTGAAAGTATGTAATTTGTTGTCGTATATGCACAATTTGCATATTTTAATGTAGATTTAAGTGGAACGGAACTTGCCGGTCGGCAAATAGTAAGATTTTTGATAAAAAACCGGAACAATGGAGCAGTACTCGTACTTACGAAAAAGCATCAATAAAAAAAGGAGGGATAAAAATCGAGGCATGCGGTAACGAGAATCTAACAATTAATTTATTATGGCCTAAATATGCTTGTATAATTATGATAATGAAATCTTGTCAGCAAGATATCTGAAATTTTTGAGATAGGGCTAAGCTTAAAACTTGGTATGCTTATTGGGGATGATAAGTAGATATTTCCTAATTATTTTTAAAAAAAATAATTCTGGAGTTATGCCCCTTGTAATGTGATAATGGAATCTTTTCAGCAAGATATTGCAAACTACTTGAACAAAGGCCTTGAAACTTAATGAACTTATTGGGGATGATGAGTAGATCATCTGATTAACTTCAGGCTCTAGAAAAATCTGATTAATTTTGTCAAGAGTTATACCCCTTTCCAAGTTCGGCATTTTGTATGGACCACATTTCTAGTTAGTCCCTTGTTTTTGTGGCACTGTCCCACATCTTCTTTGGGACAGTGGATATTCAAACCCTACTATAAAATTCTTTGGCCAAACATTGGTATATCAAAGATATGGCCAAACACTGGTATATCAAGGATAATTCTGGCTCAGAATATCATCGAGAAAACATCTTATTCAGTCATAATGGGCGAGAAAAAAACTATTTTCAGTGAGAAATTTTAGCAAAAATTCTTAGCTAAATTACAATCATTTTGCTATGAGATTTTTTTCTCCAAGCAGACAATTCACATGAATACATGTTCAATAACAGTTATTCCAAGCTTTTCTGAAAAGTATGGTATAAGGTTATTGAAAAACAAAACAAAACAAAAAAAAATGAAGAAGAGAACAATATTTCTTATTTATTGTGTTAATTCCAGCACCAGCATGTCAAGTGTTAACTAAGATATATTATAAAAAAAAAAAAAAGGCAGTAGTATCATCAGATAAGAAGTAGCAAAGGGTAGAAATACTAAGCTCTAGATAAGAGACGGTATCAGGTATATGTTTTTTCTTATTTCTCCATGAAAACATATTGTGGGTACACATTAGAAGTGCCTCTATGAGGCACTTCTAATGTGTACCCACAATATGTTTCTATGTAGAGATAAGAAAAATATCAATACTTTTTGGTTGAAAGAAGTGTCTTGTCCAGAGCAGTAGAAATATTTTTTCATGTATTTGACGTCAGCATAATGAATGGTTTCTTACTAGAACTAGAGATGTCAGACAGAACAGTCATGTAATGTTGTAGTGTAGAACTCCAGGGAAAAATATATTTAGCCAAAAAGAAAAAAGAAAAAAAAATAGGCTGACATTCTCAAGATAGTTCAGTTGCAGAATGCTGCATTAATGTTTGTTCTAAGTTCCCTTGTTAATGTAAAGCATGCTGGGTAAAATTTCAGTAGTCAGCATTTTGAAATATTTTTGTTGTTTTATACCCAGAAAATAGGTTTGGGTATTTCATGTAAATTGTGTCCTTTTGCATGAAATGTCAAAGCCTTTTTTCTGGGGGAAGTAAGAAAAAATATGTATTTTTCACCAGCTGAATTTGCCTAGAGAGTGCTAAAGGTGAAAGCACCATTCAGAATTGCAGTATAGAAGCTGATTCATATGAAATGTCAAACTTTATTGTTTTTATGTTTGTTTGTTTTTTTTTTTTTTTTTTTTTTTTGTTTTGTTTTTTTTTTTGAGAAAAAAAAAATGTAAAAAAAATTATAGACTGTTTTTTGCTGCTGTTTTCATTGTTGTTTTGAGGGTTAATCTTTGCAGTGCTGATTTTTTTTTCTGATGGGCAGCTGGAAGGGGATGCCCTACCTGAAGTTGAAAAACAGTGAATGCCTTCGTTTTTCATAGATTTTATTCAGACTCTTACAACGGGTGTCCCTATAAAGTAGCTGCCATATTAGGCCAAGTGCCTTAATCACATGACCTCCAGGCCGATGCAAGAAGGATAGTTGTCAGTGACTGGAAAAGTATGTGCACAAAGTACTGCTTAACCTCTTAGGGGAGCCGGCCCCAGTGGCTCAGTTGGATGCGCATTCGACTGGAGACCAGGAGGTCTCAGGTTCAACCTCCGCCGAGGTTGGCAACATTCTTTCGTGGAGATTGATCATGAAATATTTTCTGCGGTCATTCTCTCCCTTCCGCTGATTCAAGAAGGGCAGTTGTCAGTTTCTGGCGAAAGAATGTGCACACTACTGGTTAACCGCTTAGAGGACTAAGCCTGCCCAGTAAACGTGTGGTTAGGTAAACTGACCGCGCTCGACATGACCTCATTGGGTTGACTGGGCCATAAAACCTCAACACAAACAAACTTTTTAGGGGACCAAGCCTGCTCGAGAAAAGTGCAAGTAGGCTAACTGACTGGCTCAACATGACCTTAACACTATTGACTGGGCCGTAAAACTCCAAATAAAAATATGTTGTAAAGAGTAAAAGACATTGGTTTCTGATAAGACAAGGTCCTATATTTACCCTAAATTTTCAGACATTTTGATTCCTTGCCATTGTTTTATTACCTGTTGATGTGTTTAAAATGTTTGGATAACTGGTAAACAGTGTAGACTCTAATGGAATGCTGCAAACTGTTGTCTCTGCCATAGCTACATATAACGGTTGATATCCCTGTAATAATTGTCATATTTCTTGCCAAAAACGTATGTTGTGGGTACTCATTATACTCATTAGTAGGGCCTCGCTGAGGCACTTCGAGTGAGTACCCACAGCATTTTGAAAAATAAGAAAAATATCAAGATTTTTTGGCTGAAAAAAAAAAAAAAACTACCTTATCAGGAACTATGCTTTGATCTGGGTTTACACTGTTTGTCAGGGCCTGTCTATCAGAATAGTTGAGGTAAGTAAGGTACTATGGCTGATAATTAGGGCACTAGATATTACCGGTAGAAATATGTATGTAAGCTGGGGGCAATACAGATGCAATTTATCAGGTTTGCAACTGTATGATCCTTGGTACCCAGGGTCTCTAATAGCATAAACAAAGGTAATGTAATAAAATACCTGTGAGACTAATTGAGTGTACATGTACATGTATGTATAGACTAGTTGGGAGCTTCATTATTAACCCTTGTCCTGCTAAATAAATTAAGATGCCACGCCCACTTCTAATTTTCAGCCAATCAGATTACTTGATCTGGATTGTTGCTATAAATTCACATACTTAATGGCAAACAGTGCAGATCCAGATCAGTTGGCTTCTTCAGAAGCCAACTGATCTGGATCTACACTGTTTGCAAAGGCAGGGTATATCCAGGTTCAAGGGTTAACTGTTTATGCAAGCAAGACTAAAACAAATAAGTTGCTCAGAGTCTTGAAATTGCTTAATTATGCAATACACATTTTACCCCCATGTAGCGCCCCTCAATTATGTTGAAGGAGATATATACAGCACAACAACTGTCAGGTTGTCTATCAGAATGATGAGAATATACCTGACAGACACATTGTTGGAAAATGAACATTATTCTATGTTTGTTCAAACAGTTAATGCTCAGACCAGCCAGCACAAATGCTCACACTGGTCTGGGTATTCAGTTTGCTATAGTCTGGATATTTTGTAGATGGGCTGCAAAGACCCCCCTGATTAAGTTGCACAGATTGTCAGACTGCTCCTTGTGCCATTTTTCTGGTGGCATACGTCCCACTCTTCTAGGTGGCTGGCTATATTGTTTTCTGTAGAAACTAAGCCAAAAACATCTCTTATAGGTTGCATCAAAGTGTTGACTCCTGTTTGCTTGTTAGACTTGCTTGAATAATCGCTGAGAAGTCTGGGTAAAAATTTCAGTAGAAAAGTTTTTTAAATATTTTTCCCAGAAAACAGGATTTGAACAATTTATATGAAATGTCAAAAATTTCAGTAGAAAAGATTTTGAAATATTTGTCCCAAAAAACAGGGTTTGAACAATTTGTAGTGTACTAAATTAGCCCAGAGAGTGGTAAAGGTTGAAGAGCTATAATCAGAGAAAATAAGCCTTGACATTTTGAATATAATCAGAGAAAATAAGCCTTGACATTTTGAATAAGAAGATGGACTATCATAAAGACAGGGGTAGCACTATATGCCCTTTCGACCATTCTTGAGTGGATAGGGGGCATAAAAATTTGGAATGTCCTCTGCTACAATTTGCTTATCACTTAAGGACTATGCTTGAATATTGGTTTAAAAGTTCCATTTAAGCATTTCAAATCAATAAACCCTAAAGTTCAGTATCTCAGTGACACTTGATAAAATAAAATATTCAGCATCATGTATTTTAATTAATACTAGTGTCAAAAACATGGGCATTCGCATGGTTGGCTATTTGCAATAATTTCACTTCTTGGGTCTTGCATGGAAGCACACTGGCCATTGGGAGATTTTAGAAAGTTTCTAATTTCACATATCTGCGAAAACCTTCTTTGTTTTGAGAAGATACATGAAATGTCTCCCTTCCGCTGATTCAAGAAGGGCAGTTGTCAGTTTCTGGCGAAAGAATGTGCACAATACTGGTTAACCGCGTAGAGGACTAAGCCTGCCCAGTAAACGTGTGGTTAGGTAAACTGACTGCGCTTGACATGACCCCATTGGGTTGACTGGGCCGTAAAACCTCAACACAAACAAACAAACATGAAATATCAGGTCTTATTTTAATAGAAAAATAATAAAAAAAATATTCGAGACTGTCATCTGCTGCAGCTGTAATTGGCAATGATTTGTAATGAACAAAAATTACAAAGAAAATGGCAGGTACTAGTAGACATGTACGTTTCTAAAATACAACAGATGTCGACTGCACTTGAAAGCAATGTAAACAAGCGAAGGTTTAAGCAATTGTAGGTTGATTGTTTATAAATATAGATCTGCTTATGGATAAAACAGTGTCAGCATTAGTTGTCTCAGCATTCTGGGGAGGTAATGCTTTCAAACTTGTTTTGCCGTCATTCTGAAAAAGAATCTGCACTGAAAGGAATAACTTTGTTCCCAAACTACTGATAGGGGTAAGGTAAATATCCTAACATTTCGAACACTTTATTCCATATTATTTTGTCTATATAAAAAGGTGCTTTTTATGCAGCTGTTTCTTAAAATACTTAGTGGAATGGCAAACAGTCTGGGTCTGCACTGTTTGGGTATGTCATTTTGTCATACATTTTGGTGTTCGAAAATTTTAGGACATTTACCATATCTTGAACCTTGTCCTGCTGAACCCGAACATATCCTGTCTTTGGAAACAGTGTGGATCCAGATCAGTTGGCTTCTGAAGAAGCCAACTGATCTGAATCTGCACTGTTTGCCATTCAGTATTTAAACTTGTATCAACAACCTGGATCAAGTAATCTAATTGGCTGAAAATTAGGAATGGGCAATCTTAATTTATTCAGCATGACAAGGGTTAAGGCAATTCCACTGAACAATCACAAGATGTCTGTGGTGCAAAAATGTAAAAAAAATATACATGTATTATATAATCGTCACAGAGCTTATGGTATTTGTAGACAGATAATTCAGATGAAATGTCAAGCATTTACTCGAAAAAATAGAATGTCTGCTGCTGCTGTAATAATTGGTGCTTTAAGGGTTAAAAGTGTCCGGCCCATGAAAACAATTCTTCTTGAAATATGTGATGTCATACAACTCTTCTTGTCTCCATGAAAATATGTAATGAGTCCTCATTAGAATTGCCTCATTGAGAAAATAACAAGGTGCTTCTAATGAGTAGCCACAATGTATGTTTTGTTGAGAAAGTAAGAAATATTTCAACAACTATTAGTCGGAAAAAAAAAAAAGCACATTATCTGGGGTTTCAAGTACCTAGCATGTGCTTTTCACCTGTTACAGTAAGAGATTATGTAAGCAGAATATCAACAATTAGCATGCTGGTTAAAAATTTCAGCAGGCGAAATTTTGAAATATTTTTTCTTAAATTTACCAGAAAATGGGGTTTGACATTTCTTGCAAATTGTCTCCTTGGGAGACAATTTGCATAAAATGTCAAAGCCCATTTTCTGGGAAAATAAGAAAAATATCAGTTTGTCATCTGCTGAATTTGCCTGTAGCATAGTAAGGTTAATTATAAGGTTCTTGCTTTCCTGATATTAACCCTTGTCCTGCTGAACCCGGATATACCATGCCTTTGCAAACAATTTAGATCCAGATCAGTTGGCTTCTGAAGAAGCCAACTGATCTGGATCTACACTGTTTGCCATTGAGTATGCAAATTTATAGCAACAATCCGGATCAAGTAATTTGATTGGCTGTAAATTAGCAGTGGGTGTGGCATCTTAATTTATTCAGCAGGACAAGGGTTAATGTAAAAAATGTGTGGCTGACTGTGCTATGGGACCTTATTAGCACATTCTTTAGGAACAGTCTGACTTGGGTTTTTTACCCTATTTGCTCAAGCATATCTTCCAAATATTTAGGTTAAAAGTTGTTCTGCTCCCATCTCCAGTGACTAAATATGTTTTTCATATAATCCTGTTTGATAATCAATTAAAAAAACCCCAAAATAACATTATGACTATAAAGGCTGGTCACTAGTGACCAGCTTTTATAGTTATGATATTATTTTGGTTTTATTAGTGACCAGCCTTTGTGGTAATGATATTATTTTGGTTTAATTAGTGAACAAACAGCCTTTGTAATCATGATATTATTTTAGTTTTATTTTAGTGGATTATCAAACAGGATTATAAGAATAAATATTAAGTCACTGGAGACTGGAGCAAGTCTAGTGTTTGGGTAGCAGAGTGGTTAGTGCCCCTGATTTCAGATTGCAAGAGAGGCCAATTTAAAATCATAACTGTACGGTGTTTCATTGCACAGTCTTTCGTCATTACTCTTCTGTCGTCATGATATCACTATTAAATAATGTTGAAAGGGACATAAAACACCAAATCTCCAAATTTAATTTCTCCAAAATGTATCGGTGTCTGCCAGCGCTCTTGATCAGAGTGGTTCCAGGTTATTATGTCCCCCTACCAATGGGGAGGGGGACATATTGTTTTAGTTGCGGATCCTGTTAGCATTGGCATTAGCGTGAGACTTTCTTGTCTGCACAATATCTTGTAAACCAGTGGTTGGATTTTTGTCAAATTTTCATGGATATACAGTTGGGACATATAACAAATAACTGATTAGAATTTAGTGACCTTGACGTAATTTTCACGGTCACAGCAGTAGAAAAACAGAAAATTGACGCTTTGAGGGAGGGATGGGGAGTTGGGCGCATCTGTTTTCTTAGAAAACTCTGGTATTAGTTATTTTTTGTCACATCTGCATTAGTTTGTACAACTTATGCATGCAAGTTTCCATTTATTCCTCTGTTGATCCATTTGTCTGTGTACTTATGTCCCCCTAAATGAAGTTTACAAACTGTAAAACTTTTCATTTAGTTTCACTTCACTGATTGTTTTATTTCACATTTTAGTATGCAGGTGGGACATAAACTTCAGCGAAGTTTTTCATCTTGTTTTTCCTTGAATATAATCTCATGAGACAGAAGATTCACATTAAATTTCTGCCTAATTTTCTCTGAAAAAAAAAAAAAAATAGAATGTCGTCTGCTGATTCTGTGGCAGGCATTTTTAAGGGTAAAGAAGGTGTTTTACCTGCAGCTATGTCAGTCTGCAATTTACAGCAGTCAGAAAATAATGGAGTTGGAAGTTGGTTTGCCACAGAGATCAATTGACTGTGAAAGTTGTGATAGAATTGAGCAGGTGATGGATAACAGTCTATTGCTCAAGATAAGGCACTGTTTTTTTCTCCCAAAATATTTCTATTTTCCTATTTCACCAGGAAAACACCTTGTTGTACTAGTGCCCGGGTGGCAGAGTGATTAGTGCTTTCAACTTCTGATCACTTGGTCCCTGCTTTGATTCCCGCTGGAGTCAGAATTAAACCATCACTGTATCTCACTTCATTACTCAGTCTCATTATCAGTTCCTATCATCTTGAGATGACTTAAATAATATTGAAAGGGATTTAAAACACCAAATCATCATCAACATTGTGGCACTTATTAAAAGCACCCACTCATTAGAAGTACCTGCATGATTCTAGTTAGATTTTTTTTTTTGTGTTTTGTGGAGAACCCAGGGTGGAGAAATAAGAAAATTTTTATCCAGATACTTATTATCTGGAGCTCTTAACATGCATATAAACCTCTTTCTAAATGCCTGATCATTCCTTCATTGTCTGGTTGCAGAATTGTGCCATATTTTTGAATGTACATCCAGAGCAGCTAGACTGAGTGGATGACTGGCTGCCTAGCTTAATTCAGCAGAGGACTTTTTGAAATTTTCCTTAGTTTTTCCAAGAAAATAAGGTCTGGCCATAATTTGCTTGAAATATGAAAGCCTATTTTCTGGGAAATTATGAAAAATATTTCAAAATGTCGTCTGCTGAAATTTTTAGCCAGCATGCAGAGGGTTAAAGTAGTTGTCAGGCCATTACCAGTGAATGTGTCTTAAAACTTAAAGTGCATCAGATGGCATTTTGATTTTTTTTTTTTCACTCAATAAGACTTGGCATTTCATGTGAATTGTCTGCGTAGAGAAAACAAGACTTGGCATTTCATGTGACTCGTCAGCCGAGCAGACAATTCATAAATATTTTCTCTGAAGAATAATTTAAAAAAAAATACTGGCATGTCATCTGCTACAATTTTGTTTTGCGCTTTAAGACTTAAAACCAATGAATGATAGCAAGTAGAGCAGACACTGGTCAGAAGCAGCAGAATGCAGCAGATGATCTGGGTCTGTACTTTTTGTCAAATCTGTCTGTCCCAATACTTTAAGGTAAATATGGTAGGTTCATTTCTTCAGCATAGCTCCAGGTAAGGCACTTTTTTTTTCAAACGCTTCTTATCAATACCCACATGTTTTTGTGGAGAAATAAGAAAAAGTGTTTTCTGACACCCACTCTTGTCTAGAACTTATAATGTACAGTAAGAGAATGAAATATTATGAAAACAGGCCTATTCAAATATATTGAAAATTTTAGAACCAACATAAGAAAATTTTCAGATGAAAAATTCTGATATTTTGCATATTCCTGCTCAAAACATAGATTGTGGGTACTCCTTAGAACTGCCTCAGCGAGGCAGTTCTAATGAGTACCCAAAATCTATGTTTTTTTTGCAAAATAAGAAAAATAATGTATACCCCTGTAAACCCCAGTTTTACTACATAAAAGTGGGGTTTAAGGGGTCAAAATTACATAGGCGTGTTTTCGTGATGTAAACGTCTGCTCAGAAAGGTAATTGGTGTGGATGCTTTTTAATGTTTCCCGACTTCTAGCAACAGAGATAAGGTAAAATTTAGGATAATTATCCCCATGCTTTGGCGATGGGGATATTGTGAACACCTTCGTCATCTTTCTGTCCGTCATTCCGTCACACTATCTTTTCCTAAATCACTGGGCAGAACTTAACCAAACTTTGTACTTGACTTCCCCTCATGGTAAGGGTGTGCGAGAGCGAGTCAGTTCGTCCGTCCGTGCGAGCCAATTCCGCTGAGTACCAACAAGGATTTTTTTATAGCCTAGTGGGGCTATACTGGATTTGCCATGTCCTTCCATCATTCTGTGATTCAGTGACTGTGATTCCGTGACTGCAAGATTAAAATGCATTTTGCTTAATAACTTTTATGTTTGTGGCCCTACTTCAATGAAACTTATACTACTCTTGGTCTCTAAGGTCAGTAAGGTGTAGTCACAGAAAAGTGGCCAAGGGCCCATAACTCTTGGAGTTATGTCCCTTGGTAGGTTTTCAAAATTTAAAATGCATTTTGCTTAATAACTTTTATGTTTGTGGTCCTACTTCGATGAAACTTATGTCACACTTGGTTTCTAAGGTAAGGAAGGTTTATTGGTAGAATGGTGGCCAAGGACCCATAACTCTTTGAGTTCTGTCCCTTCATAGGTTTTCAAATTTTGCCATTCTTGAAAATTTTTGAAACAGATTTCTCAAGAACTATGAAAGCTTCAAAGCTGAAAGTTCGTATAAACATGAACATTGACTGGATGTATCGTGTATACCGGAATAGCGGCCAAGGGTTCATAACTCTTGGAGTTATGTCCATTGGTAGGTTTTCTAAAAATTAAAATGCATTTTGCTCAATAACTGTTATGTTACAGTCCTACTTTGATGAAACTTATATCACACTTGGTCTTTAAGGTGGGGAAGGTGTAGTGGCAGAATAGTGACCAAGGGCCCATAACTCTTGGAGTTATGTCCCTTCATAGATTTTCAAATTTTGCCATTCTTGAAAATTTTCGTAACAGATTTCTCAGGAACTACGAAAGCTAGAAAGCTAAAAAATTGTATAAACATGGACAATGACTGGATGTATTATTTTCGTAACCGATTTCTGAGGAACTATGAAAGCTACATAGAAAGCTGAAAGTATGTATAAATATGAACAATGACTGGATGTATCATGTATACCAGAATAGGGGCCAAGGGTCCATAACTCTGGAGTTATGTCCAAGGTAGGTTTTCAAAAAAATTAAATAGATTTTGCTCAATAACTGTTATGTTTGTGGTGCAACTTCAATGAAACTTATATCACACTTAGGGGCTTTGAAAAAGTGGTACATGCATGGACAGTGGGTTGATGTATTGTATATTCAGGAATCGGGGCCAAGGGCCCACAACATGGATTAAATCCCTTGATAGGTTTTATGATGCCATGTTACCATATCCTACATGGGTGTTATCTGCTAAGGATGAATTAAAAATATTTCAATACTATATATATTTCTCCTCTGATAAAGCTGCAGTGGGGCTATAAAAACAGCTCTAGTTTTTTTTTATTTTGCCTTTACTGCTCTGGGCAAATTGAGCAGACAACAAATTGATATTTTCCTTATTTTTTACAGAAAATATGCTTTGACAATTCATGCAAATTGTCTCCCTAAGGAACCAGTTTGCATGAAGTGTCAAAGCCTATTTCCTGGAAAAAATAAGAAAAAGTATTTCAGAATTTAGGCTGCTGAAATTTTTACCCTCAGTGCTAAGCATTGAACAGAAATTACATCTCCGTAGTCTCTTGGTCTGGAACTGTGTAATTGGTACCCACAGCATGTTTTCTCATCACGTCATCAAGGGCAACGGCATACGTCATCAGTTTGATGAAATGCATGTTCCTGCAGCTGTATCAGTTGTTTGGATTTATGCCGGAATCACTAAAGAATGCAGAGCATAAAGCAGAATTACCACGTGTACCAAACCCGTCCATTTTACCCTATATAAAGCACTAACCACAACTGCATCAGAAATTTTCTTTTTTTTTCAGAGAAAATAAGGATTGACATTTCATGTGAATCATCTGCCTAACATATCACATAAAATGCTAAGTCTTATTTTCTCAGAAAAATGAAAATTTTTAATTGCTATAGTATTGCTTAACCCTTGTCATGCCGAATTAAAATGCCACACCAACTTCTAATTGTCAGCCAACGATTCCTTGATCCAGATTGTTGAAATAAATTCACATACTTTATGACAAACAGTGCAGATCCAGATCAGTTGGCTTCTTCAAAAGCCAACAGATCTGGATCTACACTGTTTGCAAATGCAGAGTATGTCAGAGTCTGGGTTCAGTAGGACTTGGGTTAATGCTTTAAGGGTTTATAGTATCTTTGACCAAAAGCAGAAGTCTCTTATAATTATGTTATCATGACTTTTTGCAACACCTCAGTCGGCAACAAAACCGATGTTACTGTATGTCAGCTTGATATTTTTTATGTAAATTGTACTCTATGTGTTAAAATATTAACCTTATTTTCTTGGAAAGATAAAAATATATATTAGAATTTGGTAGAAAATGCCATCTGCTACAAATTTGAATAGCGCTTGAAATGTTAACTCTAAAAGCGCCAGCCGCAACTGTAGCAGATGACAGTTTGAATTTTTTTTCATTTTTTCAAGAAGATAAGTCTTAACATTTCATGTTAAGCAGATGATTCACATGTAATGTCAAGACTTGTTTTCTTAAAAAAAAAAAAAAAAAAAATGAAATGTTTTTTTGTTTTTTTAGAATTTTGTCTACTACAAATATTGTGTGGCATTTAACCTTTACCACTCTCTGGGCAAATTCAGCAGACGAAAAATTGATGATATTTTTCTTATTTTTCCCAGAAAACAAGGTTTGACTTCATGCAAATTGTCTCCATTGGAGATAATTGCATGAAATGTCAAAACCTGTTTTCTGGGAAAAATAAAGAAAAATATTTCAGTATGTTGTCTGCTCTGGAGCCTTGAATACCTGCGTCATTCTTGCATACCAGATAAGCTAAGACATCTACAATTTTTTCTAGTGCTAACAAGTCCTATCCCACCTTGCTCACCAGGATAAAAATCATGTGTGATGTTGCCAGGAAAATGATGTCTGCTGTCACTTTGAGTAAACTAACCCAAATATGTAGTGGACAACATTCTAAAAATTTTGTTTTTCATAGAAAATAATTATATGTTTGACATTTAATGTGAATCATCTGCTGTCAAGACTAATATATGAAAACTAAAAAAAAAAAAATCTATATATATTTATTTAAAAATGTTGAGGGGTGGTTGGGTGAGGCAAAGGTGTCCTGTAGCTTTTACCACCGGGGTGTTCAACTGATACTGGCTTACAGTTGGGCAAGGCCTGTTGTCCTTGCAGCAGGTAAGGGTAAAGGGGGAATGTTGTTATTTCTTCTGTCTTCTGTTCTTTCACTTTCTTTCATTTCCCTCTTTCTTCCCTATCCTTCTCTTTCATCTACTCTACTATCTCTTTTCTCCCTTTCTCTGGGAGACAACACAAAATGACCACAAGGGTTGAAGTGTCGTTAAACCCCAACACAGTCAATCAATCAATTTAAAAATGTTGTCTGCTGCAGTTGTGACTGGCACTTTAAGGATTAAATTTCTTGGCCCAAGATTCTAGAAGGTTAGTTGTCAGTTTCTGCCAAAAGAATGTGCACAAGTACTGGTTAATCCAGTGTGGTTAGGTAAACTGATGGGCTCGACATGATCTTAATAGTGTTAACTGGGTTGTTAAACTTCAACTCCACCAGCAGATTGATTTGAAACTTTGCAGATGCTTTGGACATGGTCTGAAGATGTCCCCCTCTCTTTCACCCCACCATGAAGTGGAGGAGGGCATATAGTTTCACCTTCCGTCATACGTACGTCCGTGTGAGCCACAAAGTGGAGGGGGGGCATGTAGTTTTACCTTCCATCATGTACGTCCGTGTGTGCCACAAAGTGGAGGAGGGCATATAGTTTACCTTCCGTCATATGTACGTCCGTGTGTGCCACAATGTGGAGGAGGGCATATAGTTTTACCTTCCGTCATATGTACGTCCGAGTGTGCCACAAAGTGGAGGAGGGCATATAGTTTTACCTTCCGTCATATGTACGTCCGAGTGTGCCACAAAGTGGAGGAGGGCATACAGTTTTACCTTCCGTCGTATGTACGTCCGTGTGTGCCACAAAGTGGAGGAGGGCATATAGTTTTTACCTTCCGTCGTATATACGTTCATATGTGCCACAAAGTGGAGGAGGGCGTATAGTTTTACCTTCCTTCATACCTACGTCTGAGTGAGCTACAAGTGGAGGAGGGCATATAGTTTTTACCTTCCGTCATACGTACGCCTATGTGTGCCACAAAGTGGAGGAGGGCATAAAGTATTACCTTCCGTCATACGTACGTCTGTGTGTGCCACAAAGTGGAGGAGGGCATATAGTTCTACCTTCTGTCATACGTATGTTCATGTGTGCCACAAAGTGGAGGAGGGCATATAGTTTTACCTTCCGTCATATGTACGTCAGTGTGTGCCACAAAGTGGAGGAGGGCATATAGTTTTACCTTCTGTCATATGTATGTCCGTGTGAGCCACAAAGTGGAGGAGGGCATATAGTTTTACCTTCCGTCATACGTATATCCTTGTGTGCCACAAAGTGGAGGAGGGCATATAGTTTTACCTTCCGTCATACGTACATCCTTGTGTGCCACAAAGTGGAGGAGGGCATATACGAGGGATGTTCGAAATGAATTGCTTATTTCTTTCTGGAGACTTCAAATTTCAAGTTAGCCCGAAAGTACTCATTTCATGCCCTCGAAGTATTCCCCGTGGCTAGAAATGCAAAGTTTCAGCCGATGTATCCACTTCTTGAAGGTGTCACGGTATGCTGATTTGGGCACAGTAATAAGGTACTGATGAATGGCAGATCCAAGTGCCTGTCGGGACTGGTATTTCCGTCCAGCAAGGAATGCTTTTAATTTCGGAAACAAAAAGAAATCACATGGGGCAAGGTCTGGGGAATATGGGGGGTGAGGCAAAACAGTTACTTTTTTTTTCTTCAAAAACGCCGTAACTATTGCGGAGGTATGAGCTGGGGCATTGTCATGTAGAAGACGGACATGTTTAAAACCAGTGGCAGGGCGTCGTTTCTGATAATACTTTTTCAGTTTCTTCAGTACTACGCCTTTGTAGTACTTTCTGGTGATGCTTTTGCCCTTTTTCACTGGCTTTTTTATTGCGACTCCTTCACCAGAGAAGACGATTGCATACAAAACCTTCTTTGTACTCAAAGAACGTTTGGCAATTATTGGGCGTTTGCTGTGTTTAGTGGCCCAGATCTTATTGCTAACCTTTCTGACGGGCTCAAAATAATGGACCCAGGTTTCATCACCTGTGACGACATTGGCAAACTGCTTTTTGTCATATTTTGGAAACATTTGAAGCAGCTTTTTGGCCACTTTAACCCATTGCCTCTTTTGCTCGTCAGTCAACAGATGTGGCACCCATCTAGCAGAAATCTTTCTGACTTTCAAATGCTTCTTCAAAATAAGGTGAACCGTTGAAAGTGATATGCCTACCTTTCGTGCAATATCACGAACTGTAAATCTGGCATCTCCTTCAATGATTTCCTTTATTTTGGAAACGATTTCTTTACGAGATGCAGATTTTGGCCCACCAGATTTCGGTGCATTTTTGGTGAACTCTACACCAGACTCAAATTTCTTTTTCCACCGCCGAACTGTGTCATGAGACACACAAGAAGGTCCAAAAGCAGTAGAAATTTCAGTCATCAGCTTCTTCAAAGAACAACCATGTTTTGAGCGAGCTTTGATGTAAGCCCGTATTTCATCTTTTTTGTCAACGCTTCTACCAACCATTTTTACTGCAGTGGTCAATGACTGCGTGTATTCAAATGGCAAATTTTATGTCTTACACTTAGTCTAACATGTACATTTATACACCATTGTGTAGATATTGAATAACCCTATACAGGTATGTATTGGTTTTTATCGTGCCCCACGTGAATATCGAGCTAGAGGACAATAAGCAATTCATTTCGAACATCCCTCGTTGTTTTACCTTCACTCATATGTACGTCCGTGTGTCCTTCTTGTCAGTCTGTTCATCCGGCCATCACACTTTATAGTAATGTTCGTGTCTGCAATTCCCCCTACAGTTTTCAAGATAATGGTTTGAAACCTGCACTATAGTAAGGATATAGCTTGAGCATGTGCATAAAGGTCACAGAACTCTGATAGAATTATTGTTGGTAGAGTTACATACCCTTGATTTACTTAGAAAATTTGTCTTATACACATGGCATAGTAGGATTTGTGTCTCCATTTTCAGGATAATGATTTGATACTTGCAGCAAGGAAATATAGGCTAGGCATGTGCATAAAGGTCACAGAACTCTGATCTTTTTTTTTTTTTTTTTTTGCTAGAGTTACATACTCTTGATTTACTCAGCAATCTTGCCTTATTACATATGGCATAGTAGGTTTCTTGTCTCCACAACTTCTACAGTTTTCAGGATAATTATTTGAAACCTGCAGCGAAGTAAGAATATAAGACTGGGCATGTTTTTTTTGTTTTTTTTTGCTAGTGTTACATACTCTTGATTTACTTAGAAATATGGCCTTATACTCATTACCTATTAGGGTTCTTTTCTTCACAACTTCTCCTACAGTTTTCAAGATAATGATTTGAAACTTGCAGCAAAGTAAGAATTTAGGCTGGGTATGTGCATAAAAGTCACAGAACACTGATCAAATTTTTATTGCTAGAGTTACACATCCTGGATTTACTTAGAAATTTTGCCTTATACACATGGCATAGTAGGCTGGTGTTTCCCCAGTTGCTACAGTTTTCAAAGATAATAACTTGAAATTTGCAGCAAAGTAAGAATATAGACAGGGCATGTGCATAAAGGTCACAGAACTCCAATCAAATTGTTATTGCTAGAGTTACATACCCTTGATTTACTTAGAAATTTTGGCATAAAAAGCCAAATTGGCAGTAGCGGGGGCATTCATCCTCTTTCGGGAGTTTCTAATTTTTCTTTTTTTTTTTCCCCATAAAACAGGATTTGAAGTTTTATGCAAATTTTCTCCAATGGAGACAATTCGCATGGAATGTTGAATCCTGATTTCTTGGGAAAATAATAAAAATATATCAATATGTCGTCTGCTGAAAATTTTACCAAGTGCAAAGCTTTAAGGGTTAATCACCTTAGCAGCAGCTGTGTTCCAAGTAGGTAAACTGGCATGCCTCAGAATCCTAAAACTGTGATTTTGGAATGACTAAATAAAATGGGAGCCATAAATTGTAGAACATCAGATCACAGTAAATATAAAAATATGTACATGTGTATGTTTTGTTCTCTTGGCAAAAACTCTACAAAACTGCTGGAGGAGATCTGCATATAATTTGATCATGGTATCAATTATGAAGCTGCCATATGGTTCATGCGGATATATTTGTATAGCAGAAAAGATGAAGGAAAACAAACGTAATAAATCATGTGTACATTTCATGTTCAGCATTTCACTTGGTATATTCGTACCTATGTTTTGATGTGTTTACCTGAACTTGCTGCCAGAAATACTCTTCATAAAAAGTCATAGCTCCACACAAGATGCTTTTTTCATCCAAAGAATATTGATATTTTTTCTTATTTCTCCACAAAAACCTGTGTTGTGGGTACTCATTAGAAGCACCTTGCCGAGGTGCTTCTGACAAGTACCCAAAACATGTTTTCTTGGTGAAATAAGAAAAATATTTACGGGATACCCCCGCTTAACTGGCATGATGAAAAAGTGTTGAAGAAAGCAGAAAATATATGTGCTTATTGCGACTCGGAAAGATCTCTGTAATAATCATGCCTATCCTCATGTATGCCTGCACTTTAACCCTTAAAGTGCCATTCAGATTTGCAGCAGACCACATTCTAAAATATTTTATTTTTCAGAGAAAATGAGGCTTGACATTTCATGTGATAAGTTCAATAGGCTTAAGTGGCCATTCAAATTTGTAGCAGATGACATTCTAAGATATTGTAGGGCGCTTGATTGCAAAGATCCTTTCGGCAGTTTGATATAACTGAAATACTTATGAAAGAGCATAAATAGAAAGCAACAAATTTGTAATCTAAAACCGTCTCCTTTTTGTGAAAATTTCAAATCATATTACCTGGAAAAACATGCTTGTTGTGTGCTAATTACTTGCTGTAGGTGGGAAATAGGGGCATGTTAGTATTTCTTCTGTGTCCACACGATAGTCAGTTTTTGACTGAGTTGTCTGCCCATCACATGATTATGGTGTGGTATTATCGTTTTACACTTTTTTTTCCTCTCTTTTTATCAAATACTTCCTTTCTCCTACTTAAGTTCTTCTATCCCTTTTCTTCCTTTCTCTGGGAAGGGGACAAGTAGAGTTGTTGTGATTGGCTGGCACATTTACAGACTAATACTGATACCTTTTACAGACAGTGCAGATCCAGGTGAGATGGCTTGTAATGAGCTGTCTCATCAGAATCAACACTGTTAGCCATTCTATTATTGTTCTTTGACTGAAACGCTGAGATGCAACAATGCATGTGTTCAAATTAAGAGATGGAAGAGTCCATGTCAGAAACTTGGGGGTAAAAAGGGTTAACGTATACATATACCATATTTACCATATGTATTCGGACAGACAGGCCTGAGCAAACAGTTTAGACCCAGATGAGACGCCGCAGAATGCGGCGTCTCATCTGGGTCTACACTGTTTGCCACTCATCCAGCAATTTTTAGACACAACATCTGGGTAGTGAATTGAACTGGTTCAAATGTTAGAACATATATGGTAAGGAGTTGAGGTGTCCGAATACTTAGGGTAAATACGGTAGTCTCATCTTTTGCATCAAGTTGATTAGGCTGTGTAATAGATCATTTGTAAATCTATCACCTTTTTTTTCTGTATTGCGTATATAACAAAGTTAGTCTGATACGTAACATTGAATACATGCCAAACAGTCAAGAAGTCTTCATTCCGACAGTTTGATGTAATAGACTCAGTTGCAGCTTAATCATTTCCACTCTCAGGGCAAATTGATATTTGTTTCTTATTTTTCCCAGAAAACGGGCTTTGACCTTTCTTCTTAGGAGACCATTTGCATGAAATGTCTCCTTAGGAGACCATTTGCATGAAATGTCCAAGCCTGTTTTCTGGGACAAATAGGAAAAATATTTCAAAATGTTGTCTGCTGAAATTCTTACTCAGCATGCTAAACATTAATTTTGCTAATTGAAAAAAAAGTTTTCTAATGTGATATAAATCTGTTACTTCTGAAGCATTGATGTACACATTGCTGTTTAGTAATAGGGCTATTAATGAACAGGGTATTCGGGCCAAAAAAAGATCAACCCGAAAACCTAAATGCAAAATTCAAAATTGAAGCAGAAAACATTCTAAAGTAATTGTTTTTACCTTTCTAAGATGATAAGGCCTCGGTGGCTCAGTTAGATGCGCCGTCCGACTGGAGACCTGGAGGTCCCGGGTTCAACCCCCGCCGAGGTCGGCAACATTCTTTGTGGAGATTGATCATGAAATATTTTCTACGGTCATTCTCTCCCATCCGCTGATTCAAGAAGGGCAGTTGTCGGTTTCTGGCAAAAGAATGTGCACAATACTGGTTAACCGCTTAGAGGACTAAGCCTGCCCAGTAAATTTGTGGTTAGGTAAACTGGCCGCGCTTGACATGACCCCATTGGGTTGACTGGGCCGTAAAACCTCAACACAAACAAAGGCCGCGTTCCATAGCACAGTCCGTTCCGCTGATTCAGGATGGGCAGTTGTCAGTTTTTGGCAAAAGAATATGCACAAGTACTGGTTAACAGCTTAGAGCAGTAAAACTGTGGCTTGGTAAACTGACTGGCTGGACATGACCCTAATGGGTGGACTGGGCCATAAAACCACAGCTCAATTAAGATCCATAAAACAGTCGGTAATATGTCTGACTGCAGATACAGGTGGTTGCAAGTTTGACAAAACTTTTATGGAGATTTATCATGAAATCATTTCTACAGTCATCTCCCCCTTCAGCTGATTCAAGAAGGGCAGTTGTCAGTTACTAGAAAAAGTATGTGCAAGCTTTAGACCATGAGATTTTGGTGACATTGACCTTATTTTCAAGTTCAGCACAGGGCCAATAGTATCATATCTAAAGTTGGCTCCCTTTGGAAAATAGCAGTAGAATTGTTAGGGTGTATCCACTCACCTCAAGAAAATTATTATCTTCTTTTTATTTTCAAAATAAGAACTTGGGAGTTCTGTTTGATTGTGACGCTGTATTACTCTACATGCATCAGTGCTTGTACTATTATAGAAGTCTAGGAATTATATACTGCGCAAAATCTCTGTGGGACCTAAGATCTGGTTGGCTGGAAGCTGGGACTTCCTTATTATGAAGCATGTGCAGATAGACTACCGTATTTTACCTGAAATACTGGGGACATTTTTACTCCTTTCCATACTTGTCCTCAACCTTCAACAATTCTATTTCACTACCTGTTGATAGGTCTAAAAACAACTGGGTGAGAGGCAGTTAGACCTCTAGATAAGTAGGAGTAAAGGGTAGTTCAGCATTGAGTTTTTGAAACTCAGCATTGAAATATAAGTTAAAGGGGTAAAAATACTCAATGGAATTTTGGATTTCAGCATTGGAATCAAATTTAGGGGGTAAAAATTTTCAGTGAACTTTACAATTTTTAACATAAAGCAAATTCCTTCACATTGATTCTTATGTGAGCAGTAGCAGTACACTAGATCAGAAAGGGTTTAATCCTTAAAGCTCTGATTACAAATTTTTGCATTCTAGGTTCTTTTGCTGTTGTTATTGTTTTTCAGAGAAAATAAAGCCAGACATTTCATGTGAATTGTCTGCTAAGCAGACAATTCACATGAAATGCCAGCTATATTTTCTGTAATAAAAAAAAGAAAGAACTTTGTATGCCATACTTATGCTTGGTGCTTAAAGAGTTAAGCATTGCAAATGGACATTTAAGTATTAAGCTTTAAAGCAGGGGGTAAAATATTGTACCAAAATCTTATCTAGAGCACTGGGCTGTCTTGCTGTGTCTTATCTGGGTCTACACAGCCTCTCAATCTGGGTCTACACAGTTCGCTCAGGATTGCCGGCCTCGGTGGCTCACTTGGCTGCGCCGTCGGACTGGAGACCAGGAGGTTGCAGGTTCAATCCCCGCCGAGGTCGGCAACATTCTTTCGTGGAGATTGATCAGGAAATATTTTCTACGGTCATTCTTTCCCTTCAGCTGATTCAAGAAGGGCAGTTGTCAGTTTCTGGTGGAAGAATGTGCACAATACTGGTTAACCACTTAGAGGACTAAGCCTGCCCAGTAAAACGCGTGGTTAGGTAAACTGACCGCGCTCGACATGACCCCATTGGCTTGACTGGGACGTAAAACCTCAACACAAACAAACAAGTTCTCTCAGGCCTGTCTGTCCCAGTATTTGGGGAAGCATCTGGGTGGCCAAGTTGTTAGCGCTTCTGCTTCAGATCACAAGTTCCCAGGTTTGAATCCCACTGGAAGCGGAATTTAACCTAGGCCTGTACAGCATTTCATTGCACAGGTTCTTTCATTATCACCCTTCCATTGTCTTGATATCATTTAATGCTTAGCACTCTTGGTAAAATTTTCAGCAGACTGCATTTTGAAATATTTTTCTTACATCCCAGAAAACAGGATTTGACATTTCATGCAAATTCAGACAATTTGCATGAAATGTCAAATCCCCCCATTTTCTGGGAAAATTAAGAAAATATTAGGAGACAATTTGCATGAAATGTCAAATCCTGTTTTCTGGGAAAAATAAGAAAAATATCATCAGTCTGTTCTCTGCTGGAAATGTCCAGAGAGTGGTAAAGGTTAAATAATGTAAGAAGGTACGTTAAGCACAAAATCATTATCATTATACTTGGAGAAAATGTGGTATGTCGGTAATTCAGATTCTAAATAGTTATAATGGTAATTAGATTTAGTATAAGCCATTGTAGACTGAATAAACTCTACCACCCTATAAATTGGAAGAGTCGAATTTCAGTTTTAGGTATGTCAGGTTATCAAACAGTGGAGACGCTGATCAGATGCCACATTCTTTGGCATCATATCGGGTCTTGACTATTTGCCAGTTACCCTATTGGGGGTCTCCATCCTAAAATGTGATAATGTAAACAATCATGTTTTTCTTGTTTTTTTTTCAGGGAAGAAGAGGCTATAAAATTGGATGGATTAAATGTAGCACAAATGAAAGAACTCCGGGACAAAGCAGAGAAACATGTTTTCCAAGCAGAAGTAGACAGAATGATGAAACTTATTATCAACTCATTATATAAAAATAAAGAGGTACATAAATTATAAGCTGAACTCATTTAACCTTCAAACAGCTAAATTTAAGTATTAGCAGATAGCATTTTTCAAAAATGATTATTTTCCACAGAAAATAGGTTTTGGCATATCATTTGCAATTTTTAAGAAATTATTTGAATGAAATGTTAAACCTTAAGCAAGCAGACTTGTAGAAGACGACATTCTAATTTTTTTAAAATTAGTTTTCAGAGAAAATAAGACAGGGCATTTCATGTGAATCGTCTGCAAAGCAAACGATTCACAAAAATGCCAAGTCTTATTTTCTCTGAAAAACACACATAAAAGTTAAGATGTTGTCTGCTGCAGTTGTGATTAGCACTTTAAGGGTTAAGCCCTGTTTCCGGTAAAATGAGAAAAATACCACTGTTGTCTGCTTTCACTTTCCTTCAGCATGCCAGAGGCTAACATGGGGGTATACTGTTTTCACATATGTATGTCCATCCATCTTATGTTTTGGTTTCTGAGACTGGGATATCTAACAAGCACTGCTTATTATTTCTCCAAGGAAACATATGTTGTGGTATTCATTAGAAGCACACGTCCCAGAGGCACGCTTCTAATTAGTTCCCACAAGGCCACAATACATTTTCATGGAGAAATACCATATTCGACCTAATTACCGCACCATGCGCTTAGGTTTTTCAAAACTACTGGGAAAACTTGTAGTAAAATATGTTTCTGTCTACTAAGGATGCCCTTAAATATGTCTCTGCCTACAAAGGATGCCCTTAAATATGTCTCTGCCTACAAAGGATGCCCTTAAATATGTCTCTGCCTACAAAGGATGCCCTTAAAATAAATATCAGCAAAGGCCTTATTTGGTGATGTTTACGCGATTTTTTTCTGTTTTTATTATTAAAACATATGTTGTGGGTACTCATTTGAATTGCATCGACAAGTCGATGCAATTCAAATGAGTACCCATAACATATTCCTTTGTAAAGAAGTAGACAAACTGCTCACTGTCTGTAATTTGAAGACTACGGAATTGCTTGATTGTGCGCTTATAGGGGTATGTGCGGTAATTAGGTCGAATATGGTAAGAAAAATATTTTCTTGATACCCACTCATATTTGGAGCTATGTATCAACGCGCGTCAAACTGTATCCCCACCCCCACCCAGCCACTCGACAAATAAAAGCTACATAGTGAAGACAAATGCTGTTGATAGTAGATATGCAAATGAACACACTTACAAGTCTGTAGCAATGAAATATTATTCAGATGTAATTTTATTTAAATTTTGCATATTTAATGAGGTGGTCACAAATATGGCTGCCATGACAGCATTTTGAAGATCTTCAAAGTCAGATACATGTAGCTTTCTTATTTCTCAATAGATTTTTTAAATTGTTCAGCAAACTGCTCAGCTTAACTCGTTCCCCACTAGTGGCGACTTTTGTTGTCTGCTGATAACCTTTGCAAATAGTTTGGACCCAGATCAGGCCTGTCAAAATGTCGGGCCTGAACCAGATCCGAACTGTTTGACACTCTGATGGTATTCCTGAAAGATTTTTTTGAAAAAGTAAAAAAAAAAAAAAAAAAAAAATTCCATGACAAAAAAGCATGCAAAATTACCCAGCATGCAAAGAGTTAATAAGCTTTTTATTATGCCCCCAATTTGGAAGAAGTTGGCGGGGCATATTGCCTTTAGGTTGTTCATCCATCTGTTTGGTCTTGTCAGAAAAATATCTTGATATCTATGTGAGCTAGGGCATTGAACCTTGGTTAGCTTATTTGGGGCTGAGGAGTAAATTTAAATTACTGGTAAAGTCTGAAAAAAAATCAAGATTAATTTTGTGAGATTTAAGCTACTTTTCAACTTTGGTATTTTGTAGTGACAAGCATATGGATGGGGGCATAGTGTTTTACTAACACATATTTCTAGTTTGTTTTAATTACTTATATTCTAGCTCCAGATAAGATGCTTTTTTCATAGAAAAGTATTGATATTTTTCATATTTCTTGACAAAAACATACGTTGTGGGTACTCATTAGAAGTGCCAGCAAGGTGCTTCTAATGAGTACCCACAACATATATTTTGGTCCAGAAATAAGAAAAATAATGAGGATATTCCTTATCTGTAGCTATGTTACATGTTTATTATTTGAATTGCATTTTCCTTTCACGCACACCAAACAGTTTGGCAAGCAGAGAGGTCTGTTGGATACAAGAGGCATTCAGAATCAGAGCAATGACAACTTTTTTTTATTTTTTGCACTTAACGTGACAAAGTACATTATTATCAATAATGGTTGGAAGCATCTTGGCAAGGCATTTATATCAACAACATATGGCTTTGTTTTTGTGAATGAAAAAAAAAAAAACAAAAAAACATGTACACACATTTATGCATGCAACACAGCATGCACTTACACACACATGCAAACACACATGCATGCCTGCATGCACACACAGTGGCGCCAGCCTCGGTGGCTGTTGGATGCGCCATCTGACTGGAGACCAGGAGGTCGGGGGTTCAACCCCCGCCGAGTTTGGCAACATTCTTTTGTGGAGAATGATCATGAAATATTTTCTACGGTCATTCTCTCCCTTCTGCTGATTCAAGAAGGGCAGTTGTCAGTTTCTGGCGAAAGAATGTGCACAATATTGGTTAACCACTTAGAGGACTAAACCTGCCCAGTAAATGTGTGGTTTGGTAAACTGATCGCGCTCGACATGACTCCATTGGGTTGACTGGGCCGTAAAACCTCAACCCAAACAAACAAATGTTTTGGCAAATGCGGGACAAATAACATCTTGAAGTACATTCAGTGGGAAATGCTTATTAAAGATTACATATATTTTTATATAGTAGAATGTATTTGGCAGCTGAACATGGTTGTTCATGACCATTTTATCGGAAAAAATTCAGTAGCTGGATGCTGTACTAAAGAAAAATGACATCGCTGGGGTTAATATGAGTATGGTAATACAGTTTCTGTGTCAGAATATTTAGATAAAATATTATAAGGTTGCTGTTCCCATAGCTCTAGATGAGAGGAGTAGCTAGATCAATATTTTTCTTATTTCTGCATGAAAACATATGTTGTGGGTACTCATTAGAAGCGCCTCACTGAGGTGCTTCTAATGAGTACCCACAACATATGTTTTCGTGGAGAAAAAAGAAAACTATTGACACTTTTTGGTTGAAAAAAATACAAACAAAATAAAACTTATCTGGAGCTATGTTAGATATGCTACTGTATTTTTGCTTTTTTCAGATATTCCTGAGGGAGTTGATATCAAACGCTTCAGATGCTCTTGACAAAATCAGATTCCTATCCCTCACAGACAAGAGTGCTTTAGCAGATACTGAAGAACTTAGTGTCAAAATAAAGGTAAGTAGGACAAAAAATGTATTGTCAGAAAACATACCTAGTGCTTCCAACTTTGCCGGCCTTGGTGGCTCAGTCAGATGCACGTCCCGCTGGTGATCATTTCTTTCTTGGAGATTGATCATGAAATATTTTCTTTGGTCATTCTCTCCCTTCCGCTGTTTCAAGAAGGGCAGTTGTCAGTTTCTGGCGAAAGAATGTGTACAAGTACTGGTTAAAGGCTTACAGGACTAAGTCTGCCTAGGAAAGTGTGGTAAGGTGAACTCGACATGACTTTAATGGGTTGACTGGGCTGTAAAACCTCAAAAAGGAAAAAAGAAAAAAAAAAAGAGCATTAAAGGACAAAAAATGTGTCCTTATTAAATATACATAGTGCTCCAGTTTTCGGACACAAGGTACCGGAATTGAATCCCACTGGAGGCAGAATTCAGCTCATTCATTGCAGTCTTTCTTTTTGAATCATGACTTAAGCCTTGTCCTGCTGAATAAATTAAGATGCCACACCCACTTATAATTGTCAGCCAATCAGATTACTGGATCCAGGTTGCTCATACAAATTTATATACTGAATGACAAACAGAGCAGATCCATGAAACCTAGTGATCATGATCTACACTGTTTGCAAAGGCAGGGCATATCTGGGTTCAGTGGGACAAGGGTTAATTAAATAATGTTGGAAGGGATGTTAACACCATATCATCATCAGAAAACAAATCTGTTTGGATCTGTATTAACCCTTGTCCTGCTGAACCCAGATATACCCTGTCTTTGCAAACAGTGTAGATCCAGATCAGTTGGCTTCTGAAGAAGCCAACTGATCTGGATCTGCACTGTTTGTCATTAAAAGTGTGAATTTATAGCAATAATCCAGATCTAGTACTCTGATTGGCTGAAAATTAGAAGTGGGCACGGCATCATATTTTATTCAGCAGGACAAGGGTTAACTATCAGGATTCTGAGTACAGTCAGTTAACAACAAATTGATGATTTTTTTTTTTTTTTTTTTTTCTCCAGAAAATAGGTCTTGACATTCTGCAAGAATTATTTTCTTAAGCAACAGCAGCAAATATAAAACTATTTTCTGGGAAAAATAAATTAATTCGAGGTATTGTTTTGCTGAAATTATTACCCAGCATGCTAAGCCTAGTTTTCGTCTTAACCTTTATGGCTCTCTGGGCTAATTTAGCAGTTGACAAATGGATGATATTTTCCTAGTTTTTTTTTTTTTTTATTTTTTTCAGAAAATATAGGATTTGACATTTCTTCCAAATTGTCTCGGAGACAATTTGCATGAAGTATCAAAATCCTATTTTCTGGAACAAATAAGAAATATATTTTAAAAATATCATCAAAAAATTTTACCCAGCATTCTTAGTGTTAAAATGCCCAACAGTCTGAGAGTATTTTGTGAAATCTGTCCTTTTCCTTAGGGAGAAGAATAATTGATAGATTTGGCAATTGTACTGAAAACATTTATTGAAATTTGAATGGGACTTAAAACACTTTTTAATTTAAAATGGTGTCTTTTTTTATACAGCTGCTTGGAAACCTAGTGTTTTGGCATCGTTAAATTCATCCTTCTGTGACTTTTCTATTAAACAGCTGCTGCCTGTATTTTCCAAACAATTTAATCCTTAGCAAACTCCAGGCATAATCAGCTGGCAACAAATTTTCTTATTTTTCCTAGAAAATAGGCTTTGATATTTCATGCAAATTGTCTCCTAAGGAGACAATTTGCATGAAATATCAAAGCCTATTTTCTTGGCTAAATAAGAAGAATATTTAAAAATGTCGTCTGCTGAATGTTTTACCCAGCATGCTCCATCCACAGAACTGTTTATATGACTGTTTTACTTATACTTTACCACTCTCTGGGTAGTTTCAGCAGATGACAATTTTCTGGCGAAAGAATGTGCACAATACTGGTTAACCGCTTAGAGGACTAAGCCTGCCCAGTGAACGTGTGGTTAGGTAAACTCACCGCGCTCGACATGACCCCATTGGGTTGACTGGGCCGTAAAACCTCAACACAATCAGCAGACGACAAATTGATACTACCTTATTTACCCAAAGTATTGGGACACCAGGGTTTTCCCTGACTCACTTTTGGCAGTATTTTACTCCCAAAATCATGTTCTGGACTCCCAGAACTAAGGGATAAGAGTCCTGATTGATGCATTTATCATCAGCGTAAACTTGCCGGCCTCGGTGGCTCAGTTGGATGCGCCGTCCGACTGGAGACCAGGAAGTCGCGGGTTCAGCCCCCGCCAAGATCAGCAACATTCTTTCGTGGAAATTGATCGTGAAAAATTTTCTACGGTCATTCTCTCCCTTCTGCTGATTCAAGAAGGGCAGTTGTCAGTTTCTGGCAAAAGAATGGGCACAATACTGGTTAACCGCTTAGAGGACTAAGCCTGCCCAGTAAACGTGTGGTTAGGTAAACTCACTGCGCTCGACAGGACCCTATTGGGTTGACTGGGCCGTAAAACCTCAACACAAACAAAAACTTGATTTTATTTATTTTTGACTTTGAATTTTGATTTGTTTTGTACCTAAAGGACAAGAAATATAACTATTTGGGAAACAGTTTAATTTCTTTGAAACAATAAACACCTAAATCTTATTTATGGACCCCTTAACTCAAGATCAATGAGACACCAAGACCCTCGCTTTCAAACCCTGAGGGAAAACACTTGGACACCTTATCTACTTACCGTACTTCCCCTAAAACTCGAAATAGTCCATTTTACTACCTGTTGATGGCACTGAAATATTGCTGTATGCATGGTTAACAGTTTAGACCCTGATCAGATGCCCCATTCTGCATCTGATCTGAGTTTACACTGTTTGCTCAGGCCTATCTGTCCCAATACTTAGGATTATTGTGGTATTTTTTCTTCTTTTTACCAGAAGGTCGGCCCTGATATTTCATTCAAATCCTACTAGACCATTTACGAGGCCCTCCCACGGGTTATGGGGAACAGGGGAATAATGTCATTTATTTCAGGGGAACATAGGAACACAAGTCTAAAAATGAAGGGAACAGGGGAACAAATGTAATTTTGGAAAGCAGGGAACATAGAAAATTAAGATTTTGATTTTGGGGAACAAGGAAAAATGCTGAAATATTTCAGGGGGACAGGGGAACAAGTAAAGATTCAAGTGTTTAATCTGATATTAATTTGTATGAAGCCCCTTGGCTATCTCACTACCTTTTGTATTTTAGTGAACCCCTACAGGAGGCCTCAATTTGTAAGCAGCTTCCGTCAGTCTGATAATTCCCGGCATTTAGAGCCGTGTGCAATCTCTGACCAGGGGGTGGTCGGGTGGTGCGAAGGTGCTGTGTATCTTACATCACTGGGGCGTCCAACTGATATTGGCTTACAGTTGGGCAAGGCCTGCTATCCTTGTAGTGGGTAAGGGTAGAGGGGGAATGTTTTTATTTCTTCTGTTTCTTGACTTTCATTCCTGTTCCTCTTTCTTTCCTGTCCCTCTCTTTCATCTCCTCTACTCTCTCTTCTATCTCTTTTCTCCCTTTCTCTGGGAGACGACACAAAATGACCCTCAAGGGTTGACGTGTCGTTAAACCCCAACACAATCAAAATCTCTGACCAATTAGTGTGATTGGGGCCATCCTGATAGCCAACCAGAGTTCAGCAGCCTCATGGGGTAGCGTCAGTTCTTTGTGCGCACTTAGGCCTTCAACATCTGCAGGAATTTTTAGAAATTATATTCACCAGTAATTTTGCGGAGCAGGGAACATAGAAAATTGATATTTTTCTTTTGGGGAACAAGGGAAAATGCTGAAATAATTCAGGGGGACAAGGGAACAGTTATTCCCCCCCCTTTCCCCCCCCTCCCCCCCCCCCCCTCCCCCCGGGCCTTATTTGCACGAAATGTTAAAGCCTATTTTCTTGTAAAAATAAGAAAAAAAAAAGAAAACAGCATGCTAAAGTGTTGATATGGCGCCTAAATTATTGAATTGTTAGAATGGGATAGAGACTTCATTTAGATCTGAGACAGAAAGGGATCCATAATAGAACCCACAATCAATAGGGATCTGTAACAGACAAGGATCAGTTATTGACAGGAATCCATAATATGTGACGTTTAGGGCCCTGTAATAGGATTTTGAGCCGATGAAAATTGTAAACACATTAGCTAGATGTTTTTCCCAAGAGTACAGCAATGCAGTATGAAACTATTTATAGAAAAATTCATAGTGGTTGATTATTTTTTTGTGTGTGTCTAGTTCCTTTAGAATGTTCTTTCAGAATAGATGAGTTTTGTCTGTTAACCCTGGTCTTGCTGAGTCCGGATATTTCCTGACTTTGCAAACAGTGTAGATCCAGATCAGTTGGCTTCTTCAGAAGCCAACTGATCTTGATCTACACTGTTTGTCATTAAATATGTGAATTTGTATCAACAACCTGGACCAAGTAATATGATTGGCTGGAAATTAGAAATGGGTGTGGCATCTTGAATTATTTAGCATGACAAGGGTTAAAACTACCAATAACAACAATAGCAGTATTCAGGGCTCCAGATAAGAGTTTTCAGAGGATCCCTTCACCACAGCTCTGGATAAGAGTTGTATCCAGATGAGCCGGCCTCTGTGGCTCAGTTGGATGCGCCGTCCGACTGGAGACCAGGAGGTCGCGGGTTCAGCCCCCGCCGAGGTCGGCAACATTCTTTCGTGGAGATTGATCATGAAATATTTTCTACAGTCATTCTCTCCCTTCCGCTGATTCAAGAAGGGCACTTGTCAGTTTCTGGCGAAAGAATGTGCACGATACTGGTTAACTGCTTAGAGGACTAAGCCTACCCAGTAAACGTGTGGTTAGGTAAACTGACCGCGCTCGACATGACCCCATAGGGTTGACTGGGCCGTAAAACCTCAACACAAACAAATGTATCCAGATATATATATATATATATATATATATATATATATATATATATATATATATATATATATATATATATATATATATATATATATTTTTTATTTATCTCCATGAAAACATGTGGGTACTCATTAGATGCCTCATCGAGGCACTTTTAATGAGTACCCACAACATATTTTAGTGGACAGATACGAAAAATCAACAGTTTTTTGTTTCAAAAAGCACCTGTCTAGAGCTATGCTTCTCACAGTGTATATATGTGCAATGCAAAAAAAAAAAAAAAAAAAAAAAGGACCCAAAAGACCCTTATGACAATGCGAAAAGTAAGAAAAATTTCAAACTTCAAACATACCCTCAGTGTATGTTCTCCTGGAGAAATGAGAAAAATAATTATCTGGATATCCCACTTATCTGGAGCTATGACTGGCCTTGGTCTGGCTGTAGGACTTCACAGTCTAATCTTGGTCTTCTTCACTGTTTGCATCAGGGCCAGTTTTTTGGGTTGTGCATATTTTTTTAGTCTTTTTTTTTTTTTTTTTTTTTTGGTTATTTTGTGGAGAAATAAGATGAATTCTCCCCTTATCTAGGATTATGAGTGCCAGTAAAAACCTTCAATATCCAGTATTTCTAAAGATTTTTGACAGCCTTTAATCACTTATACTTATCAAGATGATATATCAAGATGATATACAGCTGTATCTGTGAACTTATTAAACCATAGCATCAGATAAGGCGCCTGTTTCATCAGAAAATTTCTGATATTTCTCTTATTTCATCACGAAAACATATGTTGTGGGTACTCATTAGAAGCACCTCATAGAGGTCCTTCTAATGAGTACCCACAACATATGTTTTCGTGGAGAAATAAGAATGAGGATACCCCTCTAATGTATGTTAATTAACCCTTGTCCTGCTGAACCTGGATATACCCTGCCTTTACAAACGGTGTAGATCCAGATCAGTTGGCTTCTGAAGAAGCCAACTGATCTGGATCTGCACTGTTTGTGGTTAAGTATGTGAATTTGTATCAACAACCTGGATCAAGTAACCTGATTAGCTGAAAATTTATTAAGTAGGACAAGGGTTAAACTAAGTGTATTCTTTCACAGTATGTTATAGTTCTAGGTAATGAGGGCTGCCCAGATATATATACTGTTGTTTTCTTATTTCTCCACTAAATCAAATACTTGAGGTTGTTCTGCTCAATGCTTACAACATGTATGGTTTTGTAGAGAAATAACAAAAGTAAAACCAATATTAGTATGTTTTGGGTGAAAACCATCTGGAGTCGTGGACCGTGAAACATCTGGAATAATTATGAACACTTAAATCACTATCACAACATCAGCACACAGCATTCAGAAATATATTTCTTTTTTATTATTATGCCCCCAACCCCCTTCATAGACATTGGAGGGGCATGTTGCTTTTGGGGTTTTTGTTTGTCTGTTCGATAACTATTTGAACTTGTTGGAACTGAGGAGTAGATCATCTGATTAACTTTTGAAAAAAAAGTGGAAATAATCTTGTGAGAGTTATGCGTTTTCAAATTTGGCATTTTGTAGGGACAAGCATATAGCTGGGTGCATAGTGTTTTACAGAAACATTTCTAGTTATTATTAGGAGAAAATAAAGCTTGATATTTCACATAACATCCCGAAAACATGCCTATATAATTTTGACCCCCTTAAACCCCACTTTTATATAGTAAAACTGGGGTTTACAGGGGTATACATTATTTTTCTTATTGTCCCCCGCCTTTTCGAAGAAAAGTGGAGGGACACTGTTTTTGGTTTTCCGTGGGGCGTGGTGCGTGGCGCGTGGCGCGTGGTGCGTGGTGCGTGGTTCCGAGTTTTTAGTGGGTACTTTGTCCCCTTAACTCCTCCCACAGTTTCTGTCCGATCCTTTTGAAACTTTACAGGTGTTTTAAGGATGGTCTGAAGATATGCATGTGGTTTTTTCAGAATCCTGAAATAATTTTTTATCACTTTTTCTGCATTTTTAACTTAGACATTTTTTGAGTTCTAATATTACAGAAGTCTATAGGGAGTAGGTACCTTGTCCCCTTAACTCCTCCCACAGTTTTTGGCCGATCATTTTGAAACTTTACATGGGCTTTTAGGATGGCCTGAAGATATGCATGTGGTTTTTTCAGAATCCTGAAATAATTTTTTATCACTTTTTCCGCATTTTTAACTTAGACATTTTTTGAGTTCTAATACTACAGAAGTGTATAGGGAGTAGGTACCTTGTCCCCTTAACTCCTCCCACAGTTTTTGGCCGATCCTTTTGAAACTTTACATAGGCTTTTAGGATGGCCTGAAGATATGCATGTGGTTTTTTCAGAATCCTGAAATAATTTTTTATTACTTTTTCCGCATTTTTAACTTAGACTTTTTTTGAGTTCTAATACTACAGAAGTGTATAGGGAGTAGGTACCTTGTCCCCTTAACTCCTCCCACAGTTTTTGGCCGATTCTTTTGAAACTTTACAGGTGTTTTAAGGATGGCCTGAAGATTTGTTTCTGCTCAAACACATAGATTGTGGGTACTCGTTAGAACCGCCTCAGTAACACAGAGATTGTGGGTACTCGTTAGAACTGCCTCACCAAGGCGGTTCTAACGAGTACCCACAATCTATGTTTTGAGCAGAAATATGAAAAATATTAGAATTTTTTATATGAAAATTTTCCAGTTTTTGGTTGTAAAATTTTCAATATATTTGAATAGGCGTGTTTTCGTAATGAGTTGTTGGCCTCATGAAATGTTATTAGAAGCACCTCTCACCTGGAGCTGTGTATGTGCTGTGTATGTATCTAAGAACAAATAAAAAATAATTATTTTTCCATGAAAACATGTTGGTGCTTGTCCCTTAGCCCCATTTCCTGGGAAAAATAAGAAATAATGTTATTCCTTTGTCATCTGCTGAATTTTCTTCAGCATGCAAATACCTCTAGTTGATTTCACCACATTTATAGACAACACATGAAATAAAAAAAAAAAAATGAAATAGAATAAACAAGCAAATTCAGTGAATTTTCGTCCACCGCCTTTGAATTTTGTTTTGAGGGGTATTATCTCTAGCAGATAAAAAGAAACTAATTATTTATTATTGTGTCTCTAAGTTAAAAATGCGGAAAAAGTGATAAAAATTATTTCAGGATTCTGAAAAATCCACATGCATATCTTCAGGCCATCCTAAAAGCCCATGTAAAGATTCAAAAGGATTGGCCAAAAACTGTGGTAGGAGTTAAGGGGACAAGGTACCTACTCCCTATAGACTTCTGTAATATTAGAACTCAAAAAATGTCTAAGTTCAAAATGTGTAAAAAAGTGATAAAAAATAATTTCAGGATTCTGAAAAAACACCTGCATATCTTCAGACCATCTTAAAAGCCCCTGTCAAGTTTCAAAAGGATAGGACAAAAACTGTGGGAGGAGTTATGGGGACTAAAAATTTGGAACCACGCACCACGGAAAGCCGAAAACAGTGTCCCTCCGCTTTTCTTCGAAAAGGCGGGGGACAATGAATTATATATTTACCCTAAATATTTGGACACCCTATCTCCCAAGACTGGCTGCAGTCTCCAGTGACTGAATATTTATTCTAAGAGTCATTTTTTATATTCCACTGAAATAAAAGCAAAATATCATGACTATAAAGGCTGGTCCTTTATCCTTTATAGTCATGATATTATTTTGCTTTTATTTTAGTTGATTATAAACAGGATTATAAAAGCATATTAAGGAGTTATGTAGAGTGGAGCCAGTCTACATAGCTCCTGAACACCCTTTTCCTAAAAGTTGAACCAGTCCCTTTTACTACCGATGGCTGTGTCTAAAAAGACCGGATGATGGTAGACAGTGATCAGATGCCTCATTCTGGGTCTGCACAGTTTGCTTAGGTCAGATTGACCAACTACATAGGGTAAATATAATAATAATTTGTATATTCAGTTTTTCATGTTTGTCATAGAATTTATTCTCTCTTACAGGCAGATAAAGATAACCACGTATTACATGTGACAGATACCGGTATAGGGATGACAAAAGCAGACCTTGTAAACAACCTTGGTACTATAGCTAGGTCAGGTACCAGTGAATTCCTATCCAAGATGGGTGAGGCAGAATCTCAAGTTGAAATGACAGATCTCATTGGACAGTTTGGTGTTGGTTTCTACTCCTGCTTCTTGGGTAAGCCTCTTTTTCAATCATGAGCTCTGTTGATAGAAATGGTTCCTTTCTATCATTTACCAGCAATGTGGCTTAATTGGTAGAATGTCCGCTTTGTGACCGGGAGGTTGTGGGTTTGATCCCCAGTTCAGTCAAACCAAAGACTTTAAAAATGGTACTTGCTGTTCTTTCGCTTGGCACTCAGCATAAAGAGAGTAGAGCTAGGAATCAAAATGGGTCAGCTCAGTGACAGTATAACGTGACTGCATGGAATACCATTTTGTATCTTCGGCCTGATATTTCAGTGAGGCAGCACTTTAGCGCTAAATGTGAGCATTGAGCTCCATCCCACAGCCAGACACTGTCACTGATTGTAGAAAGCGACGTAACCCCCCCACCCCCACCACCCCATCCCACACACATCCTACCCCCCCTCCCACCTCCCTCCCCAACAAAAAAAAAATCAAAAGTTGATAGCCTTTGGGGGATTCTGGCAAACTCTTTCAAACATATCCAGTCACCTTAAAATTAAACAGAATAGATACTGTCCAGACTGAAGCCAAACTACTTCCTGACTGTTTCCTGTAGCGTACAGCCACTCTGAAAAGTGTTTCAAACATTGGATGATGTCATCTTTATCCTAAATATTCCAGTACCATAACTCCTTACGGTACATATCTTAATCATGGTCATACTGAACGGTGATAGATAGGCCCTGCCTTTGCAAACAGTGCAGATCCAGATCAGTTGGCTTCTGATCCAGATCAGTTGCCATTCAGTATGAGAATAATTTGTATCAACAATCTGGATCAAGTAATCTGATTGGCTGAAAATTATAAGTGGATGTAGCATCTTAATATATTCAGCATGACGCTGGCCTCGGTGGCTCAGTTGGATGCGCCGTCCGATCCGACTGGAGACTAGGAGGTCGCGGGTTCAACCCCCGCCGAGGTCGGCAACATTCTTTCGTGGAGATTGAGGGGGTGGTCGGGTGGTGCGAAGGTGTCGTGTATCTTATGTCACCGGGGCGTCCAACTGATATTGGCTTACAGTTGGGCAAGGCCTGCTATCCTTGTAGCAGGTAAGGGTAGAGGGGGAATGTTTTTATTTCTTCTGTTTCTTCACTTTCATTCCTGTTCCTCTTTCTTCCCTGTTCCTCTCTTTCATCTCTTCGACTATCTCTTCTATCACTCTTCTCCCTTTCTCTGGGAGACGACACAAAATGACCCACAAGGGTTGACGTGTCGTTAAACCCCAACACAATCAATCGTGGAGATTGATCGTGAAATATTTTCTACGGTCATTCTCTCCCTTCCGCTGATTCAAGAAGGGCTGTTGTCAGTTTCTGGCGAAAGAATGTTCACAATACTGGTTAACCGCTTAGAGGACTAAGCCTGCCCGGTAAACGTGTGGTTAGGTAAACTGACCACGCTTGACATGACCCATTGAGTTGACTGGGCCGTAAAACCTCAACACAAACAAAATTCAGCATGACAAGGGTAAAGTTTGAAAAAGTCTTTGTTGATGTGCCATAAAACTGCTGGATGAGTGGCTAACAGTGTAGACCCTGATTAGATGCTACATTCTGTGGCATCTGATCTGGGGCCACCCTGTTTGCTTTGTCCTGCATGTTCAAATAGTTGGGGTTATCTTGGAGATATTGATTGAATGCATTTTGTTTTTCAGTGGCTGATCGTGTAATTGTCACATCAAAACACAATGACGATGAACAACACATCTGGGAGTCAGACTCCAATGAGTTCAGTGTGACGAAAGATCCCCGTGGAAACACACTCGGTAGAGGAACCACCATCAGGTAAGACTACAAATATATGCACTACTTAACTGGTTTGAGTGGCTCAGTTATTACAATCTCTGCATTTGGATTGGGAGGTTGCTTCTAATGAGTACAAACAACATGTAAAAAATGATAAAAATATTTATTAGCCCATTTCTTTTATCTAGATCTCTAGCATATGCAGGAGTCAAAAGCCATGATGGCCTGTGTATTTGAATAGTCTGATCTTAATTGTCTGCTTTGATAATACATAATGACCTACAAGGATTGACATGTTGTTAAACAAGAACTTGATTATTGCCTACCAACAAAACCCTTGTCCTGCTGAACCCTGATATACCCTGCCTTTGCAAACAGTGTAGATCCAGATCATTTAACTTCTTCAGAAGCCAACTGATCTTGATCTGCACTGTTTGCCATTTATTTGAATTTATAGCAACAATCCAGATCAAATAATCTGATTGGCTGAAAATTAGAAGTTAGTGTGGCATCTTAATTTATTCAGCATGATAAGGGTTAATGGATAATGTAGATTATATTGACAGACAGGAAAACCCTGATCAGATTTATCTGGGCCTTTGCAGTACACATCTCGTAAGGGTCTGTTTTTTTGTTTTATTTTGTTTTTTTGCATTGCACATTGTGCTTTTTTTTTTGTAGATAACATAATAAAACTGACTACCCTACTTGTCTAGAGGTATTCTACTGACAAACTTGTCAGTGCAGATTTACAAAATTAATATGACACATGAAAGTAACCAGATTCACATTCTTGTTATAAATTATACACAGGAAAATGTATTTTTCAATAGATTAGAATGTTCTGTTATTAACCCTTAAAACGCCAAGAAATCTGAAAATGTCCTCTGTTCTTGTCGTCTGCTGAATATTCTTGCAAACTTTTCAAATCTATTTTTGCATACAGGCAAACAGTGTGGGCCCAGATCAGACTGCTCCTAGAGGAGCAGTCTGATCTGGGTACACACTGTTTGCAAAAATGACTTAAAATCACTAGCAGATGACAAAACAGACGACAATTGTTGTGATTGGCAGTTTAAGGGTTAAAAATTTGGAGGGTAGATATTAGAAACCAGTTACTCGCCTTACTCAGGGGAGACCAGTCTGACCAAACAGTGTAGACCAGATCAGAGGCTGCTTTCTGCAGCCTCTGATCTGGGTCTTCACTGTTTGCCTCCCATTCAGGAGGTTTGAAGCTCAACAGGTAGTAAAATGGTCTTATTCAAAGTTTTGATCAGGAGTTAAGGCATCCAGATTTTTTTTGGTAAATATGTTATCTAGCTTTACTTGGTTTTGTTACAAGTCCGATAACACAGTCGGTAGTCCATCTTCATAGTTCCCCTTTGAATCCCAGCACTGCCACAAAACTTTTGTGAAGAATGATCATGAAATCATTTCTGTAGTCATTCTCCCTGAATTCAAAAGGGGAGTTGTCAGTTACTGATGAAAATATATGCACAGAGTTCTGCTTAGCAGCTTAGAGGACTTAGCCTGCCCAAGAAAAGTGTGAGTAGTTTAATTGACCGTCTTGATATGACCTTAACCCTTGTCATGCTGAATCTGGATATACCCTGCCTTTGCAAACAGTGTAGTTCTGAAGAAGCCAACTGATCTGGATCTTTACTGTTTGCTTTTAAGTATGTGAATTTATAGCAACAATCCGGATCAAGTAATCTGAATGGCTGAAAATTAGAAGTGGGTGTGGCATCTTAATTTATTCAGCATGACAAGGGTTAACAGTATTGACTGGGCTGTAAAACTAAATCAAAGAGGAAAAAATGTAATTTTGTTTCATCTCTTCCACCATTGTTTTGTGTTTCAGCCTCCATTTGAAAGAAGAAGCTCATGATTTCTTGGAAGAGAACACATTGAAAGAATTGGTGAAGAAGTACAGCCAGTTTATTACATTTAACATCTATCTCTGGACCAGCAAGGTAAACAATACATACCCTTCCACTGATTCAAGGTAGTTTCTGGTGAAAGAATGTGCACAATACTGGTTAACCGCTTAGAGGATTAAGCCTGTCTAGTAAAAGTGTGGTTAGGTAAAGTGGCCGTGCTCGACATCACCCCATTGAGTTGACTGGGCCGTAAAACCTGAACACAAACAATCAAACAATACATATGATGCAAAGTGCACGAAAAGGGCCTTTATGCAATTTACAGACAAGCATGCCCTGATCAACCTGTACAAGGGATACTATAGTATATGTCATTGAACAGAGAATGTCCAGTTAAGGCTGCACAACTGGATCTTCGTTGTTCGCATATGGCATAGGGGCCTTTTTCCCAAATTGCGCATCTTCATTTTGTTGACTGCTCATATCTCCAAATATAGCATGTTTTTCGAAAGAAAAGTACTGATATTTTTCTTGTTTCTCTATGAAAATGTATCTTGTGGTACTCATTAGAAGTGCCTCGGCAACATTTGTTTTTATCGAGAAATAAGAAAAATATTACATAGATACCCCCTCTTACCTGGAGTTCTGCTGTCACAACATTTTAGACACCCAGGTACTTAAATGCACTAAGTTAGATGTGGTAGGCCATTAGAAGTTAACCTTTACCACTTACTAGGCAAATTCAGCAGATGATAAATTAACGATATTTTTTCTTATTTTTCTCAGAAAACAGGATTTGACATTTCATGCAAATTGTCTCCAGTGGAGACAATTTGCATGAAATGTCAAATCCTATTGTCTAAGAAAAATATTTCAATAAGTCGTCTGCTGAAAATGTTACCCATAGTGCTTAGCGTGAAGATGCTAGAATATTTAGGGTAAAAGCAGCAGTTTTACTGCTAGAGCAGCTGTATAAAACAGCTTTTATTGGAAGTAAATCTTCCTGATGTTCTAGATTTGCATTTTACAGTTGTTTAAATACATTCAATGCTGCAGCTTTAATGCTTAGCACTCTGGGTAAAAATTTCAGCAAACGATATTTTGAAACATTTTTCTAATTTTTTTTCCAGAAAATGGGCTTTTACCATTCATGTAAATTGTCTCCTTTGGAAACAATTTGCATGAAATGTCAAAGCCTGTTTTATGGGAGAAATAACAAAAATATCACCAATTTGTCGTCTGCCGAATTTGCCTGGTAAGTGGTAAAGATTAATGGACTTGAGAACTTTTGAAGCAGTAAATTTTGTCCGTGCATTACTCCAAATAAGGAACTTTTTTTTTTTCAGCCAAAAATTGTTGATATTTTTTATTTTATTTCTCCATGAAAACTTATGTTGTGGTACTCAATAGAATGCCTTAGAGAGGTGCTTCTAATGTGTACCCACAATATACGCTTTCGTGGAGAAATAAGAAAAATACTTTCCTGATAATCTCTCTTATCTGGAGCTATGCATTTGCCATTTGTTCAGTGAAGGTTAATGCATAAGAAATGTTGGTTTACAGTTAAAGTGTTCATGGAGATATTTTTTTCAGTTTTACAGCTATAAACATCTTTTTAAACAAGTTATTTAGGCACTCGATAAAAATAGAATAACTCATTTATCCTTGTCCTGCTGCTTTTTGTTCCAATCTGGGTCTATGAGGGGTACCCTTACCTGAGCACTCTTATTTCCCTCGTTTTTCACCGATTTTATTCAAAACTCCAAACATAGTGAAGTAACAAGCACGCTTACTATTAGCAGATCAGCTATGACCACATAACCATCATAAGCTAGCAAGTCATGCGACAAACCAGTGTTTGTTTAAGATACTAAAAAAAGAAATAGAATTAGAACTTCAAGAGAGTAGTGCCAAACATGGGTGCAGGAAGGATTATATTTATTGCATTGATTTATCTACCATTTGTGTACATTTATCATAGGAAGTTGTTTAGTTAGAATCTGTGTGGTTGGCACAGGATCCTGTTTGAAGGCTGCATTTAAGCACATCCTCTCCCTTACTTGTCAGAAAATTAAAGCTAAAGGATGAGCCTGGTTTCTAGAGGTAGTTAGATGCACTCAAATAGTCTTACCCTATGCAGTAAATATATCCTAAAATTTCGTACACCAAGGCCATCCTTAAAATATTCTTTGTTTGATGTGCTCCTACCCATCAATTTCAGAATGGGTAGGTAGGTCGGTCAACTTTTTTTTTTGTTTTGAATCAGATAATATTGTATATAATATCTCTTTTACTGTAGATAGTATATGGTCCAAAATACTGTCCATAAAAATATATTTCAAAACAGTGTCTACAATTGAAAATAAAGTTTAAGATAAAAAGATTTTAGTTAATGTGAATCTGTCTGTTGTAGGCTCTTAAAGAAACAAAAGGTTCTCTAGAACGACCAAAAAGATTTTTGGGTAGAGCCAATTTTGATGGGTAGGAAGGAGCACAGCAAACCAACATATTTTTAAGGTTGGCCCAAAGTCTATGACAAAATGGCATAGGCAAACAGTGCAGACCCAGATCCTTCAGGAACAGTCTGATCAGGGTCTACACTCTTTGCCTTTTTCGCTTAAGTATTTTTACAAGCAACTGCATAAAAGCCAAAAAAAGAATCAAATAAAGCACTCAAAATTTTAGGACATTTTACGTAATATGCATAGCTTTTGATAAGGTGCTTTTTTCAACCAGAAAGTATCTATATGTTTCTTATTTCTAGACAAAAACATATGTTGTGGGTACTCATTAGAAGCGCCTCACCGAGGCGCTTCTAATGAGTACCCACAACATATGTTTTCGTCAATAAATAAGAAAACTATTTGCCTAATACCTTCTCTATATAGACCTATGATATATGTAACTTGGAAGATTCTATGCATACCAAAAGTAAGTTTATTTGCTTTTTGGATGCAAAATCAAGTTTTCATTAAGCAATTTCATAACATATTCAATTGCCTTTGACGTATTGTTTATGTCTGTGGTAATAGATTAATTGCCTCTGTTGCAGACATAAGCTTTGGCAGATAAGAGAAATGAGAGATAACCAGACTAACTTCTAAGCATTAACCCTTAAAATGCTAATAGCAACTACATCTGACAACACTTTGAAAAAAAAAATATAGTGATTTTTTCCCAGAGAAAATAAGGCTTGTCATTTCATTTGAAGTGCAGACAATTCACATGCAGTGTCAAGTCTTATTTTCTCTGAAAAATAATAAAATCAATTTCAGAATATCCTCTGGTATAAATTTGCTTTGTGCTTTAAGCATTTAAATATTTACTGATGTTTAGTTTTGGCACTTTCAGCCATTTCCTCATCCTACTGCCAGCATAGTCATAGCCAGATATTTTGCTTTATGGAAAAACCTGGTCGTGGTCCCCAGAAATGTCAGGGCTATGCCAGGCTCCATATCCCAGATGTTAGCATGTCTGACTGCAGATCCAGGGGGCATAAGTTCAAATCCCAGCTCAGCCACATATCTATCTCGGAGATTGATCATGAAATCATGTCTGTGATCATCATTGTTGTGATTTCACTCCCCCTCCCCTTTCACTGATTTAAAAAGGGCAGTTGTCAGTAACTGGTGGAAGTATGTGCACAAGTACTGGGTCCTAGTTAACAGCTTAGCCAAGATTAAGCCTGCCCAGGAACAGTATGAGTAGGTTACCTGACCGCACTGGACGTGACCCTGTTGGGTTGAACGGGCTGTAAAAAAACAACTAAAACACACACACACACACACACAAAAAAATATATATATATATTAGTTGTTACTATTAATATTTTGTTACTTTTAATATTTAGGCATGCTTATTAATATTTAGGTGTATGGAAATTTTCCACTGAACAGCTTTCCCTTTCATTTGTCATTTGTTCAGTGAGTGGCTAGAGTACTTCTGTTTAATTCATTTTGATGCCAGAAATGAGACTGTAATGTGTTTCAGGCCAAACAAGGAGTGAGTAATGTATTTCTAAAAATGTTGTAAAGTATAGTATAATTATGGTATATTTTCTCTAAGATTTCTTTCTTTCAACTTTACCACTCTCTGGGATAATTCAGCAAGTGACAAGTTTGTGATATTTTCTTATTTTTCTAAAAAAAAAAACAAAAAAAAAATAGGATTTGATATTTCATGCAAATTGTCTCCACTGGAGACAATTTGCATGAAATGTCAAATCCTGTTTTTCTGGGAAAAAATAAGAAAAATATTTTAAAATTCCATCTGCTGAAAAATTTACCCAGAGTGCTAAGTGTTTAGGGAATTGATACACTTTCAGGGGAGGCAACTATCAAAATTGTTTTTGTCTTGTTCTGAAATTTGGTCTGTTCTGAAAGGAAAGAATTTTGCTCCCCATAGGAGCTTTAGAGTAGACCCCTTTTCAGGTGGGAAGGGGAGCAAATTCTTTCCCTTTGGAGTAGACCCCTTTTCAGAAGAGACTTGAGTGTGCAGGAAAGCAAATAGGAAGTCACAAGTTATCTCCCTTATAAAAATGTCAGAAAATTTACCTGGTGGATCAAGTTTCCTTAAGCATTCTCATCTTTCCAAAGATTTTTTTATAATTTCTTCAGGCCGCATGCAAAAACATGTCTTCTGGCATATGTGGACAGTGAAGGCCCAGATCGGACTGCACATCTGCGCAGTCTGATCAGGGCCTTCACTGTCCGCTGACAGAATCATTTGATACAATAGAATGTATGATTGGAGAGCAAAAGACCGGACAGTACTTAGGGCATGCAGGGGATGATCTAAATCCACGCATTTTGCACATATTCAAAGGTACTTTTTTGCTTGATGTGGCCCAATATAATAATGAGTATATCAGTTTGGGTGTATTCAGTCATGTTCATCTGGAGCAGAAAACAAAATACTGAAACATTCATTGTACAACTTGATGACAAAGAAATTAGGGTACTGTGTATCAACCAGATTATTCATAGTACGCTGTAGATAAAACTTTTTATAGGCCAAAATAAAAATTTTCGGACATTATTCTTATGCAGAGGATTTGTTAACCCTTGTCATGCTGAACCCAGATATGCCCTGCCTTTGCAAACAGTGTAGTTCCAGATCAGTTGGCTTCTGGAGAAGCCAACTGATCTGGAGCTGCACTGTTTGTCAATAAGTATGTGAATTTATAGCAACAATCCAGATCAAGTAATCTGATTGGCTAAAAATAAGGAGTGGGCTTAGCATCTTAATTTCTACAGCATGACAAGGATTAAAGAGGAGTATTTGGTGAAAATTTGGGGAAAATTTTCTCCATTTTTCCATAAAAAAATGCCTTGGTGGCTCAGTCAGATGCACGTCTGACTGGAGATCGCGGGTTTGATCTCCACCGGGTCCGGCAACATTCTTACATAGAATTTGATCATAAAATATTTTCTACAGACATTCTCTTTCTTATGCTGATTCAAGTTTCTGGCGAAAGAATGTGCACAAGTACTGGTTAACTGCTTAGAGAACTAAGTTTGCCCAGGAAAAGTGTAGTAAGGTAAACAGACTGCTCGACATAACCTTAATGGGTTGACTGGGTGGTAAAAACCCAGGGCCCAGTTGTTCAAAGCGTCGTTAGCTTAACGAGCTAGTTAAGGGTCATTTCGTTAACTGTTTTAGCAGATTCAATATACAATATTCTGAAATTTTTTGCTGAAAAAATGTGAGTTGCTTTTGCACTGCAAAAGCTACTCACATTTTTTCAGCAAAAAATTTCATCATATTTGCGTATCACTTGATAGAAATTTTAACAAATCGTTAAACAACGACATCGTTAGCTTTGAACAACTGGGCCCAGGTGGTCAATCAGTCTTCATCAAAACATATGTTGTGGGTACTCATCAGAAGCATACAGGTGAGATACTTCTAATGAGTACCTACAATGTATATTTTTATGGAAAAAAGAAAAAACATTCCAGATTTATCACAAAATACACCTCCTCAACAAGTCCTCTGCTTACATCGTCCCCATAACAGTGTTGGTATTATTTGGATTCATCTAACTGAGGTCATTCCAGTTAGTACCACAACTTAACTGTTCATGAGTAAATAAGAAATGTGATCAGGGATGTTTCTTTTATCAAAAGCTGTGGTTCATATTCCGAATTTCAAGATAGAAATTCTTGAAGGAATGTGCACATTTTTCTGGTTAACCACTTCAAGGACTGTGCCTGCCCAAGCAAAGTGTGGGAGGTAAACTGACTGTGCTCGACATGACCCTGATACAAGACTTCAGCTAAATCAAAAAACCAGTAGATAAAGTAAAGCAGTTATATAGTTCCATTTCTTTGATTATTTGTTCAGTAAGAAGCCCTACTATTTCATATGAACTCGACATTTTTTCTTCTTCAGTGTCTTCCTCAGTGTGTCAAAAGAATATTTTTCATGCTTTTTTGTTTTCTTCATTTATACTGTTTAATAGGATATTGGCTTATCATTATTAGGAAACACCTTTTGGAAAATTGTGTTCATTCTGGATAACGTGGATTTGTCAAGCAGCTTGACAGATGTTTTTCGCTGTTATCATATCTTTTCTTGCCCTTGTTATGTCTATATGTTGTAGCTTTAAATAAGGTACTATTTTTTTATCCAAAAAAGTATTAATATTTTTCTTATCTCTCCACAAAACAAAAAACATGTTGTGGGTACTCATTAGAAGCACCTCAGTGAGGTGCTTCTAATGAGTACCCACAACATAGGTGTTCATGGAGATTTGCTGGCCTTGGTGGCTCAGCCGGATGCCCATCTGACTGGTGATCAGGATGTTGTTGTTCGATCCTTGCTTGGTCTGGCAATATTCTTTCGTCGAGCTTCATAAATATTTTCCCCCTTCCACTGATTCAAGAAGGGCAGTTGTCAGTTTCTGGTGAAAGAATGTGCACAAGTACTGGCAGATTGCTTAAAGGACAAAGTTTGCCCAGAAAAAGTGTGGTTAGGTAAAAATGACCACGCTCGACATGACCCCATTGGGTGACTGGGCTGTAAAACCTCAACACAAACAAACAAAAACCACCAACTTCCACAAGAATATGAGCATCCTGGTGGCTGAGTGGTTAGCGCCCCCAACTTTGGATCAAAGCTGGCTGGAGGCGGAATTCAGCTCATAAGTGTATGACCCTTTATTACACAGAGCCTTTCATTATCATTCTTTAATTGTCTCAATATGACTTAAATGATGTTGAAAGGGTCATAAAACACCAAATCTTCATTATTATCATCATCATGGCACGAGAACAGCAGAAAATGTTTAACTTTCACAAAGCTGATGTTTTGGTTTTCTGTAGACCTGTATTTGTCTTGTAGTCCTGCTTATCAGTATCACTGTATTGAGATTCATCATTCTTCTATTTCTGATGCTAACATTGTTTCCCTGCTTCAGTGAATCTTTTTATTTTGTCACTTTCCAAATTTTTACATTCAGATTGTTTTTCCCTTGTTTTCTATTAATTGAAGAACTTCAAGAAAAATTGAAAACTCTTTTACAATTATTTTTTTCTGTGTTTTCCTTTATTTGAAGAACTTACGAAAAATTGTCAACATTTCATTGTTTTTTTTTTCTTGTTTTCTTTTGTGTAAAAACTTCAAGAAAAAACTGCCAACTCTTTTACCTCTGTCTGTAAAAACTTAAAACACATGGATTAACAAAACACATTAACAATCATCATTCAACTTGTTTTGAAGCATCAGAGTGGCTGGGTGATTAGAGCTCTTGACTTTTGGTCACAAAGTCTCTGGTTTGAATCCGGCTGCAGAAGGAATTCAGCTCACGACTACTTCATTGCACCGAGCCTTTCCATAGCAACAGATAAGGCGCTTTTTTCATACAAAAAATGCTGATATCTTTCTTATTTCTCAATGAAAATGTATGTTGTGGGTACTTATTAGAAGCGCCTCAACGAGGCGCTTCTAATGAGTACCCACAACATATGTTTTTGTCGAGAAATAAAAAAATATGTGGATACCCTCTTATCTGTAGCTATGCTTTTCATAATCATCCTTCCAACATCTCAATATGATATAAATAATGTTGAAAGGGAAGTAAACAGCAAATCATCATCATCATCAACCTCTTTTGTTCTGGTCAAGGTCAGGCTCCCATTTTGCTTGATGTGTCATCAAGATATGTGAATGAACAAGTTTTTTTTTTTTTTATGTGTGTTTTTTTTCTGTGGTGTAAGTACACTGAAACGTATACCATAAGATGGGTTCATTACAAGACAGTTTCGGATATAAGAGGGTTTAAATGTGGATCCCCAAAACTTGTGTCCAAACAAAAATGCCTAGATTATATAGAAAAATGACCATAAATGGTCATTTTTACTAAATAATCTATACATGTTTGCTTTGATGGTCATTTTTCTATATAATCTATACATTTTTGTTTGGATATACAGTCAACCTTCTTTATACCAGCACTCGATACGACAAAATTTGTTATAATGACAATTTGAATGTCACAAAATCTTCTCTCAAGAGGTGACAGTTAATGAGAAATTATGTGAGAGTATTGCATTAAAACTTCAAGCAACATGTGTTTTGGATATTTGTTAGAATTGCCTCACTGAGGCAATTCTAACAAATATCCAAAACATATGTTCTATGAGTAAATAAGAATAAAACAAGGTCTTTCTTACATATCATTCTGTCCATTAATGATTCTTTAAACCAACAAATCCATTGTAATGGCAACATCTTTGGGAACAAATGCTGTTGTTATAACGAGGGTTCACTGTAACGTGATTGTTTAGCTAACATGGGTTTTGCTTTGGATGCCAGCAATAGTGTTATAAAGAGGTTATTGTTTATTACTGTTTTCTCTGAGCAGACAGAGGAAGTTGAGGAGCCAATAGAAGACGAAGATGAAGAGGAAGCTAAACCCGACAAGGATGAGGATGAGGATGATGATGAGGCAGAAGTTGAAGAAGAGAAGGAGGATAAGCCAAAGACAAGAAAGGTGTCAAAGACTCTGTGGGACTGGGAACTGATTAATGATACCAAACCTATTTGGACTAGAAAGTGAGTAGAACAGGACACCTGCTAAGAAAACTTTGTTGATCTGGCCTGGCCTGTTAGCACTTCACACTGTTGGTTAAACTTTTAGCAGACATCATTCTCTCATATTTTTTCTTCCTTTTCCCAGAAAACAAGTATTGACATAACATGCAAATTGTCTCCATTGGTAAAGGTTAAGCAGCTGGAATGTCATTCCTCTGACTGTCAACTTTTGCATCAACCCTAATACAATCATCTTACCTGGCATACACATTCTCTTTATCATGAACAATTATTGTATTTTATTTTTCATGGTCTTACAACTTTGCCATTTTTTTTTTCAATGAGGTGCTTCTAATGAGTACCCACAACATACACTACAACCTCTTTATAACACGGTTCATTATAACATGGTTTTGGATATAACACGGTTCAAAGATGGATCCCAAAAATGTATAGATTATATTGAAAAATGACCATAAATGGTCATTTTTCAATATAATCTATACATTTTTGTTTGGATATAACACGGTTGTTTAACTAACATGGTTTATGCTATGGACCCAAACAATAGTGTTATAAAGAGGTTGTGGTGTATTTTTCATGGAGAAATAAGAATAATTATTCCAGAGTTATCACCAAAATTTAATACTCCTCCTTAACAAGTCCTCTGTTTGTAATTTTACAGACCGGCAGATGTGGAAGATGATGAGTACAATGATTTCTATAAGTCCATCAGTAAACAATCGGATGAGCCTCTTGCTAAGATCCATTTTACAGCCGAGGGTGAGGTGACATTCAAATCCATCTTGTTCGTACCAAAGACTGGTCCATCCGACATGTTCCAGAACTATGGTAAAAAAGTAGATGCGATTAAGGTTAGTATTATAGGAATGAGGCATGCCCTTAATCCATCCGGTTTCTCACCCCTGTGGTTCGAGTCTCACTCGGATCACATGTGGGAAAGCCAAGTTCTGCTTACGGATGGTCAGGTGGCTTTTCCCTGGGTTCTCCGGTTTTCGCCCACCTCTGATGAATGATCGGCTCGATATAAGTGAAATCTTCCTGAAAGGGCAGTAAAACCCCTCCCTCCCAAAAAAAACAAAAAATTATAGGAATGAATTGAATTTTTGTAGATTTTTATAAAGTGTAAACTTCAGCGAAGCTCTTACAAATTGAATAAAAACCCAAACAGCTTTATATTAAGTTTGTGGGAGATTTGCTAAGGTTTATACATTGATAAATTCCACAAAAGTTCAATTCATTTCTTTCCAACTCGTCATACTTTTATACATGTAGGACCAGATAAAGGGAATAGGAGATAAGTTTTTTTTTTTGTTTTTTTTTTTGCACTAAATTATATCTAATCATGCCCGGACCTTGGCTCGAATGCGTGTCCGACTGGTGATCAGGAATTTGCGGGTTTGACCCCCACCTGGTGGGCAACATTCTTTCATGGAGATTGACCATGAAAAATTTTCTATGGTCATTCTCTCCCTTCAAGAAGGGCAAATATTAGTTTCTGGCAAAAGGATGTACACAGTACTGTTTTACTGCTTAGATGACTAAGCCTGCCCAGTAAAAGTGTGGTTAGGTAAACTGACTGCGCTCGTTATGACCCCGTTGGATTGACTTGGCAGTAAAACCTCAACACAAACAAACAGTCTCTTATCATGTAGTTTCTCATTGGACTTTTCTTGCTGAGATGGTTCCAATGAATACCCATAAGATATGTTTTGGTGCAAAAATAACAAAAAAATGAATAAATAAATAATACATGATAAACCCCCTTTGTGACACTGTTGCTGTGATCCACAGCAAAAACCATGTTAGGTAAACTACTGTATTGCATCCAAATAAAGATGTATAGATTATATAGAAAAATGACCATAAATGGTCATTTTTCTTTATAATCTATACATTTCTGTTTGGATGCAACATTTTTAGAAGTCCATGTTTAAATGTTATATTGCATCCAAATAAAGATGTATAGATTATATAGAAAAATGACCATAAATGGTCATTTTTCTTTATAATCTATACATTTCTGTTTGGATGCAACAATTTTAGGAGTCCATGTTTAACTGTTATATATCTAAAATAGTGCTAATAATGAACCCAATTATAAAGAAGTCATAGCTCCAGAGAAGAGGGTATTAACATATTATTTTCTTATTTCTGCACAAAAACATATGTTGTGGGTACTCGGCAAGGCGCTTCAACTGAGTACCCACAAGATTTGTTTTCATGCAGAAATAAGAAAAATATAGTTTTTTTTTTTTTTTTTTTTTTTTTTTATATAACACTCATCTTATCTGGAGCTATGGAGGTTCTTGTGTAGTTGATGATAAAACACTGTAGTTGGCCTTAACCCATTTTAGACTGAATAAACTCGTCCACACTATATATTGGAAGAGTTGAATTTCAATTTTAGGTATGGCAGGCTATGTGTTTTAGATATTCCTAGAGAAAAATGGCTTAACTATTTGCCAACAGTGGAGACCTTGAATCACATAGCCTGACATACCTAAAATTGAAATTCGACTCTTCCAATATATATAGTGGGTGTGTAATTGGTAGGGGTGGGGAGGGATGGTGTGAGTTTATTCAGTCTGAACAGTATAAATTGGGTTACCAGTCATTTCATATGAATTTTATGGAAATTATTAGTTCTTAAAGCACCATTAAAATTGTAGCAAACACAGTTATAAAACATTTTCATTTTTCTGAGAAAATCAAGCTTGGCATTGCATGTGAATTGTCTGGCAAGCAATGAAATGTCAAGCCTTATTTTCAAGAAGAAACAAGAATATTTCAGATTATCTTCTGCTGCTGCTGTTGTGACTGATAAGGTTAAGGTTTAAAATTCAACATTTTCATAAATCTCTTATCAAATTACCATTAACCATTACTGCTCTGGGTATATTCAGCAGCTGACTAACTGATGATATTTGTTTCTTTTTTCCAAAAAGTAGGATTTGACATTTCATAGGAGAGTGTTTGAAATTTCATATCCTGTTTTCTGGGAAAAGTATGAAAAATATTTTAAAATGTCACCTGCTGAAATTTTTACCCAGCATGCTAAGCATTTAGGTAAGATCCTAAATATATATTGATATGCTCTTATCTTTTTCAGCTCTATGTAAGACGGGTTTTCATCACCGATAATTTTGAAGATATGATGCCGAAGTACCTTACATTTGTCAGAGGCGTGGTACGTTAATATTCTTGGTATTGATATACAGTCAGCTCTCGTTATCTCGAATTCCAAGGGACTCTCTGAAATACTTAGAGATATCCGTACCTCGACATATCAGATTTTCAGAATTGAGAAAAAAATAATTCGCAAATATATATGTAATTTGATTCCTGAAGTTAGAGATATATTGAAAATACTGTGGAAAAGAGGAGAAATTTCTCCTCTTTTCCACAATATTTTTACCTATTGTTAGATTTTCATTCTTAGGCAGCGACCAGATTTTTACTTCGAGATAAGCTAGGTCGAGGTAACGGGAGTCAACTGTACCATGGTCAAAGCTCCAGATAAAAGGGGTATCCACATATTATTTTTCTTATTTCTCCACGAAAGCATATGTTGAGGGTACTCATTAGAAGCGCCTTACTCATTGAGGTGCTTCTAATGAGTACCCGCAAAATAAATTTTTATGGAAAAATAAGAAAACTGTCCATACTTCTTATACCCTGCACCACAATAGAGGTGGGATATTATGGTGTCACGTTGGTCATCTGTGTGTCTGTCCATATGTCTGTCTTTCCTACACCTGTCCCTACTTTTTTTCAGGACGATAACTTGAGAAAATGTCAAAGGATTTTCACCAAACTTGGTATGTGCATTGAATTGTGGAGATCTGGTCTGGGGTTGCTAATGGGCAAATTTCGTCAATTTTTGACAGAGTTATCTGCCTGAGACCGGTCCATATTTTCATTTTGGGCTGATAACTTGAATAAAAGTCAATGGATTTTCACCAAACTTGGTATATGCATTGATATTGTGGAGATCTGGTTTTGGATTGCTAAGGGGCAAATTTTGTCAATTTTTGACATAGTTGTATGCCCTCGACATGATAATGGCGGGGTATTACCGTTTCACGTTTTTATTTTTGTCTGAAAAATGTGCCTTATCTTGAACTATGGCCATGGACATTGCTCTAGATGAGACTATCCTTATTAAGCCAAAACTTTTTTTATGTTTTTCTTTTATCTTAGCAAAAAACATGTTGTTGGTACACCAAACCATCTAGATGGGTTTCTGGTTCAAAGAATGTGCACAAGCACTGGTTAACCACTTAGAGGACTAAGTCTGCTCAGGAAAAGCATGGTTAGGTAAACTGATAAGGTCCAAACTGTTTGTCCCTAATCCAGCAGTTATGCCAACACATTAAAGGTTCACTGATGTAGTTGTTCAAAATTTAGGACTGTAAAGAGTTAAGCATAGCTTCAGGAAAAAGAGGAATCAGGTAAATATTTTTCTTATTTCTCCATGAAAACATATGTTGTGGGTACTCATTAGAAGTGCCTCACTGAGGCACTTCTTATGAGTACCCACAACATATGTTTTCGTGGAGAATATTAGGAAAATATCGGTACTTTTTTATTTTATCTGGAACTATGAGTCAAGGTGTCCAAAAATTTAGGGTAAATATGGTAGGCTCAACTACACATGTTTGTTTGACATGGAGAAGCATCTCAGTGACCAACTGGTTAGCGGTCCCAGTTTGAATCACAAGGTCACGAGTTGAATCTCATTAGGGCCAGAATTCAGGTCCTGGCTGTATAGCACTTCATTTTCACAGAGTCGTCCATTATCTTCCTTCCATCATCTCAGTATGACTTAAATAATGTTGAAAGGGATGTTAAACACCTAACCGTCATCATCATTTGACTGGCCCTTGTGCTGAGCTATGGATTTCCCATTTTTCAGGTGGATTCTGATGATCTGCCCCTGAACGTATCTAGAGAAACACTTCAACAGCACAAGTTATTGAAAGTTATCAAGAAAAAATTGGTACGAAAGACTCTTGACATGATCAAAAAAATCGAAAAGGAGGATTACGACAACTTCTGGAAAGAATACAGCACAAAGTAAGTTGGTGGTTCCGTTAGTCAGGAGAGCTAAAATGATAATTGATTATCAGTCCTGCCATTGTGATCGATAATGGAGAAGTAATCACAGAAGATTTGGTCATAATTTTACCTGTCTGTCTCTTACCATATGTTATACTTTATTGTATGTATTTGGACAGACAGGCCTGAACAAATACTGTAGACCCAGATGAGATGTCACAAATGCAGCGTCTCATCAGGGTCTACACTGTTTGCCACTCATCAAGCTATTTTAGACACAACTGTGGGTAGGAAATTGTACTCGTTCAAATTTTAGATAAAGCATGGTAAGGAGTTGAGGTGTCTGAATACTGAGGGTAAATACAGCAAAGTAACAGACACAGAAATCAAATGATCGATTATTTGCAAATCTGTAAAGATAATCATTTCGTTTTAATTTATCGATCAATAATATATTATCCGATTAATTGTGCCAGCCTTAATGGTTAGTCACCTGACTTCGTATCATGAGTTCAAATCCCGCTGGTGGTGGATTTCCGCTCATGACAGTTGGGTGCTTCATTGCACAGAGTCATTAATTGTCTCCTTTCCATCCCTCCATATGGAGGGATGGAAAGGAGACAATTAATGACTCCGTACAATGTAAAACACCAAATTATCATCATCGGTCAGATGGGAATTTATCCTAATAACTAGTTCTTAGCTCAGGATGAGAGGATGGATATTTTTTTTTACTTCTCCATGAAAAGAGAGCCCTTCCAATACTAAATGAAGTTGATATACCATTTTGACGCAAATGACCCTCATGGGTTGACGCGTCGTGAAACCCCAAAATCATCATCACCCATGAAAAGAGAGCATCTGACTGCAGATCCAGGGATCGCAAGTTTGAATCCCCGCTCCGTCACATAACTTTCATGGAGATTAATCATGAAATAATTTCTACAGCCATTCTTCCTCTTCCGCTGATTCAAAAAGCACAGCTGTCAGTTACTGGCAAAAGTAAATGCATGTAGTGCTGATTAACTGTAAGAGGACTAAGTCTGATCAGATAGAAGTATCACTAGATTAACTGACTGGCTCAATATGATCATAACAGTGTTGACTGGGCTGTAAAACTCTGAATAAAAACATTCTACATGAAAATGTATACTGTGGGTGCTGATTCTGAGTGCTCAAATACATTGCAGCCTACAGCTCATGATCAGTCTGTGTTGATGCACAAGCTGATCTGGACCTGTGCATTATGGAATTATTTTCAGAGGAGATTTTGAGAGATCTGCTCATTGTTTTGTCAAACATCTCATGAAATTTGCTAAATGAGAGGAAAAATCTCTTAGCAAAATGTAATTTAGCTCAGGATTTTGCTAAAATTTCAGTAGATCCAGGTTAGTGGAGTATCTACATAATATTTTTTTAGAAAAATACCAGGGCCCAGTTGTTCAAAGCGTCGTTAGCTTAACGAGCTCGTTAAGGGTCATTTCGTTAACTGTTCTAGCGGATTCAATATACAGTATTCTAATATTTTTTGCTGAAAAAATGTGAGTAGCTTTTGCAATGCAAAAGCTACTCACATTTTTTCAGCAAAAAATTTCAGCATATTTGCGTATCACTTATTGTAAATTTTAACGAATCGTTAACTAACGACGTCGTTAGTTTTGAACAACTGGGCCCAGTATTTTTCAGTTGAAAAAAGAGCCCTATCTGAACCTGTGAATTTCTGTCTGAAAGTTCACAATTTCTCGCCAGTTCAGGCTGACTGAGATATTTTCTTCCATGATATTCCGAGTCAGAATTATCCTGAATGTAGATATGCCTTAAGGCTTAGCATATTCGGTTAAAAAAAAAAAGGCCAATGACATTTTGAACTGTTTTTCTCTTTGACCAGATAATTTGTATGAAATGGCAAACCTTATTTTCTGGAAAAATAAGAATAAATAAGCATCAGTTTGTCATCTGCCAAAGTACTGAAGTTTAAGAAACATTTTCATTATCCTTTACCACTCTCTGGCCTATTTCAGTAGATGACAAATCAATGATATTTTATTTTTCATGGTCAGGTGGTTTTTCCCCAGGTTCTCTGGTTGTCCCCCACCATTGATGAACGATCAGCTCGATATAAGGGAAATATTCTTGAAAGGGCCATAAAACCCAAATAAAAAAAAAAAAATTCTTATTTTTCCTAGAATACAGGATTTGACATTTCATGCAAATTGTCTGCATTGGAAACAATTTGCATGAAATGTTGAATCTTGTTTTCCGGGAAAAATAAGAAAAATGCTTTAATGTCTTCTGCTGAAAATATTATCTAGAGTGCTTAGCGTTAAGATAACCTGGGTCTTTGTTTTCTTCAGTATTAAGCTTGGAGTAATCGAGGATCACTCTAACAGAACTCGTCTTGCCAAACTTCTGAAATTCTTCTCATCCAACTCTGACACAGAGCAGACATCACTGGCAGAGTACATAGAGAGAATGAAGGAGAAACAGGAACACATTTACTTCATGGCTGGAACAAGCAGGGCAGAGGTATATGGATTTATGGATTTCTTTAACTTGTACCACCCTCTATGCTAATTCAACAGACAACAAATTGGTGTTTTTCTTCATTGTACAAAGCATTTCATTATCACCCCTCATTGTCTCAGTAATCTTACATAATGTACAAAGGTATTTAAAAGTACCAAATCATCACCATCAATAGCAATGACAAACGAGGTATAGTTCTGGCATGTCTGCCAAAAAATAAGGCTTAGTATTTCTCGTGTGCCAGGAACCTATTTTTCAGAAAAATAAGAAAGTAAAAATCTTAAACTATCATCTTCTGATGTTTAACCCTAAGTATTGGGACAGGCAGACTTGAGCAAACAGTGTAGACCCAGATCAGACGCCACAGAATGTGGCGTCTGATCTGGATCTACACTGTTTGCCATTCATCCAGCAATATTTAAAATGCATCAACAATTAGTAGAATAGGCCTTTTCAAATTTTAAAACAAGTGATATGAGGAGTTGAGGTGTCCCAATACTTAGGGTAAATATGGTAATTAAAATTTTATGTGTTAATCGCTTCTCCCAATATTATAGGTAGAAAAATCTCCATTTGTTGAACGTCTTCTGAAGAAGGGATACGAAGTTCTGTATCTCGTGGAACCAGTGGATGAGTACTGTGTGCAGTCATTACCAGAATTTGAGGGCAAAAAATTCCAGAATGTAGCAAAGGAAGGACTAAAACTGGACCAGTCAGAAAAAGCTAAAGAGCACAAGGAAGCTCTTGAGAAAGAATTTGATCCTTTATTGAAGTGGTTGAAAGAGGATGCCCTGAAAGACAAGGTGGGTGCCATTTATTGCATTGCAGGGTTTTCCCTCAAGGTATTAAAATGGGGGTCTTGAGGGAATCTTTTATGTGGAGTTTAGTAATAAGATTTAGGGTCTTTTTTTTTTTTAAAAGAGATTAAACCTTAAAGTGCTACTCATAACTACAACAGACAACACATTAAAGTACTCTTTTATTTTTCAGAGAAAATAAGGCAGAAAATTCACATAAAATGTCAAGTCTTATTCTCTCTGAAAAATAAAATTTTAGAATGTTGTCTTTGTGCTTTATGGATTAACTATTGCCCAAATATTGATAATTCTTGACCTTTAGACCACAAATGGAGTAACCCTTGTCCTGCTGAACCCGGATAAACCCTGCCTTTGCAAACAGTGTAGATCCAGATCAGTTGGCTTCTTCAGAAGCCAACTGATCTGGATCTGCACTGTTCTCCATTAAGTGTGTGGATTTATATCAACAATCTAGATCAAGTAATCTGATTGGCTGAAAATTAGAATTGGGCATGGCCTTTCCATTTGTTCAGCAGGTGAAGTATTAAAATACAAAAGCATTAATTTTGGACTGATCACTAATGCATCACTGGCGACCCTTGCCCCTTACTTTTGAGGGTCCTGAAGTAAAGGAGTAAAAATCGCCAAAATGCAAGTCAAGAAAACCCCAGCTTTATCACACCTATGTATACTTCCAAGCCATCTCTTTATAAAAGGCTTTTTCCTCTTTTTTGGACGAGTTTTTAAAAAATCCGTCCTTTAAAATAGCGATGTTTGGGCGGGCGGGCGTTGGCAGGCATCGTCCTGTGAATTTGATACTGTACTTACTAGAACTGTCAACATTTTGACCACTAACAAGCGTTAAGCTAACAATGTTTTGAACAACTGGACCTAGAGTTTTTGACAGAATGGCACATGCAAACAGTGCAGACAAGATCAGACAGCTCCTTCAGGAGCAGTCTGATCAGGGTCTACATTGTTTGCCAGTTCACTAAGTATTTTAAGAAACAATTGCATAAAAAGCAAAATTAAGGCCAAAATAGCTGGAATAAAGTGTTCAAACCTTTAGGACATTTACCTTACTCTTTTCAATGCTTTGCTCCAAAAAATAGCAAGGGAATAATTTTTAAGATGTGGTGAATTGCTAAAATTTCAAACACATTCTCAAACTTGGAGATTGATCATGAAATATTTTCTACAGTCAGTCTCCCCCTTCCGCTTATTCAAGAAGGGCAGTTTCTGGCAAAAAATGTGCACAAATACTGGGACTAAGCCGGCCCAGGAAAAATGTGGTTAGGTGAACTGACTGACTCAGAACGGGTTGACTGGGCCATAAAACCTCAATCAATCAAAAGCACTGAAGAGTATTGTATTGTTACAGATTGAGAAAGCAGCTATCTCCGAGAGACTGAGTGAGTCACCATGTGCCTTGGTTGCTAGCCAGTTTGGTTGGTCAGGAAATATGGAGAGAATAATGAAAGCACAGGCCTATGCCAAATCAAAGGACACTTCACAAGAGTAAGTATGACATTTTCAGCGTTAAGGTGGTCGTAACCCTTGTTCTGCTGAACCCAGGTATGCACTGCCTTTGCAAACAGTGTAGATCCAGATCAGTTGGCTTCTTCTGATCTGGATCTGCACTGTTTGTCATTAAGTATGTGAATTTGTATCAACAGCCTGGATCAACTAATCTGATTGGCTGACAATTGGAAGTGGGCGTGAAATTTGATTTATTCAACATAACAAGGGTTAACTTCAGCATTACAAGGACTTTAACCCTTTTGCTGAATACGACATGCCCTGTCTTAGCAAACAGTGTAGATCCAGATCACAAGGCTTCTGAAGAAGCCAACTGATCTGGATCTGCACTGTTTGTCATTAAATATGTGAATTTCTATCAAAAAACCAGATCAAGTAATCTGATTGGCTGGAAATTAGAAGTAGGCGTGGCATCTTAATTTATTCAGCATGACAAGGGTTAATACAAAGGCTGTCTGGTTTTCTCATCTGTATCTTCAGTTGAGAAATGATGGGCAAAGATATTGACCAGCTTTGTGTTTAGTGTAATATATTGACTCCTGCTTTTGGTTCTTCATAGCTCCAATTAAGAGGGAGTATCCACATAATATTTTTCTTATTTCTTCACGAAAATGTATGTCGCTTCTAATGAATACCCACAAAATATTTTTGTGGAGAAAAAAGAAAAATCTGATACATACTCTTATCTAGAGCTATGCTTAGCTTTTTCTGTATCCCTACATTAACCCTTGCGCCAGCCTCGGTGGCTCAGTTGGAGGCATGTCCAACTGGAGATCAGGAGGTTGCAGGTTGGACCCCCGCCAAGGTCGGCAACATTCTTTCGCGGAGATTGATCAGGAAATATTTTCTACGGTCATTCTCTCCCTTCCGCTGATTCAAGAAAGACAGTTGTCAGTTTCTGGCGAAAGAATGTGCACAATACTGGTTAACTGCTTAGAGGACTAAGCCTGCCCAGTAAACGTGTGGTTAGGTAAACTGGCTGCGCTTGACATGACCCCATTGGGTTGACTGGGCCGTAAAACCTCAACACAAACATTAACCCTTGCCTCACTGAATAATTTAAGCTGCCACGCCCACTTCTTACTTGATCCAGGTTTTTGATAGAAATTCACATATTTAATGACAAACAGTGCAGATCCAAATCAGTCGGCCTCTTTGGAATGGCATGTCGTGTTCAGCAAGAGAAGGTTTAAATCTAACCCAACCTTTTATATGACCTGGGAAAGTGAATGTTTGGGTGTGTATGTGCATGTGTGTGCCCAGCAAAGACTCAAATAAGACTGTGTGTCCATGCAGTCTGATCTGTCTTTGCTGGGTGCCCTTTGGAAAGCCATGGATCCAAAACTTATTAGTGCACAGATGTGCAGGCAGACATAGACCAGCTTGGTTGGAAACTTCATTTCCAAAATTTTTGCCAACATAATATTGGAGAGATCTTGTATTTATACAATAAAGAGCCAAGACCCTGGTCAGCCTGTTGACATGTGCAACATTCCAGGGTCTTCTCTGTTTGTATAGGGGATAGCATTATACATGTATGTGTATTTTGTTGTTGTTTTTTTTTTTTTCACCTCGAATATACTAACGAAATACAAAGATGAAAACAAGATACAAATTTTACATCTGAATAGTTTTTATTGCCAGCCAGTTTTGAAACTTTTTTATATATATTTCCAGATATTATGCCTCACAGAAAAAGACATTAGAAATCAACCCCAGGCATCCTCTAATTAAAGAATTAAAGACTAAAGTTGAGGTAAGTGTTTGTGTACTCATTAAAGATATATTCTGTTCATTTATGTGGTAGGTAAATATCTATATAACATAGTCTACCTTGGTGGCTCAGTCAGATACTCATCTTATTGGTGATCAGGAGATAGTGGGTTCAATCCTTGCCCGGTCCAGCAACATTGATCATGAAATATTTTCTGCTATCATTCTCTCCCTTCTACTATTAATATAAGAAGGGCAGTTGTCAGTTTTTGGTGAAAGAATATGCACAAGTACTGGTTAACCACTCAGGGGGCTAAAGGAAAAGTGTAGTTAGCTTAACCGACAGGCTCGTCTTGACTTTAATTATGTTGACTGGCATGTTAAACTCCAAACCAAACCAAATCAAAGAGGAATATAGTAGACCCCTATTAGACTGTTACAGCTAAATTATTTTTTCATGTTTTGTATTCATCTGGATTGTCATATTAAAATGGGCAAGTATTTTTTTATGGAGAAATTATAAAATGTTATTATGGTAAATGTCCTCAAATTTTGTACACCAGTTTCTTACAAAATGGCATTTACAAACAGTGCTGACCTAGATCAGATTGATCCTTCAGGAGCAGTCTGATCAAGGTCTTCACTGTTTGCCATTACACTGAGCATTTTAAGAAACAACTGCTTAAAAAGCAAAATGTAAGCCAAAAATGTATGGAATAAAGTGTTTACAGAATCTGGATTCTTATTTTTGCTAATTTATTGTGCAGTATTATAATTTCTATGTTATTCTGAATTACTGACATTTGTTAAGTAGGACATAAGATAAATATGTAGCTTGGTGACATAGCTCTCCATGATCAGGTTCTATATGTTCTGTTTTTAGGCAAATGCAGAAGATGAAACCGCCAAAGATTTAGCCATGGTCATGTTTGAAACGGCCACTTTAAGATCAGGCTTTAGTGTACCAGATTCAGCTGGTTTCGCTGAGAGAATTGAAAGGATGTTACGACATGCCATGGACATTGACCCGAATGAGAAGGTAAAGTCTTGTCTCTTCAATACCATATTTGGATCACCGGCTGACAAAGGCCCTAAGGGCTTATAGGAATGACAAAGCCCCAGGTCAATTTGCACAGTCAAGCGTCTGGTCAAGATCTTTGCTATTAGTCCTATATCTTCAACAAGATCCCTATATTGTATAGGCAGACAGCGATGATCCTGACCAGACTGCGCAGATGTGCAGGCTGGTCTGGATCTTTGCTGTTCACATATTTTCTAAGGTCCTTTTTCTCAGTTGCTGGTCCATTTGCCCTAAACATGGTCAGGCATACCTAAACTAATGGGACTGGTACAGTGCCCCAATTTGTAGAGTGTCTGCTTTGTGGTCAGGAGGTTGTGAGTTTGATCCCTGGCTGAGTCATACCAAAGACTTCAAAAATGCTACTACAGTGAACCCTCATTACAATGACAGCATTTGTTCGCAAAGATGTTGCCATTAAAATGAATTTGCTGTTGTAAAGAATCCTTAATGGGCAGAATGATATGTAAGAAAGACCATGATTTATTCTTATTTTCTCATAGTACATGTTTTGGATATTTGTTAGAATTGCCTCAATGAGGTGGTTCTAATAAATATCCAAAATATATGTTTCTATAAAGTATCAAATACAATATTCTTGCATAATTTGTGACTAATTGTTACCTCTTAAACAAAGGTTTCGTGACAGTCAGTTTGTCATTATAACAAATTTTGTCGTTGTATCGAGTGTCGTTATAAAGAGGGTTATCTGTAGCTGCTTTTTTGCTTGGCTCAGCATTAACAAGTAGAGCTAGGAATCAAAACTGGTGAACCTAGTGTCAGTATACTGTGACTGGGTGGAATATAATGTCTTGTGTCTGGGGCATGACATTTCAGGGAGGAAACACTCTAAAAGTGAGCATCAAGCTCCCTGCCTCATCCAGATGCTGTCTAGATATGACTGAAAGATCGTTGAAACTGATGTAAAATCTGAATAACAAACAAGCAAACTAAACAAACAGTAAAAGATAGGCTAAACTGCTAAAGGAGCAGTTTGATCTGGGTGTACTCTGCTATTCAACGAACACTTTTTAGAGATATCAGCAAGTAGGTAGTTTAGGGGCATGGATCAACTTTCAGGGGAAGCAGCTCTGTCAGAATTGTTTTGTCTCTCTCACTTCTTAAACCCATTGTAATAGGGAGACCCCTAAAAGGGTAATTGGCAAACAGTGCAGACCCAGACCAGATACTACAGAATGTGGCATCTGATCAGAATCTCCACTGTTTGCAAATAGTTTAGCCATTTCTGTCTAGGAATAACTAAATATAAAAAATTGAAAATTGGACTCTTCCATTATATAGTATGGGGGAGTCTATTCATTCTACAAGGGGTCTGCTCTAAAAGGAATGAATTTGCTCCCCTTGGAGTATAAAAGCTCATATAGACAGAAGTACTGTCATAGCACATAAAAGATCAATAGTACCATTATAAAAAGTTCATATTACATGTCCACTTATGCCATAAAGTGACTTGATATGACTTCATATAATTGTCATGACTGTGACCCTGCCTTTTCTGTACACTGGCTCATAGATCTGTTTATTTCTGAAATTTTAAAATCGATCTCTATATAGACATTTAAATCTGTGGCTGTGTTTGCATCAAAGATTAAAATGAAATGAGAACTGAGACCTGAACACAAATACGTCCACTCTGGCAAAAGAATGTACACAATACTGGTTAAACTTAGAGGACTAAGCCTGCCCAGTAAACTTGTGGTAGGGTAAACCGGTGCCGTTTGATATGACCCCATCAGATTGACTAGGCCGTAAAACTGCAATACAAACACAAATAAACAATTCAGTCCACACATAACCTGGACCGTGGCTGGTCAATTATAGTAGGTATACCCCAGTAATGAATATACAGATAAGTGTACATTTGATAGCACAATTCTTAGGCTCGTGTAACCCTTTCTAAAACAGCTCCTCATGAAGGAAAGAATTTGCTCCCTCTGTGGGAGCAAATTCTGTCCTTTAAGAGTAGTCTCCCTGGTTCCACATAACCTTAATAATGTTGACTGGCCTGTAAAACTCAAAACCAACCAAACTAAGAGTAGTCCATATTAGATTCTTCCCTGTGCACTAAATGTCCAGCTCTATTTTCTTGGAGGAGGGGGGTGTGGGGGATCATGTCATATATTATATGTGTCATGTTGTTTCTTTTTTATTTTCCAAAGAAAACAGTTTGGAAATATTATTTGCTAAATTTGTTATTAATATACTTAGGTTGAGGCTGAACCAGAGTTTGATGATGAGGAAGAAGCCGAGGGAGATGATGATGAAGGAGAGATAGATGCGGAGGGCGGTGGCGATGAAGACGAAACAAAATCAGACGAGACAGACGACAAGGTAGGTGTGCAACAGTGTGGTTAAAGCATGGTGTGTTGTTTCATGCTAGCACCATCATCATTACCAGTACAGCTATTGATATAGGGTTTAACAAATTGGTACAATTTCAAGGAAATTTGTTTTTTCGTGATTTTTTGCACAGAAATCTGTTGTGCATACTCGCTAGAATCTCACTGTAACCCTTTCAGCCCTGCTGACCAAAACAAATACCTTTACAAACAGTGATGATCCAGATGAGAAGACTTGTAAAGAGATGTCTCGTCAGGATTTTTGTTGTTGCTTTTTTTTGTTTTGTTTTTTTGACTGACACCCCCGTTTGCAACAGTGGACATGTCCAAATTCAAAGCTGGAAAAGGCCACTTCCAAAACTTAGGGGTAAAAGGGTTAAGAATACTCTTATGAATATGTATCAGATAATTTTTTGTGCAAAACAAAACAATAAAACTGTCACCATGGTATTACATAGCTACAGATAATATATATCTTATTTCTTGATGAAAACGTAGGTACTCATTAGAAGTGCCTTGCCGAAGCCCTTCAAATGAGTACCCACAACATATATTTTCATGGAGAAGTAAGAAAAACATTATGTGTATACCTCCTCTTATCAGGAGTTATGTTATTTGGACACATTTAAAGAGAACTCAAACCATGAAGTCATGGAGAAATAAAAAAAAAAAATGATACTTTTTGGTTGAAGAAAGTGTCTTAGCTAAAGCTATTATAGTCATTAACAGTTCTAAAGAAATTTAATGAGACTGAATAAAATGGAAAGCTGTATTTCATGGGAAGTATAAAAATGCTGCAAATTGTACTCTTTCTGGAAGGGTTGCATTGTGGAACATCAATGCTTAAAGCAGTAAGCAAATTTGTAGCAGACGACATTCTAAAATATATTTTGTTATTTTTCAGAGACATTGAAAATAAGATGACATTTCATGTGAATCATCTGCTAGGCAGATGATTCACATGAAATGTCAAACCTTATTTTATCTGAAAAATAGAAAAAAAAAATATTTCAAAGTGTTGTCTGCTACAGTTATGATTAGTCCTTTAACGGCTAATCTCAGTCATTCCCGTGGATATTTTTGCTATTTTTCTTTACTTCTTCATGGAAAACATACATTGCAACATCTCAGAGGATTTCAAGGGGACTGGATACACTCTGTAGATTTCCCTTTATTTTGTACAACGAAGACAACTTTTGTGACTTCCTGTTTGCTTTCCTGCACCTCAAAAGTCCCCTCTGAAAAGATGGTGACTCCTTTTAGGATGGCCCCTTTTAGAATGGAGGCAAAACAATTGTGAAAAAGTTAACCTTCCTTGAAAGTGTAGAAATTACCCTAAGTTGCCATTCTGTGCTTTTGTGGTGAAATAGGAACAATACAGACAGTTTTTAATCAAAATGTTCTCACATCCTAGTCATAAAAAGAAAAATGCGACTTAAATTTCCCAAGTACATAACTCCAGATAAGGCATTTTTTCTGTGGAAAAGTGTCAATAGTTGTCTTATTCTGCACAAAAATATATGTTATGGGTACCCATTATAAGTACTTTGGTGAGGCACTTCTAATGAGTACCCACAACATAGGTATTGTGGAGAAATAAGAAAAACATATTATTGGATATCCCCTCTTATCAGGTGCTATGTAAGTACCTTGGTACTTGGAAGTTTTTGATTCCGTCACATTTGAATAATTAATGTAGTGCACGTAGGCGTTTTCATTTTAGCACGATTAGTTCTGTTGTGTTATTTTACTTTCTGACAAATACTGCAAGATGACAAAATGATGATATTCTTATTTTTTCCTAGAAAAAAAGGATTTGACATTTTATGCAAATTGTCTCCTGAGGGGACAGTTTGCATGAAATGTCAACTCCTATTTTTTGAGAAAAATATGTAAAAAAAAATGTCTGCTGAATTTTTTATCCAGCATGCTAAACATTTAAGGTCAGTTTTGCAGTATTTGTAAATTAACACTTATAATGAGGTACACATGTGGAAGAACTTGCCTTATCACATTAAAAACAGCACAGACCCAGACCAGCTTATTCTTGCCCAGATTGTCACTGTATAAATTCTAATCGGTCCTGGTATTTATGTAAACAAAGTTTTGATATGAGTACCGACAATATAAGAAAAAAAAATATATCAATACTTTTCGATAGCAAAAATTACCTTGTCTGCAGCTATGATTGAAATATATTTATCAGAATATTTCTTTAATTTAGAGCTATTTGGGCCTTGCATGTGAAAACGTGTCCTGGGGCATATGCGAACAGTGAAGGCCTAGATCAGATATGCGCAGTCTGATCAGGGCTTTCACTGTCCACTAACAGAATCATAGGATACTTTAGAATGTATGAATGGAGAGTGTCTTGAGCTTTGTTACATTGATTCCAAGGCTGGTCAGGATCTTGACTGTTTGCATGTGATAAAGTTAGTTTCCCTGCGGTGAACCTCAATTGTTTTTGATTGTTATCAAGTTACTCCCTTTGTACCAGTTGCTATGCCTGTGTGTGTTATTGCTTCAATCACAAAGAGTAACCATAGGGGATGTGAAATGAGATGGACAACTTCTGGTATTGCCAATAGGTAGACACCAGGAGTACCTCTTTTATTAACTCTTAAAGCACCAATCACAATTGCAGCAGACAGCATTTTGATTTCTTTTTTTTTTTCTTTTTTTTTTATTTCTGAGTAAATAAGACTTGACATTTCATGTGAAGCATCTGCCTGGCATGCAGTTACATGTCTTATTTTCTCTGAAAAAAAAAAACTGAATGAAAATGTTGCTTGCTGCAAATTTTCTTGGCTTTTCAAGCATTTATATAGGTTGAGGAAATTTTATGAAATATACACAGTAAATCAAACAGTCACTAATTATTTTAAATTGCACTTCTTTGCTTTCATTTTCTTCTGTTTTTTTTTTTTTTTTTTTACTTATATATAAGTATATATATATGTCTCGGTCACTGATTTTCGTCATTTTTTTTTACTTATGTTTTTTGATAGGCAAAAACTGAATAAGGACAAATTTAAAGCGTAACCTTTGAAGCAACATGATTTTAGAAATATCATCTTGCGTGTCCTTGTTAGGAGCCCTATTATTTGAATTTGTGGTTTTGTTAACAGGTTGTTCTTTTTTTTTTTTTCTTTTTTTTTTTTTTTTTGCTGTCTTTTGAAAACCAAGAAAAATTTTCAAAGTGAACAAACTGATATTGCTGTTTTGCATGATAGGAAAGTTAAAAAAGAACAAGGAAAGAAATAAGGTTTTTTTAAGGCCAGAAGAATATTCAATAAAAAAAGATATGTAAATAGGTTTATTATTTCCTAATATTCATTGACACAGGCAGTTAACCAAATATTTTGCTATAAGTGAAAACAAGCAGACATTTAAAGAATATTTTTCTTATTTTTCCCAGAAAATAGGGCTTATCATTTCATTTGCATTCTGTTGTAAGAGGACTCAGGTGTAATGTCAAGCCCTATTTTCTGAAAAATAAAGGAAAAATGTTGTCTGCTGCAGTGAATAAGTGTACCTTGATGACTTAACTGTTGTGAACAAATGGCGGTATGTCTTGATAGAAATAGTTTGATGTAAAACGTGTCCAGTAATAGTAAAATAGTGAAATACATCTTGAGAATTCTTTGTATCTGGTTACTCTGCTTTGGTTTGAGATTTACTATAAAAATAACACATTATTGCATGGGACGATTGTTTCCCACATTTTCATATTTTGTCAGCATCTTGGCCATATTTTGTTCCTTATGTTTGGTTTTTAGCATTAACCCTTAAAGTGCCAGTCACAGCAGCAGCAGACGACATTCTAAAACATTTCTTTTTTTATTTTCCAGAGAGAAAATAAGGCCTGGCATTTCATGTGAATTGTCTGCATAGCAGACAATTTTACATGACAGCAGACAATTCACATGAAATGCCAATCCTTATTTTCTCTGGAAAATAATAAGAAGATATTTCAGGATGGCCATCTGCTACAATTTTGCGTGGAGCTTTAAGGATTAACCGTAGCATTTGACATAATTTTATAGCATGTGTTACGATGAAATTATCCCAGAGGATTCAAAAATGATATTGGTCATCTAAAAAAGACAGAATTGCATAGAAAATACTATGGCAAGATGCACACACAATACATACAGGCAGATAAGAACTGGTACAAAGGGAGTTAATAAGCTGACTGACACTCACTTATTATCTCCCTTCTCTTTTGCAGACAGAGGACGAAACCCATGATGAATTGTAACACAGGTTGAACACTAGTTTGAGATCTTTATTTTTCAATTCCTCATTTGACTGTGGTATTTTATTTCCAATTCCATTGACTTCATTATCATCGTCATGGCAACTGGCATAGTTACGTGGATCCAGTCATCGACCTCCATTCGTCAGCAGGAGTCACAAATAATGAAAATGATTAGCATACTCAAAATGTGGATTATTTTTGTACTGGGAGGAAGTGTTTGTAGAAGTGATAAGGGACAGTTATAGAAGCATCGAAATCATCCTAGATATTTGGACACCATAATTCCTTACCAATTTTTCCTAATATGTATATATAGCTAGTGTAATGTCTCCAAAAATACTGGTTGAATAGCAAACATTGTAGACCCTGATCAAACTGCTTCTTCAGGGTCTACAATGTTTACTAAGGCAGGCCTGTCCAGATATTTAGGGTAATTATAGTATAGTTCACTTTACTTGCCATCAACTTCGGCATACTGTGTGTTTGCGGTAAATTCCAAATTCCAGAACTGTCAGCATGGAATGGCAAGGTCATGTTGGCCAAAATAACTGTTTTATCATGCTAACTATCGTCATCCTTGATTGAAAGACATCAGTTTATAATATTTAGAATGGAAACTAAATTCAAAGCATATCAAATACAAATGAGAACAAACAAACAGTTTATTTATATATCACTAACATTATTAAATATATTTTTTATTAAAAAGAATTAATGTCTCAACTTTATATCAATGAAATTGTTATTGTTTTTATTAGTAAAGCAAACGTAAAATCGGGCCTGAATTGGATGTTTAAATTGAAAGTGTACATGTGTATGATAATACACATGCACATAATTTAAGCCGGCCTCGGTGGCTCAGTTAGATGCGCCGTCCGACTGGAGACCAGGAGGTCGCGGGCTCAACCCCCGCCGAGGTCGGCAACATTCTTTCGTGGAGATTGATCATGAAATATTTTCTACGGTCATTCTCTCCCTTCCGCTGATTTAAGAAGGGCAGTTGTCAGCTTCTGGCGAAAGAATGTGCACAATACTGGTTAACCGCTTAGAGGACTAAGCCTGCCCAGTAAACGTGTGGTTAGGTAAACTGACCGCGCTCGACATGACCCCATTGGGTTGACTGGGCCGTAAAACCTCAACACAAACAAACACATAATTTAAAATATTTTAGATGTTAATTCATCCATGACAGCAAAGAAGGAGGGAGAGGGGAACCATTAGGTGTCCATCTTAGATCCTGATTGGTCATTAATTATAGGTTGTCATGGTAGCCAGATTCGTTTTGTTGATAGCAGTCAGTTCCTTTTTACTGTCATAATGACCAACCTAATTGAAAGAAAATTTGGAGTTACATTATAGTGGAGTAGTCCAGACTTGGTTTTCAGTTCTTCCAGTAGAAATTTAGAAGATCAAAAAGCATAATGCAGTTTTTACCTTTCTCTTTTTTTTTTTTTTTTTTGCTTTATTTTCAATAGCTTTAACAGGAACAGTGCTATTATTAGGTAATCATGAGCATTCAGGGCCCAGTTGTTCAAAGTGTTGTTAGCTTAACAAGCTCGTTAAGGGTCATTTCGTTAACTGTTTTAGCGGATTCAATGTACAATATTCTGATATTTTTTGCTGAAAAAATGTGAGTAGCTTTTGCATTGCAAAAGCTACTCACATTTTTTCAGCAAAAAATTTCAGCGTATTTGCGTATCACTCGATGTAAATTTTAACGAATCGTTAACTAACGACGTCGTTAGCTTTGAACAACTGGGCCCAGATAGCTACATGAAATAATTTTAACAATCATTCTCCCCCTTACACTGATTCAAGAAGGGCAGTTGTCTCATACTGGCGAAAGATTGCCACAAAGTACTGGTTAATCACTTAAAGGATGAAGCCTGCCCAGAAAAAGTTACATTAGGTTAACTGACCGGCTTGGCGTGACCTTTACAATGTTGACTGGGCCTTAAAACTTCAAGTCAAAGAAACCTTTATCTAATATTTAATGTGTATGGATATACATGGAAGATTTTGCAGCAGACAAATTTTGCAGACCGAATTTGCTTGCCTAGTATTTAAATATTTGAAAAATGGATGCTAAACTTAGAGGAAAGCATTTGCTGCCTAGTGAAACTGAAGGTAAAAATTTCCATGTTGGAATTATTTCCTTGACATATCCATTCCAGTTTATGTAGAAAATTGTGTTTGATTTTCCTTATTTTACAAATACCGCGAAAATTTCTCTTTAGATTGGTAGAACTTTAGTGAAAGATTGAATAATGACAGACTTGCCTCCATATTAAATGAAAACGGGGGTTCTCTTAGGCATCTAGGATACTCAGAGCTTACGAAACTTCTTTATGCAAGCACATATTTGTGCTATATATGTTCTTTTGTTTTTGTGACTTTTGTTTAAGAATCTGTTTTAATTGTGGTAGTTACTTGTTAATGGGTCCAAAATGTTAAAGAGGACATGGTCTGTTGTTTGTGTATTGTTTTTTTTTTTAAATTTGAATGTTTTCAAAGCTTAAGTATAAGTGTAGTATGCATGGCTCCAGATAAGGCACTTTTTCAACCAAAAATTACTGATATTTTTCATATTTCTCCATGAAAACATATGTTGTGGGTATTCATTAAAAGCGCTGAGGCGCTTCTAATGAATACCCACAACATATGTTTTCGTGGAGAACTAGGAAAACAGTTTACAAGGCTGCCTTGCCCTGCCCTGCCCTGCCCTGTCAGGATCTATAGTATGTAAGTTGTGGAAGAATTTTGGCTTCCTTTCAGCAAAGGGCATTAATCCTTAAAGTGCTAGTATTGTAGAAGATGACATTCTAAATTTTCATTTATTATTTTTCAGAGAAAATTATACTTGACATTTCATGTGAAATGTCAAACTTATTTTCTCTAAAAATATTCCCAAGGAATCAAAATGTCGTCTGCTGCAGTTGTGATTTGCTCTTTAAGGCTTAAGAAATGTTTATTTTCTGGAAAAAAAAATACTGAAAATACAAAGCTTGTTTTTTTAGAAAAAAAAAAAAAATATTTTTTTTTTTTTTTTTTTTTTTTCAAAACTTAATGCTTATCATAGCCAGAGAAGCAGACTTGACTGCATAACAAAAACAAAACCTGATGTAAAGTTAACATTCATCCTAACAGAAAAAAAAAAAAAAAAAAAAAAAAAAAAAAAATATATATATATATATATATAAAATTAAAATGGACCCTGGGCACCTATTTATTTCTTTCTTTGCACAATAAATTCTTTACAGTTGATATATCCAGTTTGTTGTTTTATCATAAAAAAAGACTTTAACTAAATTTCATCATTCACTTAAAAATGGGAGATGTATCATTTCTTTTAATACTAACATAAACAAATACAAAATAAATTGGACCAACATTATCACCAACTCTTCATTATGCCTCTCATCATTTTGTGTGATAAAACCACGTTCATTTCATCAAAGAGCAAGTTGACTGTTTATAAGAGTTTGCCATAATTTGAAGGTTTACTTATGCACAAACTGTTAATACACATTATTTACCAGTGGGTTTGAAAATTAATCCTTGTTCTGCTGAACCAGAATATACCCTGTCTTTGCAAACAGTGTAGATCCAGATCAGTTGGTTTCTTCAGAAACCAACTGATCTGGATCTGCACTATTTGCCATTAAGTATGTGAATTTATAACTGATCTGGATCTGCACTGTTTGCCATTAAGTATGTGAATTTATAGCAGCAATCCGCATCGCCGGCCTCGGTGGCTGAGTTGGATGCACCGTCCGACTGAAGACCAGGAGGTCGCGGGTTCAACCCCCGCCAAGGTCGGCAACATTCTTTCGTGGAGATTGATCATGAAATATTTTCTACCGTCATTCTCTCCCTTCCACTGATTCAAGAAGGGCAGTTGTCAGTTTCTGGCGAAAGAATGTGCACAATACTGGTTAACCGCTTAGAGGACTAAGCCTGCCCAGTAAACATGTGCTTGGGTAAACTGACCGCACTCGACATGACCCCACTGGGTTGACTGGGCCGTAAAACCTCAACACAAACAAACAAAGCAATCCGCATCAAGTAATCCAATTGGCTGAAAGTTAGAAGTGGGCATGGCATCATAATTTATTCAGCAGTGCAAGGGTTAATACATTTAGAACAAGCTCCAGATAAGGTGATAATTTTGATGATTAACCCTTTCATCCCCGAGTTTCTAAAGTGGACTCTTCCATCTTTGAATTTGGACATGTCCACTGCCTCAAATAGGGGTTTCAGTGTAAAAATTGAAAACAGACTGGCAAACCATGTAGACCCAGATGAGATGGCTCTGTATGAGCTGTCTCACCTGGATCTACACTGTTTGCACAGGCATCCGTTTTGGTCTGCACGGCTGAAAGGGTTAAAGTGTTACGTAGTTGTATTACGTAGTTGTCTTTGTTTGGGAAGGAAAATTTGTGTGTTTGTATGTGTGTTTGTGTTAGATATGAGGTCATTGTCGATAACATCAGTGACCCATAAACTATAGGTCACTGGAATTAGGTCACTGGTAAAATGAAATGTCCATTATACAAACTTCTGGGTCCAGTTGTTCAAAGCATCGTTGACTTAACGAGCTCATTAAGGGTCATTCCATTAACAGTTTTAGCGGATTCAATACACAATATTCTAATATTTTTGCTGAAAAAATGTGAGTAGCTTTTGCACTGCAAAAGCTACTCACATTTTTCCAGCAAAAAATTTCAGCATATTTGCGTGTCACTTGATGTAAATTTTAACGAATCGTTAACTAATGACATCGTTAGCTTTGAACAACTGGGCCCAGACTGTTGATCTTTGGGATTCAAATGGTATTATGTGTTTTAACCAACTAGAATAATGACATCTTTATTGGTAAAATTAGTGGTGTTGGTTGTAAATATCACTACTTCTGAATGCAAGATTTACTAATAAGTAAAAACACAAAAAAAGTCGGATACAGTGCTTGGAAAAACACTTGTTTGGCTGTTTATCTTTGAGCAAAGACAAGACCTTTGTGAGCTTTGGAATCATATGAAGTTCTCATCACCATTTGCAGTTTACATGGAGGAACCTAAAGACAATAGAATCTATTGGCAAAAATCAGCACTGAATAGAACACGGATACAGTGGCCGATATTGGTCTTCATCGCTTACATGTGGATAGGCTCAGGCCTATCCAATTTCACATGGCTACAATCTTTTCAGTTAATTGGATATGCAAAGCTTAATGAATTCATTACCAAGGGAAATAACTGACATGGAACTATTTGTTTTCCATCTCATTGGAGGGTACCTTTAAAGGAAAGAATCCGCTTTCTTTGGGAGCCAATTCTTTCATTAAAGGGTAGCCCCCCATTTTAACATTTCAAAAAGTATTCAGTACTAGGGAGATAATTTGCAATTTGACTAAGTTGTCTCCCTTTGCAAAGTTGCAGCAAAATGCATTTACCTTAAATTTGGTTTGTGTCAGTTTTCTGGTTCATTTAGTTCTGTGATTCCAAACTGGCTCAACATGACCTTAACAGTGTTGACTTGGCCATAAAACACAAAACTCCAGCACTCTGATTCCAAAGATCACATTGCAGTCTTTACATGACAATGTGAATAACTGGTTGTTAGTGTTAAGATATTTTGCTGTATGAGGATCGATTTATTTAAGTGTATTTGAAAATAAAACTATTGTTTATAAATAAAGGTTGCTTGTTAATTCCCAAACTGATCATCCATCTATCTGTATAAATATTTACATCATTTTGCTTTATATAAAGCAGAATAGATAAGATTAAGAATTAGACTAAGAGTATTTTATATTTTAATTTTATGCCAGTGACAAAGAATAACCAAATTAACATTTTTTTCACAGGGTTTATGAAAAACATTCACAACATGGATTTGTCAGAAAAAGAATATTGGGGGAGTGAGTAGGGTTAGTGAGTAGGGTTGTTGTATGAGCCTGCTGTACTTGCAGCAGATGAGGGAAGGGGCATGTCAGTATTTTTGTTTCTGCGCTGTCATTTGCTTTTCCCTATATCTTATATTTCTCTATTTCTTCTCCTGCACTAGAAGGTGTCGTGTATCTTATGTCACCGGGGCGTCCAACTGATATTGGCTTATAGTTGGGCAAGGCCTGCTATCCTTGTAGCAGGTAAGGGTAGAGGGGGAATGTTTTTCCTGAACACGAAGTGCTCATGGTGAGCTATTGTGGTCAGTCAATGTCCGTCGTGCGTCGTCCGTCGTGCGGCGTCAACAATTGCTTTAAAAGCCTACTCCTCCTACACCCCTGGGCCAATTGACTTGATACTTGGTAGGAAGCATCGGGGTGACTTGTAGGTCAAAAATAGCTAAAATCGTTCCGATCAGAAATCCAAGATGGCCGCCATGGCTGCCATCTTGAAAATCTATTTTTCGCTTCTTCTCCTGAACCGAAAGGCCAATTGACTCCAAACTTGCTAGGAACCATCAGGGTGACTTGTAGATCAAAAATAGCTAAAATCATGCCGATCGGAAATCCAAGATGGCCGCCATCTTGAAAATCTATTTTTCGCTTCTTCTCCTGAACCGAAAGGCCAGTTGACTCCAAACTTGCTAGGAAGCATCAGGGTGACTTATAGATCAAAAATAGCTAATATCGTGCCGATCGGAAACCCAAGATGGCCGCCATCTTGAAAATCTATTTTTCGCTTCTTCTCCTGAACCGAAAGGCCAGTTTACTCCAAACTTGCTAGGAACCATCAGGGTGACTTGTAGATCAAAAATAGCTAAAATCGTGCCGATCAGAAATCCAAGATGGCCGCCATCTTGAAAATCTATTTTTGGCTTCTTCTCCTGAACCGAAAGACCAGTTGACTCCAAACTTGCTTGGAAGCATCAGGGTGACTTGTAGATCAAAAATAGCTAAAATTGTGCCGATCTGAAATCCAAGATGCCGCCATGGCCGTCATCTTGAAAATCTATTATTCGCTTCTTCTCCTGAACCGAAAGGCCAATTGACTCCAAATTTGCTAGGAAGCATCAGGGTGACTTGTAGATCAAAAATAGCTAAAATCATGCCGATCGGAAATCCAAGATGGCCGCCATGGCTGCCATCTTTGAAAATCTATTTTTCGTTTCTTCTCCTGAACCGAAAGGCCGACTCCAAACTTGCTAGGAACCATCAGGGTGACTTGTAGATCAAAAATAGCTAAAATCGTGCCGATCGGAAATCCAAGATGGCTGCCATCTTGAAAATCTATTTTTCGCTTCTTCTCCTGAACCGAAAGGCCAGTTGACTCCAAACTTTCTAGGAAGCATCAGGGTGACTTGTAGATCAAAAATAGCTAAAATCGTGCCGATCGGAAATCCAAGATGGCCGCCATGGCCGTTATCTTGAAAATCTATTTTTCGCTTCTTCTCCTGAACCGAAAGGCCAGTTGACTCCAAACTTGCAAGGAAGCATTAGGGTGACTTGTAGATCAAAAATAGCTAAAATCGTGCCGATCAGAAATCCAAGATGGCCGCCATCTTGAAAATCTATTTTTCGCTTCTTCTCCTGAACCGAAAGGCCAGTTTACTCCAAACTTGCTAGGAAGCATCAGGGTGACTTGTAGGTCAAAAATAGCTAAAATCGTGCCGATCAGAAATCCAAGATGGCCGCCATCTTGAAAATCTATTTTTGGCTGCTTCTCCTGAACCGAAAGACCAGTTGACTCCAAACTTGCTTGGAAGCATCAGGGTGACTTGTAGATCAAAAATAGCTAAAATTGTGCCGATCTGAAATCCAAGATGCCGCCATGGCCGTCATCTTGAAAATCTATTATTCGCTTCTTCTCCTGAACCGAAAGGCCAATTGACTCCAAATTTGCTAGGAAGCATCAGGGTGACTTGTAGATCAAAAGTAGCTAAAATCATGCCGATCGGAAATCCAAGATGGCCGCCATGGCTGCCATCTTTGAAAATCTATTTTTCGTTTCTTCTCCTGAACCGAAAGGCCGACTCCAAACTTGCTAGGAACCATCAGGGTGACTTGTAGATCAAAAATAGCTAAAATCGTGCCGATCGGAAATCCAAGATGGCTGCCATCTTGAAAATCTATTTTTCGCTTCTTCTCCTGAACCGAAAGGCCAGTTGACTCCAAACTTGCTAGGAAGCATCAGGGTGACTTGTAGATCAAAAATAGCTAAAATCGTGCCGATCGGAAATCCAAGATGGCCGCCATGGCCGTTATCTTGAAAATCTATTTTTCGCTTCTTCTCCTGAACCGAAAGGACAGTTGACTCCAAACTTGCTAGGAAGCATTAGGGTGACTTGTAGATCAAAAATAGCTAAAATCGTGCCGATCGGAAATCCAAGATGGCCGCCATCTTGAAAATCTATTTTTCGCTTCTTCTCCTGAACCGAAAGGCCAGTTGACTCCAAATTTGCTATGAAGCATCAGGGTGACTTGTAGATCAAAAGTAGCTAAAATCGTGCCGATCGGAAATCCAAGATGGCCACCATGGCCGCCATCTTGAAAATCTATTTTTCGCTTCTACTCCTAAACCCAAAAGCCAATTGACTCCAAACTTGGTAGGAGGCATTGGGGTGACTTATAGATAAAAAATAGCTAAAATCGTGCCTATCTGAAATCCAAGATGAAAATCTATTTTTCGCTGCTTCTCCTGAACCGAAAGGCCAATTGACTCCAAACTTGGCATCGGGGTGACTTGTAGATCAAAAATAGATAAAATCATGCCAATCGTAAAACCAAGATGGGCGCCATGGCCGCCATCTTGAAAATCTATTTTTCGCTTCTTCTCCTGAACCGAAAGGCCAGTTTACTCGAAACTTGGTAGAAAGCATTTGGGTGACTTGTAGATCAAAAATAGCTAAAATCATGCCGATCGTAAATCCAAGATGGCTGCCATGGCAGCTATCTTGAAAATCTATTTTTCGTTTCTTCTCCTAAACCCAAAAGTCACTTGACTCGAAACTTAGTAGGAAGCATCAGGGTGACTTGTAGATCAGATATAGCTACAATTGTTCTGATCAGAAATCGAAGATGGCCACCATTGCCGCCATCTTGAAAATCTATATTTAGCAGCTTCTCCTGCACCGAAAGGCCAATTGACTCCAAACTTCGTACGAGACATTGGGGTGACTTGCAGATCAAAAATAGCTAAAATCGTGCCAATCGGCTATCAAAGATGGCCGCCATGGCAGCCATCTTGAAAATCTATTTTTCGCCTCTTCTCCTGAAAGGCCAGTTGACTCGAAACTTGGTAGGAAGCATTGGGGTGACTCGTAGATCAAAAATAGCTAAAATCGTGTCGATTGTAAATCCAAGCTGGCTGCCATTTAGAGTTTGTTCAAATGATCACGCTCAATTGACTGGCATGCCATATATCTTCTTCTTCAAAATAAAGAACTGCTTAAATGATGATCTTTTCATTAGTTGCGATGACAGGATTGAAAAAATGTTGCATAACATCTGCATATCTGCAGTGGCTATGTCACTCAGGTGAGCGACCCTTGGCCCGTAGGCCTCTTGTTATTTCTTCTGTTTCTTCACTTTCATTCCTGTTCCTCTTTCTTCCTTGTTCCTCTATCTTTTCGACTATCTCTTCTATCACTCTTCTCCCTTTCTCTGGGAGAAGACACAAAATGACCCACAAGGGTTGACATGTCGTTAAACCCCAACACAATGAAAAAGCTCTTCTATCCCTTTTGATACCCTGCCACACGATGGTGGCGGGTATTATGGTTTCACGTTGGATGTCTGTGTGTCCGTCCGTCCGTTTGTTAGTTGTATGTCAGTATGGCTGTCCATATCTTGTTTCCCGATGATAACTTGAGTAAACATCAATGGATTTTCATCAAACATGGTATGTGCATTGATATTGTGGAGATCTGGTTTGGGATTGCTAATGGGCACATTTTATCGAATTTTGACAGATTTATCTGTTTGAGACATATTTTCATTTCCGGATGATAACTCGAGTAAATGTCAATGGATTTTCACCAAACTTGGTATGCGCATTAATATTGTGAAGATCTGGTTTGGGATTGGTAATGGACAAATTTCCTCAAATTTTGCCGGAGTTATCTGCCCGAGACATATTTTTGTTCCCGGACGATAACTTGAGGGAGTTTAACCAAACTTGGTACATGCATTGATATAAAGAAGGTCTGGTTTGGGATTGGTAAAGGGCACATTTTGTCAATTTTTGATAGAGTTAAATGCCCATGACAGGATAATGGCGGGGTATTATCGTTTTACATTTTTAGCTCACCTGGAGCTTTAGAGCTTTGCTCCATGTCAGCATATGCCATGGCCTGTTGTCAGTCGTCCGTCGTTAGCTTTCATATTTTCGACATCTCCTCCAGAACCATAAGTGGGATTGAGCTGAAACTTAGTGGGAGGCATTGTGGCAACATGGAGATTCAGAATTGCTAAAATTGTTCTATTCCTATATCCAGGATGGTTGCCATCGTGGCCTTCTTGAAATTCTTCAAACGACATCTCCCGACATATCCAAGATGGCCTGCATCTTGAAATTCTTCAAACGGCGTCTTCTCCCAAACCATAAGTCAGATTGAGCCGAAACTTGATGAGAGGCATCAGAACAACATAGAGATTCAGAATTGCTAAAATCATTCTGTTCGGATATCCAAGATGGCAGCCATCTTGAAATTCTTAAAGGACATCTAGCAAACCGTAGGTTGGATTGAGCCGAAACTTGATGGGAGTATCGGAGCAACATAGAGATTTGGAATTGCTAAAATCGTTCCGTTCTGATATCCAAAATGGCCACTATCTTGAAATTCTTCGAACAACATCTCCCAAACCATAAGTTGGATTGAGCCGAAACTTGATGGGAAGCATCGGAGTGACATAGAGTTTCTGAATTGCTAAAATCATTCCATTCAGCTATCCAAATGTTGAAATCTTGAAACCACATCTGCTGCGGAACCCTAAGTCAGATTGAGCCCAAACTTGGTGGACGGCACTGGGGCCACATGGAGGTTTAGAATTGTTAAAGTTATTCCATTCTGATATCCAAGATGGTCGCTATGTTGGCCATCTTGAAAATCTTCAAATGACGTCTCCTTCCAAACTGTATGTTGGAGTGAGCTGAAACTTGATGGGAGGCATCAGAGCAACATAGAGATTCAGAATGGCTAAAATCATTCCGTTCTGATATCCAAGATGGCCGCCATGGTGGCCATCTTGAAAATCTTCAGACCAAGTCTGCTCCCGATTGAGCCTAAACTTGGTGGGAGGCATTGGGGTGACTTGGTGAACTGGTTCTGTTCCTATATCCAAGATGGCCACCATGGAGGCCATCTTAAAAATCTTGAAACAACATCTGCTCCAGAACAGTAAGTCCGATTGAGCTTAAACTTGGTGGAAGGCATCTGGGACACATGGAGATTCAGAACTGCCAAATTCTTTCCATTCCAACATCCAAGATGGCCGCCACAGTGGGAGACATTGGGGTGACATGGAGATTCAGAATTGCTAAACCATTTTGTTACGATATCCACGATAGCTGCCACAGCAGCTATCTTGAAGATCTTCAATTGTCAGCTTATGCCGTGGTCTGTTGACCATGGTCCATCCCTCATCCATACGTCCGTCAGCAACATTTCACATTCTGGACATTTCCATCAGAATCATATCCATGGCGGCCATCTTGAAAGTCTTCAATTGTTATCTGCTCCCAAACAGTAAGTCGGATGGAGCGGAAACTTGATGGAAGGCATTAAGGCAGCATGGAGATTTAGAATTGCTAAAATGGTTCCATTCTGATAGCCAAGGTGGCCACCATTGCAGCCGTCTTGAAAATCTTCAAATCACATCTGCTCCCAAGTGGTAAGTCTGATTGAGATTAAAGTTGATGGGAGGTATTGGGTTGTTATGGGAATTCAGAATAGCTAAAATCATTCTATTCCAATATCCAAGATGGCTGCAGATGGCCGCCATGATGGCCATCTTGAAATTCTTCAAACCACATCTCCTTCCAAACTGTGTCAGATTAGCTGAAACTTGATGGGAGGCATCGGGGTGACATAGAGAGAATTGCTAAATCGTTCAGTTCCAATATCCAAGATGGCAGCCAGGTGGCAATCTTGAAACATCAGATTCTGGATTGCTAAAGGCAATCTGATCTGATAGCCAAACTGGCTACCCTGGCACAATGTAACATATTATGATCAGTCTAATCCAGGTGAGCAATATCGGGCCTCTAGTTACTTTTTACATTCCCTGGGAGATGTCACAGTTTGACCCAAAAGAGTTGATGTTCTTGAACAAAGAAAAGAAGAAAAGGGAACCAGAGGCTCATGAGCCACAATGCTCACCTGAGTGAACTGCTGTAAAAACTAATACATGTATTTTGAACTATTCTACATAATTTCAGGTTTACCCTCAGATTCTTTTCATTCACAATTTTTGGTTGCCATGGCAGCCAATCAAATTCAACTGCTTGGACAGAATTCATATGTTTGGTGACTACTCAAGCAACATTTCTGTAAAATATTTGTCAAAATATCTGCAGTATGAAAATCTGCAAAAAAAGGCCTACTTTCACTTTTCCCATTATAAGTCTGTGGAAACTAAGTTGCCACAGCGACAAAAGCATATAAGCAATGGCAATAAAAAAGACATTTTGTAGAAGCTTATGTAAAGAAAATTTCTGAAGTTTCAGATTCAACCCCCTAATAGATTCTAAGGAGAAGATTTTTTAATTTTTTTTTGTAAATTTAATGTTTTGGTTGCCATGACAACAAATCAAAATCAGCAGTTTGGACAAAATTCATATATATACCATAGGGGACTATTCAAGGAACATTTATGTAAAACTTTTGTAAAAATATCTCAATTGAGATAGAAAAAAAGACCATTTCTGTTGCCATGGCAACAAATCAAATTCTGCAGTTTTTTGTGCAAAATTCCCACATAATGTAGAGGGCTACTCAAGGAATATTTCTATAAAACTTTTGTTAAAATATCTGCAGTGAGACAGCAATGACAATTTTCCACTTTTCCCATTATAAGTCAATGGCAACTATAAGTTACCATAGCAACCGTTCTCATCCGATTGAAACAAAAAACAATATATGCACCCCCTACCTATGGATACCATATGTGAAATATGGGAAGAATCGGCTTCAGAGGAGAAGTTGTTTGAAAGTTTTGATGAACAGAGGGATACATGGCTATACTAGAAGCTCACTTATGATTGGCTCAGGTGAGCTAAAACGTTTTTTGCAAATTTATCCTTTCGGTAGAGGACGCCTCGAACAAAATTCCTGTAAAACATCTGTCGAAATATATGAAGTGAGATGGAAAAAAGCCTACTTTTCACTTTTCCCATTATAAGCCTTAGGAAATTTTAGGTTGCCATAGCGAAGAAAGCACACCAGCGAAAGCAATATAATTTTTTTTTTTTATTTGTAGAGACAAATGTTATGAATATTTCTGTAAAGTTTCAGCTTCATCCCCTTTATGGCTTTGAGAAGAAGATTTTTGGTAACCATGGCAACCAATCAAATTCAGCAAATTGGACAAAATTGTTGCGAAACACAGAGGACTACTCAAGAACATTTCTATAAAACTTTTGTCAAAATACCTGAAGTGAGGTAGAAAAAAAATGGGTTCTTTCATTTTTCCCATTAATAAGCCTATGGAAACTTTGTTGCCATAGCGACAAAAGCACTCAAGCAACGACAATAAGAAACAATATTTTTGTAGAGGCAAATGTGTAAACTTGCAGCTTCAGCCTCCTTTTGGCATATGAGGAGAAGATTTTTAAATATATTTTGCAAATTTAACATTTCAATTGCCATGGCAACAAATCAAATTCAGTGGTTTGGACAAAAATCATGTGTAACATAGAGGACTACACATGGAACATTTCTGTAAAACTTTTGTCAGAATATCAGCAGTTGGACAGTAATAAATTACAATTTCCACTTTTTCTGTTATAAGTCAATGGCAACTATAAAGTTACCATAATATATAATATCCAGAGTTCTCATCCGATTGACAAAAAAAAAAAAAAAAAAACACAATTATTTGTTCCCTCTGCCTATAGATGCTATATGTTCCCTCTGCCTATAGATGCTACATGTATATAGATATAGTATGTGAAATATGGAAGAATATTGGCTTCAGAGGAGAAGTTGTTTGAAAATGTTGACGGACGACGGATACATGCCTGTTCCAAGCCCACCTATGAGCCAAATCAGCTCAGGTGAGCTAACAAAAAGGGAAAGGAGTTCCTAACAAGTTGCAACATGAAAGAATGTGCCTTCGGCTGTGCGCCCAGTAGAAATTTGTATCGGCCTGTGCATCTTCCGTCTGAACCATCTTTATTGAGTGCTCTGAATAGCCAAGGGTTCCAGGTTTCTTTTGACAGACAGTGAACACTGATCATTAGTGCATGGATGGGTAGGTTGATCCGTAGCTTTGCTGGGTGCACATGTCCAAATGTACATCTGTGGTGGAGTAAGGGCCTACTGTACCTGTAGCAGGCGGGGTAGGAGGCATGCCTTTATTTCTTTATTTCTCCACTGTCACTTTTATCTGTATCTCCCTTTCCTCTGCTATTATTACAGCATTTATCTATATCTCCATTTCCTCTACTATGGAAACAGAAGTTTCAGAGGTTACAGCAATGTTATTGAAAAAGGCCAGAAATTTTAGAAGAATCTACAGGAATAACTGTTTACATTCAGGGACTCCCATCACAACTGGCTTTCTTTGTGAGTGCTGGTAATCCGGAGGATGTTCATCAGACGTATGCAAAAGTGGGTCATATCAGTACTGCACCTCAACCACCACACATCCCAGTTTCAGGCTCTGTCGCAGCCAGCGGAATACATTTCTTAAGAGTTACCAGTACAGGGCCTCACATAAACTGGATAAACGTATCACTCGTTCTAGTGGTATTAACTTCCATCAAACTTCACATATGCATGACCTATGGACAAATGGACAATTAAGTGGCACAGTATCGTGAGTATGCTATAACTGTCAAAGCACCGAACATATTCAAAGACGCTGTAACTGGACAATGGGGCCCACTGTCAATTAAGTGACTTATTCGGACATGTAGCCAGGAGATAAACTTTTAAAAGCCAATTGCCAACCTAGTTCAGAAAACTGGGAATACACAAGGGGCACTGGTCAAGGTTTCTTGGAGAAAAAAGAACTAAGGCTTCACGACAGAAGTCGCCTGCCAGAGAGACGTAAATGATATATCTTCTTGTGATACAATTGATAATACTGATTCCAATGAAGACTAGTTTTATGTTTTAAGATCTTATGTTTGATCTGCTTAAAGTTTCTGCTTTATTAACTAGTACAGGTAGTTCCACCAGTCTAAGTATATATGATTCAGTATCAAAGAAAAACAAGCAAACCATGTCTTGTAACGAAAACATCATTTTAGCAAACAACAAACAAGTTAACATCAGTTTCACTGCTACCACGTCTGCTTTTTAGCTCACCTGAGCTCTGCTCAGGATGAGCTATTGTGATCACTTTTCGTCCGTCGTCCGTCCGTGTGTCCGTCCGTCCGTGCGTCCGTCCGTTAACATTTTCAAACGACTTCTCCTCTGAAACCGCTGAGCCAATTTTGCTCAAATTTCATATGGAGCCTCCTTAGGGTGGGGGAACAAAAAATTGCTAAAATGGTCGCGGTCCGTTGACCAAGATGGCCGCCACGCCCATATATGGTAAAAACCTTTAAAAGTCTTCTCCTCCAGAACCGAGAATGCCTTGGGGCTGAACCTTTGCAGGAATCATCAGGGATGGGAGGTCTACCAAAATTGCAAAAAGAATTGTCGTAAGTTGACGTTTGACCTTTTTACGGCAAGGTCAAGTTTGCTTCCCTATGCATTTGTATGGGAAAAACCTTTAAAAATCTTCTTCTCCAAAACCGAGCATGCCTTATGGCTGAATCTTTGCATATATATTCGGGAACAGGAGAGCTACCAGAATTGCTAAAATAATGGTCGTACATTGACATTTGACCTTTTTACGGTAAGGTCAATTTTGCTTCCTTATGCATTTGTATGGGAAAAATGTTCAGAATTTCAAACAACTTCTCCTCTGGAGCCTCTGGGCCAATTTTGCTCAAATTTCATATGGAGCTTCCTTAGGGTGGGGGATCGAAAAATTGCTAAAATGGTTGCGGTCCGTTGAACAAGATGACCGCCACGCCCATATATGGTAAAAACCTTTAAAAATCTTCTCCTCCAGAACCGAGAACGCCTTGGGGCTGAACCTTTGCAGGAATCATCGGGGACGGGAGGTCTACCAAAATTGCTAAAAGAATTGTCGTACGTTGACGTTTGACCTTTTTACGGCAAGGTCAAGTTTGCTTCCTATGCATTTGTATGGGAAAAACCTTTAAAAATCTTCTTCTCCAAAACCAAGCATGCCTTTTGGCTGAATCTTTGCATATATCTTCGGGAACAGGAGGGCTACCAAAATTGCTAAAATAATGGTCGTACATTGACATTTGACCTTTTTACGTTAAGGTCAATTTTGCTTCCTTATGCATTTGTATAGGAAAAATGTTCAGAATTTCAAACAACTTCTCCTCTGGAGCCTTTGGGCCAATTTTGCTCAAATTTGATATGGAGCCTCCTTAGGTAGGGGGAACAAAAGATTGCTAAAATGGTCACAGTTCGTTGACCAAGATGGGCGCCATGCCCATATATGGTAAAAACCTTTATAAATCTTCTTCTCTAGAACCGAGGATGCTTTGGGGCTGAATGTTTGCATAAATCATCGGGGACAGGGGGTCTGCCAAAGTTGCTAAAATAATGGTCATACATTGACATTTGACCTTTTTACGGCAAGGTCAAGTTTGCTTCCTTATGCATCTGCATGGGAAAAAACATTTAAAAATCTTATTCTCTAAAACTGAGGATGGCTTGTGGCTGAATCTTTGCATATATCATCTGGAACTGGTGGTCTACCAAAGTTGCTAAAATAATTCTCATTCATTGACATTTAACCTTTTTACGGCGAGGTCAAGTTTGCTTCTGTATGCATTTGTATGGGCCCCATACATTTGTATGGAAAAAATGTTGATAATTTCAAATGGCTTTTCCTCTGAAGCCTCCGGGCCAGTGTTGCTCAAATTTTATGCGGAGCCTCCGTGGGCAGGAGAATGAAAGATTGCTAAAATGGGTATGGTCCATTGATCAAAATGGCTGCCATGCCCATATATGGTAAAAACCTTTAAAAATCTTCTTCTCCATAACCAAATAAGCCCAGGGTCCTAATCTTTGCACAAATTACGGGAGACAGGACATCTACCAAAATTGCTCAAATGATGGTTCTATGTTGACATTTGACCTTTTTGCCTCCAAGGTCAAATTTGCTTCCCTATTTGTGTGGGCCATATTCATTTATATTGAAAGTATCGAAGTGACTTGTAGATCAACAGTAGTTAAAATTGTTCTGATTGGAAATCTAAGATGGCCATCATCTGGTTTATATTTATAATATTTCCCTGCCACTGTGCTGTTTACATGTATAAAAATATCATGATTCTTCAGAAACCACTTAGCCAATTTCCACCAAATTTCACATTGATCCTTCTGTTGAAATGTGATTGATAGTTTATTCAAATGATCATGCTCCATTGACTGTCAGGCCCATATATTCTTCTTCAAAACTAAGAACTGCTCAAATGATGATATTTTCATTAGTTGCGATGATAGGATTGGAAAAATGTTGCATAACATCTGCATGTCTGCAGTGGCTATGTCAATCAGGTGAGTGAACCGTGGCCCGTGGGCCTCTTGTTAGACATATGTACACAAACATTTGATGTTGTTTTTTTAGATGAAACCTCACACCATTTGGTATAATGGACTGACTATTTGAAAACACAGAATTCTCAATTTCGATATGTGTGTTTATGATAGCAGATTTTTAATTTGCTCTAAGCAGAGGTTATTATTGTCACCAAATATATAAACGTAGAGTAAAACTATGCCTAATGGTTACAAGGTCAATTTCCTTTGTTTCCAGTAAACCTTAGCAACCATTACAATCTATAAAAACAATCCTTTAGGTTCATTTCAGATCACGGATCAGAGATTGCCTAGTCAATACTGTTGAGAAATTAGATAATTAAAGTTCAATGCAGCAGCTTAAAATTTCATGACTAATACCACACATGTTCTAACCTAGATGTTAACTCCAGAAAGTGTTCCATACAAGACCATACAGACAGTGTAGATCGAGAAGAGTTTTTGTCATACTTTAAATGAATTCCCAGCACTTATCACCTGAAACATACACTCAAGGAATGTTTGTACAGAAATAATGATTTATTTGTCACAGAGGAAAATCCATCGCTGGGTCGTGTATCTGTTGTAGAACCTCAGATACTCCTTATTCCAAACACTCGAGTCAAAACATCAACGATCATATCATTTTTCACTTGAAAAGAGTGAAGTTTTAGATGAATTGTTGCACCAAAGCATAATAATACATGACTGTGTTCAGTGCGAAGGAATATATTCCACCCATTGTTCATGTGTCTACCTGTAGTAAGCGAAAATCAGCTAGGAGCCAAATCCAAATCTAAAGAGGTAAATTTGTCAATATGCCGTTTCTGTGCAGACTTTTGCTATTTAAGCTCACAAACATTATATTCACTGTCCCTCATGAATCCTTTACACAGAGAATGCCAAATTATATGGCATCAGTTGATCTTAATTCAGGCTTTTTTTTTTTTACACGGGTATTTCACCTGAATCGTCTAAATAAACACATGCTTTTGCATATGCAAATTCCAAGGATTAACTCAAGCCTGAAAACGTCTCCAAATAGTTTTCAGATGTTGATGAACAAAATTTGACTGGATTGTAATTTTGATCCAATCTTTGCAATTAAGATGATGTTCTCGTATTTTCTGAAACCTTTGAACAAAACTTGGCAGATTTGCAGGAAGTGTTTGACAGGTTACGAGAATATGACTTGAAACCTAGCGTGACTGCGAAGTGTAAATTTGCGCTGGAAAGTTGACTTCTTGGACATGAAATCTTTCCACTTGGTATGCGTCCTCCTACTGATCGCATTCCCAAGTTACAATCTCCCTTTCCACCTAGCCGTTGATACCTCCAGTCTAGGTATTGGTTGTATGCTTTTTCAGCTATATCCATCTAAGAAGAATGGATGATTTTGAAACATTAGGCATAGTTCTATTTGGTCCAAAGTAAATAAGTCAAAATCACAGTCAATTACCAGAGATCAACTGTCCCAAAAAACTAACTTCTTAGCGTTGTCACAGGTGTTCTTGTATGTGTATCCTACTAGAGGTTGAATGTAACCGTTAGTTCTGAAACTGTTTATGAGGTGGTTTCTATGATCTGTGAATATTGGCTTAAATTCAAAGTTCAATTATAAATCAGCAAATGGTAGTTCCTGACTCTTTATCTTGTCTTGTTATAGACCTGCTCACAGTACAGACTGAGAGTACAGACCACTGAGTGCAGCTTAGATGAAACTGACCAATATTTCCTATGTTAATGAGGAACCTTTAAAACTTTCCCTTATGGGACCAGCATTCAAAAGGTTATAGGTTCTGAAAAAGTAAAGTAAACAAGTAGACAATCATAAATTACTGCCTGTCACTACTACATCACAAATTGCAGAATGAGGCATATGATGCTGAAAGTGAAATTTTTCAAACAAAACAAGATCATAAATTAAGGGGATTCCCCTTTTAAAAAGAAAAAAGAAAAGTCTCTAGAGCTGTCACAAAGGCAGTTCCTCAGACTGATTTGAATACGGATGATGAAAGTTCGACAAAGAGTGATCTTTCCGCATACGAAAATAATGACTGGGCAAACATTGTTGGTATACATTATAATGCCACCTTCCACGAAATCCCTTTTACATTCAAATCCAAATTGTAATGAAAAGTAGCAATAGAGAAACCACTGATATATCACCACAAAGCAGTACCAATTCTTTTGAAGAAGAACCGTTTAGCACGTCTGATTTGTTTAAATCATTTGAACACAGTCTAGAAAGATAATCGAAAAAGTACAAGAATTACAGCATGCGGATTCATTGTGTCCGTTGATCGTTTATTTAGAAACTGATGATCTGCCTAAGAAGCAGAAAAAAAATGATTATTATTAGAGTCCAGTGTTATACAAACTGGTTTCTTCCAGAAATATTGATGAAAATGACCTTTGTACCATGACTCTCGTGAGGTTTCGCTGAGGTAAAACTGGTTTAAGCCCTGTCTGGCCCTTTCCTACTGACTGTTCCAGGGCGGTTCCTCTGTTACAGTTCTTCATTCTATGTGTGTCGGTGGTTTCATACATGATGTTTGTTTTGTCATTATTTGTACCTCATCTCTCCTTTTGGTGCCTCGGGAAAGCTGTGCTCAGTGATTGTGACATTTCCTGGGTACATGTATCTTCACATATTTTCACCCATGAATGGACATGCGGGTATACATGATACATTGTCCAGAGTTATTCCTTCTCATGCTGAACACAACATGCCTTGTATTAGCAAACAGTGTCGATTCAGATCAGTTGGCTTCTGAAGAAGCCAGCTGATCTGGATCTGCGCTGTTTGTCATTAAATATGTGAATTTGTATCAAAAACCCTGATCAAGTTATCTGATTGGCTGGAAATTAGAAGTGGGCTTGACATCTTAATTTATTCAGCATGACAAGGATTAAGGAGCATTATTAGCTCACCTGAGCACAAAGTGCTCATGGTGAGCTATTGTGGTCAGTCAATGTCCGTGCGTTGTCCGTCCTGCGGCGTCAACAATTACTTTAAAAGCCTACTCCTCCTACACCCCTGGGCCAATTGACTTGTTACTTGGTAGGAATCATCGGGGTGACTTGTAGATCAAAAAAATCTATTTTTTGCTTCTTCTCCTGAACCGAAAGGCCAATTGACTCCAAACTTGCTAGGAAGCATTAGGGTGACTTGTAGATCAAAAGTAGCTAAAATCGTGCCGATCAGAAATCCAAGATGGCCACCATCTTGAAAATCTATTTTTTACTTCTACTCCTAAACCCAAAAGCCAATTGACTCCAAACATTGTAGGAAACATCGGGGTGACTTGTAGATCAAAAATAGCTAAAATTGTGCAGATCGTAAATCCAAGATGGCCGCCATGGCGGCCATCTTGAAAATCTATTTTTTGCTTCTTCTCCTAACCCCAAATGCGAATCTCGAAACTTGGTAGGAAGCATCGGGGTGACTTATAGATCAAAAGTCACTAAAATCATTCCAAGCAGAAATCCGAGATGGCCGCCATCTTGAAAATCTGTTTTTCATTTCTTCTCCTGAGCCGAAAGGCCAATTAACTCCGAACTTGGTAGGAAGCATCAGGGTGACTTGTAGATCAAAAATAGCTAAAACCATGCTGATCAGAAATACAAGATGGCCGCCCTAGTGGCCATCTTGAAAATCTTTTTTTCGCTTCTTCTCCTAAACCCAAAAGCAAATTGACTTGAAACTTGGTAGGAAGCTTTGGGGTGACTTATAGATTAAAAATGGCTAAAATCATTCTGATTGGAAATCCAAGATGGCCACCATGGCAGCCATTTTGAAAATCTATTTTTCACTTCTTCTCCTGAATTGAAAGGCTTATTGGCTTTAAAGTATGTAGGAAGCATCAGGGTGACCTGTAGATCAAAAATAGATAAAATCATCCCTATCAGAAATCCAAGATGGCCACCATGACAGCCATCTTTAAAATCTATTTTTCGCTTTTTCTCCTGAACTGAAATGCCATTTGACTCGAAACTTGGTAGGAAGCATTAGGGTGACTTGTAGATCTAAAATAGCTTAAATTGTTTTGATCGGAAATCCAAGATGGCTGTCATGGGGGCCATCTTGAAACTCTTTTTTTCACTTATTTTCCTGAACCAAAGGGCCAGTTGATTTGAAAATTTGTAGGAAGCATCGGGTTGACTTTTTGATATAAAAATAGTTAAAATTATTCCGATCGGAAATCCAAGATGGCGGCCATCTTGAAAATCTATTTTTCTTTTCTTCTTCTGAACTGAAAGGCCAGTTGACTCGAAACTTGGTAGGAAGCATCGGGGTGACTTGTAAATCAAAAATAGCTCAAATCTTTGCGATAGGAAATCTAAAATTGCGGCTATGGCGGCCATCTTGAAAATTTGTTTTGAACTTTTTCTCCTGAACCGAAAGGGCAATTGACTTAAAGTTCATTGGAAGTATCGTGGTGACTTGTAGATCAACAGTAGCTAAAATCATTCTGATTGGAAATCCAAGATGGCTACCGTCTTGTTTATGTTTATTATATTTCCCTGCCACTGTGCTGTTTACATGTATAAAATCATGATTCTTCAGAAACCACTTAGGCAATTGCAACCAAATTTCACATTGATCCTGCTGTTGAAATATGATTGAGAGTTTATTCAAATGATCACGCTCCATTGACTGTCATGCCATATATAATATTCTTCTTCAAAATTAAGAATAATTAAAGGATGATCTTTTCATTAGTTGCAATGACAGGATTGGAAAAATGTTACATAACATCTGCATATCTGCACTCGCTATGCCACTCAGGTGAGTGACCCATGGCCCATGGGCCTCTTGTTATATCTGTAACCACTAGCAAATGAAGTATATAGGGGGTGTTTGTTTGTTTGTTTTTTGTTGTTGTTTTTTTTGTCTTTTCCATAACAGCGTGTGTGTATGGCAAGCCATTTTACTATTTATTCTAAAATCATTTTATATCAGATATCTTGTATAAATAAGATATCTTATATGTCAATTAAGATATGCTATATAAGATATCTTAATTGGCATATAAGATATCTTACATGCTATATAAGATATCTGATATGCTATATAAGATATATAGGATATGAGATATCTTATTTACTAAAGAAGATATCTCATTTATTCAATTAAATAAGATATCTCTTTTAATATATCAGATATTTAGTATATCAGATATCAATATTAATATATTAGATATCTTATTTAACAAATAAGATATCTTATATAGTAAATAAGATATCTTATATGTGGAATTAAATAAGATATCTAATATGATATATCAGATATCTTATATAGGATATAAGATATATAGGATATAAGATATCTGATATACTAATTCATATATCCTATATTAAGTATCTTATATCCTATATAAGCTATCTGATATAATGCATAATAAATAGTAAAAAGGCTTGCCAGCAAGCCGTTTTACTATTTATTCTATAAATCATATATCTGATTTAATGTATCAGATATCTTATATAATATATAAGATATCTGATATATTATATCAGATATTTATATAAAATGTATGTCTTATATGTCAATTAAGATATCAAATATGCTATATAAGATATCTGAATTGACATATCAGATATCTAATATGCTATATAAGATATCTGATATGCTATATAAGATATCTCATATAGGATATAAGATATCTTATTTACTAAAGAAGATATTTCATTTATTTAATCAAATAAGATATCTCATTTAGTATATCAGATATCTTATATAGTATATAAGTTGTCTATATTAATATATGATATCTTATTTAACAAATAAGATATCTTACATGGTAAATTAGATATCTTATATGCGGAATTAAATAAATTGTATATTATATCAGATATCTTATATAGGATATGATATCTAATAAGATATAAGATATCTGAATTAGTATATCAGATATCTTATATCCTATATTAGATATCTTATATCCTATATAAGATATCTGATATAAGATATAAGACATCTATTTTGCTTAATAAATAGTAAAACAGCCTGCCATTTGTGTGTTTGTGTGTGTGAGTGTGTGGTTCTGTTGAAGATTTCTCAGGAACTACTGGACCTAGGATTTTGAAATTTGGTACAAACATTGGGTATGCAATCGCAACGCAAAATATAATAAACTGTTTGTATCCCTGTCTTTGCTTGAAAACTCCTTTGATTCCAACTCTAGGTCACAAATATATCAACATAGACCATAACCATTCGTCCCTGGAAGACATATGAAAAAGTGATTACATTTTGCATTGACAGATTTACTGCAATCGCAATACAAAATGTAATTAGAATTTTGTATCCCAATCTTTGTTTGGAAACTCTTTTGATTGCAGTAAATCTGTCGACCCAAAATGTAATAAGTTTTTCCATGTCTTCCATGGTCGAATGATTTTAATCTATGATTATATATTTGTGACGTAAAATGTGAATCAAAAGTGTTTCCAAACATTATTGTGATACAAAAATTTATTACATTTCATGTTGCGATTGCATTAAATATGTCAACGCAAAATGTAATTAGTTTTTCATATGTCTTCCACGGTGGAATGATTTTGGTCTATATTGAGAATTTGTGTATTGATGATTTTGTGATGTAGAGTTGGAATCAAAAGTGTTTCCAAACAAAGCTTGTGATACAAAAATTTTATTACATTTTGCGTTGCGATTGCAGTAAATTTTTCAACGTAAAATATAATATCTTTTTCATTTCTGTTCTAGGGTTGACTGCTTTTGATCTATGCTGATAAATTTGTTGGAATCAAAAAGAGTTTCTAAACAATAAAAAACAATATTACATTTTGCTTTGCGAGTACAGTTAATCTATCAACGCAAAATGTAACAACGTTTTCATATGTCTTCCTTGGTCAAATGATTTTACTTGTGACCTCATTACGAAAACGTGCCTATTCAAATATATAGAAAATTTCACCTCCAAAAATTGAAAATTTTCAGATAAAAAACTCTGATATTTTTCATATTTCTGCTCAAAACATAGATTGTGGGTACTCGTTAGAACCGCCTCGGCGAGGCAATTCTAATGAGAACCCACAATCTATGTTTTAAGCAAAAATAAGAAGAAATAATGTATACCCCTGTAAACTCCAGTTTTACTGTATCAAAGTCGGGTTTAAGGGGGTAAAATTATATAAGTATATTTTTGTGATGTAGATTTGGAATAAAAAAAAAAGTTTCCAAACAAAGACTGGGATACACAAGAGTTCACATGTGTGTTTGAACACAAATGTTTAGGAGCAACAGAACACTTGTAAAGAACACTTGTCGAAGGTTTAATTAAGACCATACATACAAAGCGGCACAGCCACTGGATTGACTTTTTGTTGCCTGTCACATTTTCCATTACCCCGTCTGTCCAGTCAAGCACTGGTTGCTCCGCGCATGAATTAGTCTTTGCGAAACGTCCTGAATTTCATTTACCTAAAATAAACGAACACCGGAACTGACACAATCAAATCTACATCAATGTCTCAACACCAAAGGAAAAGACATACAAATACAATTATATGCCACAAAGAAACCAAACGGCAAGCAGAGTTGGCAGCCCTTATATAAAAAGCTGGCAACTCTGTTACCCAAACTTATCTGAATATATCTTAAAGTTACATGGAGGGGTGGTGCGAAGGTGTCGTGTATCTTACGTCACTGGGGCATCAAACTGGTATTGGCTTACAGCTGGGCAAGGCCTGCTATCCTTGTAGCAGGTAAGGGTAGAGGGGGAATGTTTATATTTCTTCTGTTTCTTCACTTTCATTCCTGATCCTCTTTCTTCCCAGTTGCTCTCTTTCATCTCTACTGTCTCTTCTATCTCTTTCTCCCTTTCTCTTGGAGACGACACAAAATGACCCACAAGGGTTGACGTGTCGTTAAACCCCAACACAATCAAATTAAAGTTACATGGAATACTGGATCAAAAGAAAACCATCAGTTGAACCCCGGTAGGCCAAGAAACAAGACATAAAAGTTCCAGCCCAAACCATCTTAATGAATATTTTTTTTTAAGTCAGGGGCCATCCGAAGCCTACAGTCTTTGATACAATTCCAGTTGATGTGTGCAGCTATATTCGCAAACACACAATAATACCCAGCTAGCATTCTACGTAAATCTACATCGGGCCGTCATCGGCCCGTCAGCTACCCTGACGGGCCGATGACGGCCCGATATAGATTTACGTAGAATGCTGACTGGGTACATTCGCACTGCATTGAAATGCAATGCATTAAAGTCACAGCAAAAATTATGCAAGAACGTGCAAACAAAGAGTCTGACTCATTATACGTTACGAAAGTTGACTATGTGTACAGCCCACATATTGTTCTGTTGAGAAACCGGAGACTGGGATTATACTGCAGTCGTCAGTACATTTGGAAATGGCACATGTCAAAATGGTCAGCAGCATGACAGATATTATCTCCAAATGTGCAAGCCAAGGACGATATGACCGAATTAAGAGACAGACAATCATCCCTCCTAACAGATCATATTGACCACAGTGCAACGAACATCAAGGACACGCAAACACAAAGTCGTTAAGGTACTCCAGTTGACAGCATACTGAAAAATCAAAGCACTGATAGCACTGGTGGGTGGTTTGTCTTAGTGTTGGCCGGGAAAAATGGACCTGAACGTGGACTATAGACGCAGCGTTCTGGGTCTGCACTGTTTGCCAATGTCCCAGTCCAGGTTTTACAGATAACCCTCTTTATACGGCACTCTGACGCCACAGCGACAAGAACAGCGCGGATATAAATAGCCGTTACCTGGAAAACGTAAAACATGGCGTAGCCTCTATGTGACTGTTGCCAGGCTACGTTAGAAATCTGACAAATGAAATTCATACAAACACGCGGTTTGATTTCATTGGTCAATGATAATTACTTGGACAATAACCTTTAGGAAATTTTGTGTATGTATACTGTGGCTCGATTGTAAACAGTCAACCCAATAACAATATGATTGACAACAAAGACTATCACAAGACTAAGAGGGTACTTGGCCAAAGAATAATAAATGGTACAAAGCAGTATCTAATCCAGTTTTCTGGCGAACCTGCCAAAATGTCCTTTGGTTATCCGTCAAATCGGAATGAAAGGATATAAATGTGTTGAGGAAAATACCTTGCCTATGATAGCCCAAACAGAACAAAATTCAAAAGTTTGGACAGTGAATAACTGGGGCTTGTAGGTTCAGTTTTTATTTTGTATTCTTAATAGGAAGTGTCCATATGGGATAGGTTTAGTTTTAAAATGGGTCTCACTTAACCATTAACCCTTATTTATCAGAAATAAGCCTTCGTACATATGTGTAGGAAACCAGTGATAAAATTGGTAATGATATACTATTTCATAATAGTGTACCAAAAGTTTGTAGAAGCATTTCGCTTGCAATATAGCTATGGCTTTACAAAAAGAGAATGGACTTTTCTAGAGTACATTTACTCAGAAAGAGATAATTGTTGGTGCTCTTGTAAGAAATATGGATATATGATTTCTTTATACTTAAATATGCTTGTAGTTTGATGGGCTACATACGCACCCTAGCATCGGCTTCAGGGATATTCAAAGTAACCAGACTGGGATCAATGATCCCAAAGGAAATAAAAAATATAATCTGCTCTATGGTGTAGTACGGGGAGACATTTTACGGCCGCCAAGGGAGACGTTTTACGGCCGCCACATGACACTTAACACCAGCTGCAGTGAAGTAAAATAAAACTCTAAAAGGTTGCACACAGGATAAAAAAAAATGAAAATTGAAGACTCGGTCCAATTAAGTCTCTTCATATGCAGCAATGTAGTTAATAAGACATGTTATAATTCGTTATGCATAAAAAGTAACTTACCATTTCATTGAATTCATTCATGTATTTGTTAACAGTGCATGGAAATATCAGATAAAGCTACATATGCCTCTCATTATTTTCTGTGGGGGATATGATATATTGTTATATATTGTCCTTTCTTTTTTGCCAATCTGTTATTTGCTATTTTCTGGTCTGCCGTTTGTTGATATCGGACATTTCTACTAGGGTCAACATTAACATTTCCATTGACATACACCAATGGAGTCAAGGGCATGAATTAGGAATGTAATCTTGAATTTCCAAAGGCACTGATAAAAATGGCACAATACAAACTATGCCGGGCATGCGAACTAAGCTGTCCTGTGACAGCTCTTGTTGGTTAAAGTTTTCTGAAGACTGTTCTTTTTTATTCTTTTTTGCATTACCATGTCATGCTTACAGAATTCTAGGTCAAACATTTAGTGAAGTATGATCCCAGCGGACACATAGCGTTGAAACAACATCCTGTCAACGTCGATGCAACGTGATGTTGCATCGACGTTGATACGACGTTGTAACGATGGCACCATTGCCAGGCAAGCAGCAGTTCTGGTGAGCTGCACTATTGTGTGGTAGCTCTTATTTGAAATACATACAATGATTTTCTCCAAATTCAAGGTTGGAAGAGTTCATTTTAGTTAACTGAGTGGTGGAAGCACAGTTTATCATTAGGTTAGTCATTTTAGTCATATGTTGTAGATTTCTGCATGATGTAAAGCTCACAAAAAATCAGGATTTCTTTTTTTTCATTTCATAGTCATCTCTATCTATTCTTATATATTTGCACTTTTTATTTATATTTTTCTTGATCGAAAAACTGTAGTAAAAGGATGGCAATTTGGTTTAACCTTGCTTTCAGTTAATGCTCATGGTTTTTCATTAAATTTATTTATATAAAGAAATCTAAATGCGCATTCGCACAGTCTGATCATATCTACACTAGTTGTTCATAATATCTTTAATAGAGTCCGTAAATATATTAACAATCAGTGTAGAATTAGACTGTATGGGTATGCAGGCTAATCTTAGTATATAATGGCTGCGTAACTCATAAGGTTGTTTTCTATAATTGGGCCACCGGTTGACAAAAAGGCCCTTAGGGCATATACAGATGGTGAAGGCCCAGACAAGTTTGCAGAGCCTCCTGTCGGGTCAAGATCTTCGCTGTTACTCCTATATCTTCAAGATCCCTATATTGTGTAGGCGAATAGCGAAGATCCTGAGCAGACTGTGCGTATGCGCAGGCTGGTCTGGATCTTCGTTGTTCGCAAATGTTCGAAGGTCCATTTTCTCAGCCTCCAGCCAATATGGATAGGCTCATATAACGTTGTTGAGGATCATGAGAACACAGGAATTGTACGAGCCTGAACGGAGAAAACATACCTTCTTACATGTGTGCCTAACGAAGACTCAAATCACCCTGCGCATCTGCACAGTCTGATCAGAGCTTTCGTTGTCCACATGAAGAAACATTGCATCCTTGTCTATCCAAAATGCGACCAGTGAAGATTCCTATCAGACTACGCGAATGTGATTTGCGCAGGCTGATCTGAATCTTTGCTGGGCACACATCTCCGAAGCTACGCTTTCTGACGTAATGGCACACAAGTATATTTAAACGGTTGGTAACTGTGATGTGTAGTTCAGTATGGCATCGTTGAGAAAAAAGAAAAAAAAAATATATGCCTACCATACACTGTAACAGTCTCACAGGCAGTTATAATCCTGTCTTTGGCTTACAGATCACAAATTTTTATACGTTGTAACAATCTCACAGGCAGTTGTAATCCTGTCTCGGGCTCACTATGCATTGTAACGATTTCACAAGCAGTAATAATCCTGTCTTTGGCTTACAGATCACAAATTATTATATGTTGTAACTATCTCACAGGCAGTTGTAATCCTGTCTTTGGCTCACTATACACTGTAACAATTTCACATGCAGTAATAACCCTGTCTTTGGCTTACAGATCACAAATTATTATACGTTGTAAAAATCTCACAGGCAGATGTAATCCTGTTTTTGACTCACTATACATTGTAATTATCTCACATGCAGTAATAATCCTGTCTTTGGCTTACAGATCACAAATGATTATATGTTGTAACAATCTCAAAGGCAGCTGTAATCCTGTCTTTGACTCACTATACATTGTAACAATCTCACATGCACTAATAATCCTGTCTTTGGCTTACAGATCAGAAAATGATTATATGTTGTAACAATCTCTTAACCAATGGATGTTCCATTGTCTCTATGTAAATAAAACTAAGGTTAAATCTCAATAACCGAAAATTATGCCATAGCTGGACCATGGGATAATTTTCAGATTTGAAAATTAACCCATGGTATTATTTATAGATCTCACAGGTGTACTTTAGAATGACTGTCAACTCATCAGTGCGCCTTAACCTTTTTCACTCTATGGGCTAATTCCGCAGGCGATGACAAGTTGATATTGTCCCAAAAAAAAACAAAAAAAAAAAACAGGTTTTTGTTTTCTGGGAAAAATAAGAAAAATATTTCAAAATGTTGTATGTTGAATTTTGTTTCAGCAGACAATTTGAACATTTTCGTATTTTTTTCCTAGAAAACAGAATTTGACATTTCATGCAAATTGTCTCCAAATGACAAATGTTTATTGGAAAAAAATAAACTGTCACCAATATGTTGTCTGCTGAAAATGTCCAGAGTGCTAACCATCAATTTTCAGCAGATGACATTTTTTAAATAGTTTTCTTATTTTTTTTCTCAGGTAACTGGATTTGACATTTCATGTACATTGTCTCAACTTTTGCATGAAATGTCAAATTTTGTTGGCTGGAAAAACTAAGAAAGTATCATCAAATATATTGTCTGCTGATATTATCCAGAGAGTGGTAAAGGTTAGAGGAACTTCAAATTTACTTCCGCACTGAGCAACTTTCTATTTAAAAATGACATTTTTGTTGAATTAAACACATGAAACCAGACAGTCTGTCTGGAGTATATTATAATGACCAAAGCTACAGCTGACCAACCAGATTGCAACAAAGTTTGACCAAATTAAGATGCTGATGTAATTTCTTGTGATTGACAAGATTGCAACCAATCAGATTTTAGCAGTAGTGCCTCAGTTAGTTTAATTCAAAAAAGGTGGGGTGTTTCATCCTTTTTAGTACACAAGGTCAATTGGTACAGCATTTAATCAGACTGCCTGTTACCACTTTACCATAAAAATATTAAAAAAGAGAAATAAAAGTAAAAAAGTAGAAAAAAATATACTAAATAAATAAAAGTGTAGTTTTTGTAAGAAAAAAAAAAAAAAAAAAAAAAAACAAAAACAGTCCCGTACATTGGTTAAAACAGATAAACCATGTTATTGTCTCGGTTTTGGGAATACTGTAAATTATATCATAATTTGGTGACCTTTCACTGTCTGACCCAAACTCGGCTCCGCCTTGTTTGGGGTCAGACAGTGAAAAGTCACCAAACTATGGTATAATTTACAGTATACCCAAAACCTCGACAATAACCATGGTTTATCTATAACATATGCAGTAATAACCCTGGCTTTGGTTTACAGATCACAAATGATTATATGGTGTAACAATCTCACAGGCAGTTGTAATCCTGTCTTTGGCTCACTATACATTGTAACAATTTTACCTGCAGTAATAGTCCTGTCTTTGGCTTACAGATCACAAATGATTATACATTGTAACAATCTCACAGGCAGTTGTAATCCTGTCTTTGGCTCACTACGCATTGTAACAATTTTATATGCAGTAATAATCCTGTCTTTGGCTTACAGATCACAAATGATTGTGCATTGTAACAATCTATCAGGCAGTTGTAATCCTGTTTTTGGCTCACTATACATTGTAACAATCTCACATGCCGTAATGATTCTGCCTTTGGCTTACAGATCACAAATGATTATATGTTGTAACTATCTCACAGGCAGTTGTAATCCTGTCTTTGGCTCACTATACACTGTAACAATTTCACATGCAGTAATAACCCTGTCTTTGGCTTACAGATCACAAATTATTATACGTTGTAAAAATCTCACAGGCAGATGTAATCCTGTTTTTGACTCACTATACATTGTAATTATCTCACATGCAGTAATAATCCTGTCTTTGGCTTACAGATCACAAATGATTATATGTTGTAACAATCTCAAAGGCAGCTGTAATCCTGTCTTTGACTCACTATACATTGTAACAATCTCACATGCACTAATAATCCTGTCTTTGGCTTACAGATCAGAAAATGATTATATGTTGTAACAATCTCTTAACCAATGGATGTTCCATTGTCTCTATGTAAATAAAACTAAGGTTAAATCTCAATAACCGAAAATTATGCCATAGCTGGACCATGGGATAATTTTCAGATTTGAAAATTAACCCATGGTATTATTTATAGATCTCACAGGTGTACTTTAGAATGACTGTCAACTCATCAGTGCGCCTTAACCTTTTTCACTCTATGGGCTAATTCCGCAGGCGATGACAAGTTGATATTGTCCCCAAAAAAAACAAAAAAAAACAACAGGTTTTTGTTTTCTGGGAAAAATAAGAAAAATATTTCAAAATGTTGTATGTTGAATTTTGTTTCAGCAGACAATTTGAACATTTTCGTATTTTTTTCCTAGAAAACAGAATTTGACATTTCATGCAAATTGTCTCCAAATGACAAATGTTTATTGGAAAAAAATAAACTGTCACCAATATGTTGTCTGCTGAAAATGTCCAGAGTGCTAACCATCAATTTTCAGCAGATGACATTTTTTAAATAGTTTTCTTATTTTTTTTCTCAGGTAACTGGATTTGACATTTCATGTACATTGTCTCAACTTTTGCATGAAATGTCAAATTTTGTTGGCTGGAAAAACTAAGAAAGTATCATCAAATATATTGTCTGCTGATATTATCCAGAGAGTGGTAAAGGTTAGAGGAACTTCAAATTTACTTCCGCACTGAGCAACTTTCTATTTAAAAATGACATTTTTGTTGAATTAAACACATGAAACCAGACAGTCTGTCTGGAGTATATTATAATGACCAAAGCTACAGCTGACCAACCAGATTGCAACAAAGTTTGACCAAGTTAAGATGCTGATGTAATTTCTTGTGATTGACAAGATTGCAACCAATCAGATTTTAGCAGTAGTGCCTCAGTTAGTTTAATTCAAAAAAGGTGGGGTGTTTCATCCTTTTTAGTACACAAGGTCAATTGGTACAGCATTTAATCAGACTGCCTGTTACCACTTTACCATAAAAATATTAAAAAAGAGAAATAAAAGTAAAAAAGTAGAAAAAAAATATACTAAATAAATAAAAGTGTAGTTTTTGTAAGAAAAAAAAAAAAAACAAAAACAAAAACAGTCCCGTACATTGGTTAAAACAGATAAACCATGTTATTGTCTCGGTTTTGGGAATACTGTAAATTATATCATAATTTGGTGACCTTTCACTGTCTGACCCAAACTCGGCTCCGCCTTGTTTGGGGTCAGACAGTGAAAAGTCACCAAACTATGGTATAATTTACAGTATACCCAAAACCTCGACAATAACCATGGTTTATCTATAACATATGCAGTAATAACCCTGGCTTTGGTTTACAGATCACAAATGATTATATGGTGTAACAATCTCACAGGCAGTTGTAATCCTGTCTTTGGCTCACTATACATTGTAACAATTTTACCTGCAGTAATAGTCCTGTCTTTGGCTTACAAATCACAAATGATTATACATTGTAACAATCTCACAGGCAGTTGTAATCCTGTCTTTGGCTCACTACGCATTGTAACAATTTTATATGCAGTAATAATCCTGTCTTTGGCTTACAGATCACAAATGATTGTACATTGTAACAATCTATCAGGCAGTTGTAATCCTGTTTTTGGCTCACTATACATTGTAACAATCTCACATGCCGTAATGATTCTGCCTTTGGCTTACAGATCACAAATGATTATATGTTGTAACTATCTCACAAGCAGTTGTAATCCTGTTTTTTTTTTTTTTTTTTGTTTTTTTTTTTTTCTGCTTACTATACATAGTAACAATTTCACATGCAGTAATAATCCTGTCTTTGGCTTACAGATAACAAATGATTGAACACTAATAATCTCACAGGCAGTTATATTCCTTTCTTTGGCTCTCTATACATTGAAACAATTTCACATGCAGTAATAATTCTGTCTTTGGCTTACAGATCACATATGATTATACGTTGTAACTATCTCAAAGGCAGTTGTAATCCTGTCTTTGACTCACTATACATTACAACAGTCTCACATGCATTAATAATCTTGTCTTTGGCTTACATGTCACAAACAATTATACGCTGTAACAATCTCACAGGCAGTTGTAATCCTGTCTTTGGCTCACTGTACATTGTAACAATTTCACATGCAGTAATAATCCTGTCTTTAGCTTACAGATCACAAACGATTATACATTGTAACAATCTCACAGGCAGTTGTAATCCTGTCTTTGACTCACTATACATTGTAACAATCTCATAGGCAGTTGTAATCCTGTCTGACTCACTACACATTGTAATTATCTCACGTGCAGTAATAATCCTGTCTTTGGCCTTTAGATCACAAATGATTATATGTTGTAACAATCTCAAAGACAGTTGTAATCCTGTCTTTAACTCACTTTACATTTACATTATAACAATCTCACATGCAGTAATAATCCTGTCTTTGGCTTACAGATCACAAGTGATTATACGTTGTTACAATCTCACAGACAGTTGAATCCTGTCTTTGGCTCACTATACATCGTAATAATTTCACATGCAGTAATAATCCTGTCTTTGGCTTACAGATCACAATTTATTATACGTTGTAACAATCTCACAGCCGGCCTCGGTGGCTCAGTTGGATGCGCCGTCCGACTGAGACCAGGAGGTCGCGGGTTCAACCCCCGCCGAGGTCGGCAATATTCTTTCGTGGAGATTGATCATGAAATATTTTCTACGGTCATTCTCTCCCTTCCGCTGATTCAAGAAGGGCAGTTGTCAGTTTCTTGCGAAAGAATGTGCACAATACTGGTTAACCGCTTAGAGGACTAAGCCTGCCCAGTAAACGTGTGGTTAGGTAAACTGACCGCGCTCGACATGACCCCTTTGGGTTGACTGGGCCATAAAACCTCAACACAAACAAACAAACAATCTCACAGGCAGTTGTAATCCTGTCTTTGGTGCACTATACATTATAACTATTTCACATGTTGTAATAATCCTGTCTTTGGCTTACAGATCACAAATGAACAGGTTTTACCTGAAAAATAAAGCTTTGCAATTTTATTTGAGTCATCCCCAAGGAGACAATTCGAATGGAATTTTAAGGCCTATTTTCAAGACCAAACAATAATCATGTTCAGATGGCTTTTCTGAAATATATATGTATTATTTTTCAGAAAAAATAAGGTTAGACATTTCTTGAGAATCTTCTGCCCGGTAGTGGATTTACATGAAATTTAAGCCTTTTTTTTGAAAATGAAAAAAAGAGGACATCATCTGCTACAATTTCGCATAGAGCTTTGAGAGGTAAATGTTTCCCTGCTTGTTTTAACCTTTAGTACTCTCTAGACAAAATCAGCTGACAACATTATTTTTTTTTCTTCAGAAAATAGGGATTGACATTTTGTGCATTGTAGAATTTGTGTGAAATGTCGAGCCTTTTTTCAACCAGAAGATGAAGGTTTGAACATCTGCCAAAGAGAAATAAATCATGGAAGTATTTTTTTAACGCTGAACATGCTGGGAAATAATTTCAGCAGACGAGTTTTTTTTAAATAATTATATTTTTTAAGAGAAAAACTTCGACGTTTCATGAATATTACATGAAAGGTCAAAGTCTATTTTCTGAAAGAAAGAAATAAAGTAAATAAGAAAAATATCATCAATTTGTCATCTGCTGAATTTGCCCAGAGAGAGCTTAAGATTAGTGTGTTAGCAGTGTTGTACTGATATAAACATTAGTTTAACTCATTGTAGTCTGGAGACCACTAAAAGGTAATTGGCAAACAGTGCAGACCCAGATCAGATGTCACAGAATGCGGCGTCTGATTAGGGTCTCTACTGTTTGCAAATTGTTCAATCAGTTTTTTTCTAGGACTATCTAAATCACATAGACAGACATACGCCAGCCTCGGTGGCTCAGTTGGATGCGCCGTCTGACTGGAGACCAGGAGATCGCGGGTTCAACCCCCGCCGAGGTCGGCAACATCTTTCGTGGAGACTGATCATGGAATATTTTCTACGGTCATTCTCTCCCTTCCGCTGATTCAAGAAGGGCAGTTGTCAGTTTCTGGCGAAAGTATGTGCACAATACCGGTTAACCGCTTAGAGGACTAAGCCTGCCCAGTAAACGTGTGGTTAGGTAAACTGACCGCGCTCGACATGACCCCATTGGGTTGACTGGGCCGTAAAGCCTCAACAAAATTGACAGACATACCTAAAATCAAAAAAAGAAGCTTCCAATATAAAGTGTGGGAGAGTTCATTCAGTCTCCAATGGGTTAAAGCATGGCATTGCAAGCATGTTTTACATTGCATGTTGCATGTATATATATATATAAAGCATAGTGGCATTTTGGTAGATATATACACAATAAATTACATATATGTGCATGTCAGAACTATCAAAATGACACCTGACTGATATATTTTGTATTTTTGCAGAACATTTGACATTTCTTGGGGCTGATTCCTACGGATAACCAACATGAAATATCAAGCCTTTTTTCTCTTGAAATGGCAGGTTCCCATTACGAAAACATGCCTATTCAAAATGTACTGAAAATTTTACCACAAAAAAAATGAAAATTTTCAGAGAAAAAATTCGGATATTTTTCATTTTTCTGCTCAAAACATAGATTGTGGGTACTCGTTAGAACCGCCTCACCGAGGCAGTTCTAATGAGTACCCACAATCTATGTTTTTGAGCAGAAATAAGAAAAATAATGTATACCCCTATAAACCCCAGTTTTACTATATAAAAGTGGGGTTTAAGGGGGTCAAAATTATATAGGTATGTTTTCGTGATGCATTTTCTGTGATAAAGGAAAGTCTGCTAATATTTAGATTTAATATTCTAAAGGGAAAAGTAGACTGACTAGTCTCCAGTGACTAAATGTTATTTTTTTTTTCTTACAATCCTGTTTGATAGTTCACTAAAATAAAACCAAAATAATATCATGACTATAAAGTCTGGTCACTATTGACCAGCCTTTATAGTCATGATATTATTTTGTTTTTCAGTGGATTATCAAACAGGATTATAAAAAAAAAACCAAATGAGACTGCAGCCAGTCTAAAGGTAAGCAATGTTGGTGAAGAGTGTATTTGAAATGCAAAATCTTGACTAACCCGTATATTTTGATGCAAATTTGAACATTAACGGATAAAAATAAGTAAGTTATCAACGTTTGAAAATATGGAAACTGCTTATGCCAGGACCGCCATTTTGAATAATTATTGAGGCTGTATGATGTCATAAAGCCTTAATCAAATATGCAATACCTAAATAAATAAGATTTGCAACGATATTTAACATCTGTATTTGTGTATATAGCTTCTCTAGGCTTTCTGAATTTTGCTTCAAAATTGCATTGCTTTCTACCAAAAAAAAGATTTTGTTTAATATTTTGAAATGTTTAGAACCTCATTAAATATTCAAAAATGTTGCGCCCTTGATAATGTTTTTTTTAACTGCTTTCTATCCAATTTCCATCAAATTTACATCAAAATGCATGATTTGTCAAGATCTTTAATTCAGATACACTCATCACCAACCTTGTGTTTCCTTTAACCCTGGTCCTGCGGAACCCGGATATTTTCTGCGTTTGCAAACAGTGTAGATCCAAATCAGTTGGCTTCTGACCATCTGATCAGGATCTGCACTGTTTGTCATAAAGAATGTGAATTTGTATCAACAACCTGAATCAAATTATTTGATTAGGGCCTGGCACCTTAATTTATTCAGCATGACAAGGGTTAAGATAAGTAGAATTAAGAACTGGGTTAATATTACCTTACTTACCCTAAATATTCAGACGTCTGCTTCTTTTGGAATCTACGAGAATTGTGTCTTCTTACGACATGATAGCCGTAACAAAGGAATGAAGCATAGCTGAAAAAATATTCCGCCTTTCATCGGAATCGAACCCGGGTCCTCCCGGATAAAACTCCAATGCTCTAACCACTGAGCCAAAGAGTCGACTCCCTGACGCAGTTGTCAGAGATTGAATATATACTTAGAAGCTATGCGTAATCTGCCAAGGCAGATAATCGAAGGTAGGAGTGCTCGGTCGTAACACTCCCCCTCTTTAAGGAAGTCATCATTTATGATGACGTGAAGCCATTTTCGGCGTATAAAGTCCAATCCCGGACGAGCCCCCATCTTACGACATGATAGCCGTAACAAAGGAATGAAGCATAGCTGAAAAAATATTCCGCCTTTCATGGGAATCGAACCCGGGTCCTCCCGGATAAAAATCCAATGCTCTAACCACTGAGCCAAAGAGTCGACTCCCGGACGCAATTGTCAGAGATTGAATATATACTTAGAAGCTATGCGTAATCTGCCAAGGCAGATAATCGAAGGTAGGGGTGCTCGGTCGTAACAGTCTAAATGAAACCAATATGGCCGCCAGTGGAGATCTTTGATTTTTCTTGTTCCATGTAAAAGAGATTTTTTAAGTTGCGCCTTGTTTGGCATCAAATTGTAACAATATAGTAGATGACTTAAAAATATATACTAACACCTAGTCCCGACGCCACCTGATATTGCCAACTCCACCTCCAAAAGAGGTCATTCAGGGTCACCATCCAAAATAGCATTGTCTGATGTTGGACTGAAGTTGTTGGTGAGCAGGTTATTATTAGTAACTTACAATGCGTTTTGCTATACATAGCCCCACCCCCAGCCACAAAGGGGTCATAAGGAGTCAGACAGACTATAGCCAGGTTTGGTATCAAAAATATAAGTAAAGACCCAGTTAGCATTCTTTATAAATCTATAGTGGGCCGTTATCGGCCCGTCAGCTACCCTTACGGGCCGATAACGGCCCACTATAGATTTATAAAGAATGCTTACCGGGGATATCCAGGAAATACCAAAATCATGAAGCACAGCCTTCCAGAGACACAAGTCAAAATGTGTTTATGTGAACTTTGATAGTAGATGCCATAAATCGAGTTTAATGGGCCACACCCAGCTTGACTTCCTGCGTGGCCATTGCGCCACATTAAACTCACCCCCCCCCTCCCCCCCCTCGCCATGACCCCATCCCACAATGGAATCAGTCTAAAAACACAGCCAAATTGAAGCCAATGATGAGAGCTTTAACAACAGTAGATTTAAATGGGCTTCCCCCATGTAGAGCTGAAACCCCATCCCAGAAGGAGTCATTAGGGTTCAACCTCCAAACATACATATATTTGGCATTAAGTGTCAGCTCATATTGCATAGGAAAATCAGAAAATTATAATCAGTTTGTCGTCTGCTGAATTTGCCCATAGCATGGTGTGTTAATAGCGGCTCATTAAATTTGACCTTATCCACTCCCACCTGCAGCCTCCACCCCAAAACTTAACTGCGACCCCTAAAAGGAGTCATTAGGCATCGGCCTGTTAACATACATGTAACTGTGTTTGGTATGAAATCAAACGCTGTTAATGAGAACTTTAACGATAGAAGACTACAATTTGTCTCACCTACATTCAGACCAGTCCATGGCAGAATGAGAAAAAGGATAGATCCTTATCAAACTTGGAGAATTTTGAATTGGGTGTACACTGTTTGGTCAGGCCTGTCTGTGTATGTTTGAATATTTACGGTACTTTCCCTTTAAAGAAAATATAATAGTGTTGAAAAGTTGAAAAGTCTTAACTTTTATTAATTGATGAATAAGCAATATCAGCAAACATACCTTGGAACATGTGCGTACAGCGAAGGTTCAGATGAGCCTACGCATTCGTGCAGTCTGATTAGAATCTTCACTGGGCACATTTTGGATAGCCAAGGATGCAAAGTTTCTTCATGCGGACAATGAAGACTCGGATCAGACTGCGCGAATGAGCAGGTTCATTTGAGTCTTCACTTTGCATACGTGTCAGAAGGTATGTTACTTCACTTTGCAGCTCTGGCGTTGTGCCTAACGCATTTTCTATATATTCATATAAATCAGCTCTTTATTTCATTGATAGTGGTTAAACAAACATTATCGTGGTAATTTCATAGCTATTTACACAAGTTAAACGAGTCTCAAAATATTTAATTCACTGGTCTCAAAGACCATTGTTCACCTTAATATATGCTTATCTAAATACTAGATTTCACTGATTCCTCTTTACGAAAATCAGTTGATCAACTGTGCATGAAAATACGCCACACTCAAAACTCTGTATTCTTATTTTACAGGAGACTTGCACATTTTGTAAAAGAAAGATTCTTGGATTCTGGGGTGGAAGTGATGATGTAGCTGAAGATAAAGCAAGCCAGTGTGATGGAGATAAATGTGATTTCAAAGATACTGATGGTGATGGGATCCCAGATCATCTAGATGAAGATGCTGATGGTGATGGAATTCCTGACTACAAGCAGAAAGACACAGATGGAGATGGAATCCCTGATTATCTTGATGATGATGATGACAACGATGGCATACCTGATTCAGAAGATGATGATGCAGATGGAGATGGCATTCCTGACTCAAAGCAAGTAGATACAGATGGAGATGGAATTCCTGATTATTTAGATGATGATGATGACAACGATGGAATCCCAGATTCAGAAGACCATGACAAGGATGGTGATGGAATCCCTGATCATTTACAAGTAGATACAGATGGTGATGGAATTCCAGATTACTTAGACGATGATGATGATGGTGATGGTATCCCTGATCATCTTGATAATGACAACAAATTGAAAGATTCAGATGGTGATGGTATACCAGATTATTTAGATGATGATGATGACAATGATGGTATTCCTGATAGTGAGGATGATGATGATGACGGTGATGGAATTCCTGATGATAAAGAAAAAGATTCTGATGGTGATGGTATACCAGATTATTTGGATGATGATGATGACAATGATGGCATTCCAGACCATCTTGATAATGATGATAATGTAAAACCCGACAAATTCCATATTGATAGTGATGGTGATGGCATTCCTGATTACTTGGATGAGGATGATGACAATGATGGCATTCCTGATGAACTTGATGATGATGATGATGGTGATGGTATTCCAGATAATTTGGAAGATTCTGATGGCGATGGTATTCCAGATGCTCTTGATGATGATAATGATAATAACGGGGTTCCAGATTATAAGGAAATAGATACTGATGGTGATGGAATACCAGACTATCTAGATGATGATGATGATAATGACGGCATTCCAGATGCTGAAGATGATGATGCTGATGGAGACGGGATACCAGATATTGAACAAAAAGATACAGACGGAGATGGAATTCCTGACTTTTTAGATGATGATATTGATGGTGATGGAATACCTAATGAGCTTGATGATGATAAAGATGGCAATGGAGTTCCAGATTGGAAGGAAAAAGATACAGATGGAGATGGAATCCCAGACTACTTGGATGATGATATTGATGGCGATGGAATCCCAAACGATCAAGATGATGATATTGATGGTGATGGCATTCCAAATGAACTTGATGGTGATGCTGATGGTAATGGAATTCCAGATTGGAAAGAAAAGGATACTGATGGCGACGGTATTCCTGATTATCTAGACGATGATATTGATGGAGATGGAATTCCAAATGATCAGGATGATGACATTGACGGTGATGGTATTCCAAATAAACTTGATGATGACGACGATGGTGATGGAATTCCGGATTGGAAAGAAAAAGATACTGATGGCGATGGGATCCCAGACTATCTAGATGATGATATCGATGGAGATGGAATACCAAATGAGCAAGATGATGACATTGATGGAGACGGCATACCAAATGAAAAAGACGATGATGACGATGGTGATGGAGTTCCGGATTGGAAGCAAAAAGACACTGATGGTGATGGCATTCCAGATTATCTGGATGATGATATTGACGGTGATGGAATTCCAAATGATCAGGATGATGATATCGATGGAGATGGAATACCGAATGAGCTAGATGATGATGACGATGGTGATGGTATTCCAGACTGGAAAGAAAAAGACACGGATGGAGATGGAATACCTGATTATTTAGATGATGATATTGATGGAGATGGAATACCTAATGCGTTGGATGACGATGATGATGGTGACGGTATCCCAGATTGGAAACAAAAAGATACAGACGGTGATGGGATTCCAGATTATCTAGATGACGATATAGATGGAGATGGGATACCGAATGAACTAGATAATGACGATGATGGTGATGGAATTCCAGATTGGAAACAAAAAGACACCGATGGTGATGGCATACCGGATTATCTTGATGATGATATCGATGGAGACGGTATCCCGAATGAGCAAGATGATGACATCGATGGAGATGGCATACCTAATGAATTAGATGAGGATGATGATGGCAATGGCATTCCTGATGACAAGGAAAAGGACACAGATGGTGATGGAATACCGGATTATCTTGATGATGATATTGACGGAGATGGGATACCAAATGAGTTGGATGATGATGATGATGGTGACGGAATTCCAGATTGGAAACAGAAAGATACAGATGGTGATGGAATACCGGATTATCTTGATGATGATATCGACGGAGATGGGATACCAAATGAGTTCGATGATGACGATGATGGTGATGGTATACCAGATTGGAAGCAAAAAGATACAGATGGCGATGGAATTCCGGATTATCTGGACGATGATATTGATGGAGACGGAATACCAAATGATTTAGATGATGACGATGATGGTGATGGTATTCCAGATTGGAAACAAAAAGACACAGACGGTGATGGTATTCCGGATTATCTTGATGATGATATTGATGGTGATGGAATTCCGAACGACCAAGATGATGACATAGATGGAGATGGAATACCCAATGAACTGGATGACGATGATGATGGAGATGGAATTCCAGACTGGAAAGAAAAAGACACAGACGGCGATGGTATCCCCGATTATATGGATGATGATATTGATGGGGACGGTATACCAAATGAACTTGATGATGATGACGATGGTGATGGTATTCCAGATTGGAAACAAAAAGATACGGACGGAGATGGTATTCCAGACTACCTTGATGACGACATTGATGGTGATGGTATACCTAATGAATTAGATGAAGATGACGATGGGGATGGTATCCCAGATGACAAAGAAAAAGACACAGACGGAGATGGAATTCCAGATTATCTTGATGACGATATTGATGGAGATGGCATTCCTAATGAGTTAGATGATGATGATGATGGTGACGGCATTCCAGATTGGAAAGAAAGAGACACAGATGGAGATGGTATTCCCGATTATCTTGATGATGATATTGACGGAGATGGTATCCCCAATGACCAGGATGACGACATTGATGGAGATGGCATACCAAATGAATTAGATGATGATGACGATGGTGACGGCATTCCAGATTGGAAAGAAAAAGACACAGATGGAGATGGTATTCCAGATTATCTGGATGATGATATTGATGGAGATGGTATCCCGAATGACCAGGATGACGACATTGATGGAGATGGCATACCAAATGAATTGGATGATGATGATGACGGTGATGGCATTCCAGATTGGAAAGAAAAAGACACAGATGGAGATGGTATTCCAGATTATCTGGATGATGATATTGACGGAGACGGTATCCCTAATGACCAGGATGACGATATTGATGGAGATGGCATACCAAATGAATTGGATGACGATGATGATGGTGACGGCATTCCTGATTGGAAAGAAAAAGACACAGATGGAGATGGTATTCCAGATTATTTGGATGACGATATTGACGGAGATGGTATTCCGAATGACCAGGATGATGACATTGACGGAGATGGCATACCAAATGAATTGGATGATGATGATGATGGTGACGGCATTCCTGATTGGAAAGAAAAAGACACAGATGGAGATGGTATTCCAGATTATCTGGATGACGATATTGACGGAGATGGTATTCCTAATGACCAGGATGACGACATTGATGGAGATGGCATACCAAATGATCAAGATGATGATGATGATGGCGATGGTATTCCAGACTGGAAGGAAAAAGACACAGATGGTGATGGAATCCCCGATTATTTGGACGATGATATTGATGGTGATGGAATTCCAAATGATAAAGATGATGACATTGATGGGGATGGCATTCCTAATGAAAAAGATGATGATGATGACGGAGATGGAATCCCAGATTGGAAACAAAAAGATACAGATGGCGATGGGATTCCTGATTATTTAGATGATGATATTGATGGAGATGGAATTCCAAATGATCTGGATGACGACATTGATGGAGACGGTATTCCAAATGCTCAAGACGACGATGATGATGGAGATGGCATTCCAGATTGGAAGGAAAAGGATACTGATGGTGATGGAATCCCTGATTATTTAGATGATGATATTGATGGAGATGGAATTCCAAATGATCAAGATGATGATATTGATGGAGATGGAATACCAAATAATCAAGATGATGATGATGATGGGGATGGTATCCCAGATTGGAAACAAAAAGACACAGATGGTGATGGAATTCCTGATTACCTAGATGACGATATTGATGGAGATGGAATTCCAAATGATCAAGATGATGACATTGATGGAGATGGTATACCAAATGCTCAAGATGACGATGCTGATGGAGATGGCATTCCTGATTGGAAGCAAAAGGACACTGATGGTGATGGAATACCTGATTACTTAGATGATGACATTGATGGAGATGGAATTCCGAATGATCAAGATGATGATATTGATGGGGATGGGATACCAAATAATCAAGATGATGATGATGATGGGGATGGTATCCCAGATTGGAAACAAAAAGACACAGACGGCGATGGAATTCCTGATTACTTAGATGACGATATTGATGGTGATGGAATTCCAAATGACAAAGATGATGATATAGATGGAGATGGTATTCCAAATGATTTAGATGATGATGATGATGGGGATGGAATTCCTGATTGGAAGCAAAAAGATACAGATGGTGATGGGATTCCTGATTATTTAGATGATGATATAGATGGAGATGGCATTCCAAATGATCAAGATGATGATATTGATGGAGATGGGATACCAAATGATCAAGATGATGATGATGATGGAGATGGTATTCCAGATGACAAAGAAAAAGATACTGATGGTGATGGAATTCCAGATTATCTGGATGATGATATTGATGGTGATGGCATTCCAAATGATGAAGATGATGATATCGATGGTGACGGAATACCAAATGATGAAGATGATGATTATGATAGAATGGCTGGTGGTGATGATGATGAAGATGAAGATGATGATAATGAACAGGGAGATGCGAAAAAGAGTCTGTTTGGAACAATTATTGCCAGTTTTCAGAATATTTTTGTGTCAGATGAAGAAGAGGACACAAGAAAGAAAGTAAACAAATACATTCCAAAGAAACCTAAAAAAGCTGTGAAAGTGGTTAAAAAAGATATTAAAAGTAATCCAAAATTAAAAGAAAATGTTAAAGATGACAATGGTCATGAAGAAGAAATAGACCTTTTAGATTTAGTAAAAAGTTCATTATTTGGTTCTGATGATGATAAGGATGGAAAGGCAGATAACCGGCCTGATAGTAAAGACAGTAAAGCAAAAAATAAGCCTTTAAGAAGTTCAGGGAAATAACATAGAAGACATTAGTATTTGAATAAATTATTATTTATCTGAATCTAATTTGCTCCACTTCATGATCTTTTCTTACTTTCTATTCTCTGTTGACTTCACTTTTCCAAATGTTCAGATGTTTTCCTTGAAATGGTATTTGAAAACCTGTGTTTACATGAATTGATAATATTTGGTGGTTTGAATATGGTGTATTATATCTTAAAATTGTCTTTAAGGCTGCATGTGTGTATGTGTATATAAACTTGAGATATGTGATATGGAAAAATGGACATTTAGAATTTTAAAGGAATGGGTACAGCTTGAAGGGAAGTAATGATTTCATTTCACTTCTCAATGGGGGCTACACTTTAAGGAAAGAATTTGCTCCCGCTGTGAGCAAAGTCTTTCCTTAAGGAGTAATCCCCATTTTTAAAGATTAGGGAGACGACTTCCTGTATGCAAAAATTGTCACCCTTTGCAATATGGCAATAAAAAAATCAGGTGTATCCATTCATTTTGGGTTCTTGTCAGTATTATCAACATTAAAAAATGTCCACATTATAATGTACTAATGATAAGACTATATTGTTTCCAAAAAAAGAAAGAAGATAAACAGCATTTTTAAATATGAAGCTATTACCCATTATTACTGAAATATAAGAAGAGTCCGGGTGGCCGAGTGGTTAGCATTTATGACTTCTGATCACGAGTTCCCTGGTTCGAATCCCACTAGAGGCAGAGTTAAGTGCATGATTCTACAGCACTTCATTGCACAGAGCCTTTCATTAGCACCACTTCATCTTCTTGATATGATTTGTATAATGTTGAAAGAGACGTAAGGCACTAAATAATTATCATCATCATAATTAAAATATTAATAGTAACATTGAAAAAAAATCAAATTTCATAATATATTTTGCTACCTTTTTGTGAAATAGAAAAAAATTTATCAAAGAATGGTACCTGATGGTTGTTTGTTTTATTTAAGAGTCTTCAGTTGAATATTATTGAATTTAGGGAGAAAGAGAGAATGCTCTTGTCTTTATTGTACTGTGGACGAAAGAAACAGTTTTGTTTGACATCTGAATCTGATAACTATGATAAGTCAAATGACATTCTTACACCACTGGTATGCTGCAAGCCTGGCTCCGAGGTTATGAAACATATATAACTCATCTGAGCATGAAGTTTTCTCTGCTAATAAATATGCAAAAGCCAACAGTAGTTTGCATTTTCACATTCTTTACCAGAGAAATGCTCAGCTATGTTTAGCAAGAAAGAATTTGCATTTGTTAGTAATTTCAGATTTATTAGCAGGACAAATTTCATGCTCTGTAGAACTGATCTAGAAAAGTTTTATAACCTCGGGACCTAGCCAGTCTCATAAATCTTGAGATGCTATCCTCAGGAGCTTCAACGGAAGAAGGACACTAAGGAAATGGGAGTGCATTCCAATCACAATTTGATCCGCAACTTCAGGCCCCAAGGTTATAAAACTTTTTTCATGCTCAACTCAGCTGAGCATGAAATTTTATCTGCTAATAAATATGAAAATGCCAACAAAAGTTGGCATTTTCATATTTATAGACAGAGAAAATTACATGCTCGGTTATGTTAAACAAGAAAAAATTTGCAGTTGTTTGTAATTTGAGATTTATTAGCAGGACAAATTTCATGCTCAGCTGAGTTGAGCATGAACATTTTTTATAACCTCGGGGCCAGAAAACATATCATCGGACGTGCGCCCAGCGAGGATTTAGATCAGGCTGCGCAATGCGCAGTTTGATCAGAATCTTCACTGGGCGCATTCTGGAAAGCCATGGATGCAAAGTTTCTTCATGCGGACAACAGCAGTACACTTTTTGACGTTGTTGCTCATATGATAACACACTAAGGTAGGAAACGTGTACCCTACAACCATGAGCTGGGTTCCCTCAGCTGGTGATTCGAACCTCCTATCACAGTTTCAGCAGGTGATCGCTAAATGTACTGAGCCAGAAACAGTCCTCAGTCGAAACTAATCCTTAAAGCCTTAAAACGACCGGCATGAGTCAATGAGCGGTTAGCCTTAACAAAATGGTTTTCATGATGCTGCAATGCGCATTCAACATTAGCAAAAGTGCAATATTTTGCTGAGTCACCAAACATCTTTAAAATTCAGGAAAAAAATAAATATAAACTCTGCTTGGATATAAAGTAAGGATCTTATATTAATTAAAGGGTCTTATATGAATGTAAGGATCTTATATGAATGTAAGCATATTATATTAATGTAAGGATCTTATGTAAATGTAAGGATCTTATATGAATGTGTATACCATATTTTACCCTTTCAGCCCTGCAGACCAAAACATTTTTGCAAACAGTGTAGATCCGGATGAGACGGCTCATAACGAGCCGTCTCATCAGGATCTACGCTGTTTGCTATTATGTTTTGACGTCTGACTGAGACCCCTATTTGGAAAATGGTTCTGACCAGTTTCAAAGATAGAAAAGTCCACTTCAGAAACTCAGGGACGGAAGGGTTAAGAAAGAGCAGTCTAAATTGAAAGTTTTGCTTTTCTTTTCAAAGGGAGACCATGCAGCGAAAAAAAAAAATGTTTTCCTGGGATGGGGCCATTCTTATAGGAAAGAGTTTACTTCCAGAGTGAGAATAAGAATAGTTCCCACTGAGTTTTTTGGTCAGAGTGATCTCCCTTGGAAGTGCATCCATTCACCTTAAGATTGTATGTGTGTTTGTGGACTTTGCTGAGTGAATTATGCACATTTATGCAGTGTAATTTAATATTAGTATACATGCAGAAAATGTTACTGTTTCAGACTATAAGAACAAAAGAAATCAGTCTGTTATATTATTTTACTATACATAGATTATATTAGCCTTTGATTTAAAATGCTGACTGTGCAGTGAACTACTTTTCTTGAGACCTAAATAAAATTATTTCATGTAAAATGCATATCACAACTACAATAACGTAATGTGTAAATCAACAATATATACTAGGACGAAAAAGAAACGCCGGGTAACCTTTACAGGTAGTTTTAAAGTATTTAATATAATGTTACATTCATTTTTTTTTATTTTTGTATAACCTTCAACCTGTATTGAACAAGTTGACAAATTTTCATGACGAGAAAAAAATACCACAGTGAACGAGATATGAATCTGACCGATGTTATAATATTCTAGGCCAAGCAATAAAATATTTGTTGCATATTCTATGTACCCGGCGTTTCTTTTTCGTCCTAGTATATATGTTGCGATTCCACAAATCAAGTTCGTTAGCTTTTCAGTTAAAATAGTATAGAAGATGTCCAGGAAGAGCCACAATCACAGAACATAGCCTACCAATGACATCAAGAGGAAGAGCAAACAACCAAGACAGACAGTAAACATGCGAGAAACCAAAGAAAAGCAAAGCAATCACCCAGTAAACACACGCCGTTGTTACAACGTCGCTGCAACGTCACGACGTTGCAGCGACGTTGTAACAACGGCATGTGTTTGCCCGTGGCGTTGCAACGACTTTGTAACAACGGCTTGTGCTTGCTGGGCAGCTCCCTCTTCTACAACAAGGTGATCACAATGCTGGACAGAATTCACCGAACACAACAAGCCATCGAACAGGACAGACACGAAACAAGCCCCGCTGCGGGTAGCCACATGGCCACACAAGGATGGATGAGGGTATTAGTGATTGCTCTTGTACCTCTCATTGGTTGAACTCCAACAATTAGTTTGTTAGTTTGATGATTTGGATGTTACCACAGTGGTAACAGCCTAAGTGAAAGGCGTAAGTGAATAGTACAGTGAAAACCTCAAACCGCCAGGTCAGTTTGGTTTGTTACAGGACAGTTAATTCCCAGCGGGCACACGATGTTTATTTAACGTTGTATTAACATCGATGCAACGTCATGACATTGCATCGACGTTAATTCGACGGTGTGTAAATGTCATGTAATATAGTGCCATGTGTCCGCTGGGAAGTTTATTGATTTCGATGTTATAAATAATAATTGACTATCTATTTATTTAAAAATATCATACACAGGAATAAATAACACAAACCACTTGCTAATGTGAATATTTTTGTAAAAATGTCTATAGTTTTGTAGTATATTTTCTTGCACTGATAGTAGTATTTTATTCACCTTAATTTATAAAGTAAACTTTACTTTATGGGCTGTGTCAAGGAAAAGGTCTCTTCGAACATGCGCAAAATTCACATTTAGATTCATACAGCGCATGCGCAGAGTCTCATCCCGGCAGCATTTGCTTTCCATTGATGCATTCTATAGGCTCCAATGATTCTGTAAGCGGACAAAGAATGCCCTGATCAGACTGCGCTGACGCGCAGGCTGATTTGGGTCTTCGCTGTTCGCATATGCCCGAAGATACATTTTCGCATGGAGAAGCCCAATTATATTGCTCCACAAAACCGTATGACGTGGGTACTCATTAGAAGCGCCTCTAAAACATATATTGTCGTAATCCATTAGAAGCGCCTCGCCTAGGCGCTTCTAAAGCGTACCCAAAATATATGGTTTTGCGGAGAAGGAAGACAAATATTAAATATGTTCAGTTTAGTGTATGAAGAGTTTTCTTTTCTTTTTTTATAAAGTCTTTGTGGCTGGACACACACACAACAACAGCAAACTGACGTTCTTAAGTTTGTTTGTTTTTTTTTTTTGTTGTTGTTGTTGTTTTCTTTTCTTTTTTTTTTCTGAGATAACAAGATTTTTATTGTACTTTACTGCAGATGGTGTTAAGTGCCGTTAAACGTCTCCTTGTACTTCATCACAGTGCAAAATATATTTATTTTTATTTCTTTTGAGATCATGGAGCCCATTTAGGTTTCTTTGAAAAACGAATACCGTTAAGCCGGTGTCAAGGGCGTATGCAGACTCGCAAACTACATTGTTGCACATGAAGAGACTAAATAAAACCAAGCCTCCAATTTTCGTTCATTTACATGTTCTTCGTTTCTAAAGGCAACCTTTTAGATTTTTATTGATACGTGTCGGTTACGTTTGTCATATATATGATCCGCAACTCCAGGAAATGTACCTTCGGACTTGTTCGCCCGCGAAGATTTACATCAGGGAATCTTCATTGGGTGCATTTTGGGATAGCCAAGGATGAATAGTCTCTTCATGCGGACAACGAAGATTCAGATCAGACTGCGCGGATGCGCAGGCTGATTTGAGTCTTCATTGGGCGCACCTGCCAGAAGGTACGTTTTCTCTCTTTGCGGCACAGATAATTAGTTTTGACTCGGCTGATAATAGACTCTTAGTTCTAGAACTGTAAATAGCATTCTTCACAGTCATTCATGTTTGAATGTTGATAAAAGCTGATATATTAAAGTATGACATATACTGAATGATAAGAGGCGCAATGTGCGAAACGTATCATACTATACATGAAACCTTGTCGGTTGAACCGAAACGTCTGAAAACGTGCCTTCTGACATGTGCTCCCAACGAAGACTCAGATCAGCATGCGCATCCGCGCAGTCTGATTAGGGTCTTCGTTGTCCGCTTGAAGAAACATCGAATGCTTAGCAATCCAAAATGCGCAGTGAAGATTCTGATCAGACTGCGCGAATGCGCAGGCTGATCTGAATCTTCGCTTGGCGTACAGGTACGTTCTCGGACGTTGCGCTTCATTTAACTTCATGGAAGGGAAAGTGACTCACATACCCGAAAGTACGTTTTCTGTCGTTGCAGTTCATTTACCTTGGTGATGGCTCATTGACTGTAAACTGTGTGAAATAGGATACTGCTGAGTCTTTTTTCCATGTACATACTTGCCTCAGTACCAAATAATGCAACTATCATCATTATGCTTTTCTAAAGTGGAATAATGATCTGATCTCGTCTGATTCCAGACCCCCTTTTTTTAATCATAGATGCTAGGCTACTCAAGAAAAGCCTGTTTCTTACTTTGCTCCCCGAATATAGGATTTAGGGACATATGATTTTTACCGGCCGTGGGAGATGTATGGGGCGGGACGGTTACATTGTTTGAAAGTTGTTGTTTTTTTTTTTGTTTTTTTGTTTTTTGTTTGCCACTGAAGTATAATGGGATGGGTTTCCAGTTTTCCAGAAACAATAAAAACATCATGTGGCGGAGGTGGCCATGAGTTTGCTTGCAGGTGGTCAAGTTGTTATGCTTGTCAGTGGTCAGGTGGTTATGCATGCAGATCGAGTGGTTATGCTTGCAGGTGATCAGATGGGGATGCTTGCAGGTGATATAGTTATGCCTGCAGGTGGACAGATGGGTATGCTTCAGGGGTTGAAGTTATTATTGCAGGTGGGCAGATGGGTATGCTTGCAGGTGAGCAAGTGGTTATGCTTGCAGATGATCAAGTTATGCTTGCAGGTTGTCAGATTGGTATGTTGGCATGTACACAAAGTTATGCTTACAGGTGGTCAGATGGATATGCTTGCAGATGATCAAGTGGTTGGGCTTGCAGGTGGTCAGATGATTCTGCATGTTCATCAAGTGGTTATGCTTGCAGATGGTCAAATGGGTGTACTTGCAGGATGATCAAATGGTTATGCTTGCAGGTGATCAGGTGGTTATGCTTGCAGGTAGCCAAGTGGTTATGCTTGCAGATGATCAAGCGGCTACCCTTGCAGGTGGTTATGCATGTAGATCAAGTGGTTATGCTTGCAGGTAGTCAAGTTGGTATGCTTGCAGATCAAGTTGTTATGCTTGCACGTGGTCAGATGTGTATGCTTGCAGGTGATCAAATGATTATGCTTGCAGGTGATCAAATGGTTATGCTTGCAGGTGATCAAGTGGTTATGCTTGCAGACGGTCAGATGTGTTAACTTGCAGCCGATCAAGTGGTTATGCGTGCAGGTGGTCCGTATGCTTGTAGGTGATCGAGTAGTTATGCTTGCAGGTGATCAATTGGTTATGTTTGCAGGTGATCAAGTGGTTATGATTGCAGGTGATGATTAAATAGGTGGCCAAGTGGGTATGCTTGCAGGCGATCAAATGGTTATACTTGTTGGTGGTCAGCTGGGTATACTTGCTGGTACTCAAGTGGTTATGCTTGCAGGTGGTCTGACTGCGTATACTTGCAGGAGATTAAATGGTTATGCTTGCAGATGATCAAATCGTTGTGTTTGCATGTGATCAAGTGGTTATGCCTGCAGCTGATCAAGTGGTTGTGCTTGCAGGAGATCAAATGGTTATGCTAGCAGGTGATCAAGGGATTATGCTTGCATAAGATTAAGTTGTTATGCTTGCAGGTGATCAAGTGGTTATGCTATCAGGTTATTAAATATTTATACTTGCAGGAGATCAAGTGTTATGCTTGCAAGTGATCAAATGGTAATGGTTGCAGTAGATCAAGTGATCATGCTTGCAGGAGATCAAGTGGTTGTGCTTGCAAGTGATCATGCTTGCAGGAGATAGGTGGTTATACTTGAAGGCGATCAAGTGGTTGTACTTGCAGGTGATCAGTTGGTAATGATTGCTGGTGGCCAGGTGTTATGCATGCAGATCAAGTGGTTATACTTGCAGGTTGTCAGATGGGTATGCTTGCAGGTGATCAAGTTATGCTAGTAGGTGGTCAGATTGTTATGCTTGCAGATCAAGTGATTATATTTGCAGGTGGTCAGATGTGTTGCTTGCAAGTGATGAAGTTATGATTGCAGATGATTAGATGAGTAAGTTTGCAGATGATCAAATGGTTATGCTTGCAGGGAGTCAAGTCGGTATTCTTGCAGGTGTTCAAGTGATTCTTGCAGGTTATGTTTGCAGATCAAGTGATTATACCTGCAGGTAGTAAGATAGGTATGCTTGCAGGTGATCAAGTTTTGATTGCAAATGATCAGATGAGTATGCTTGCAGGTGATCTAGGGGTTGTGTTTGCAGGTTGTCAGATTGGTATGTATGCAGGTTGCCATTAGTTACGCATGCAGATCAAGTGGTTATGCTTGCCGGTAGTCAGATCGGTATGCTTGCAGGTGTTCAAGTGATGCTTGCAGGTGTTCAGTGGTAAATAATAGATTTCTTCTTTTTATCACTCTAGGTTCTAACTGGTTTCTGAATATTTTGAAAATATGCAGAACTAGAATAGTTTGAAAGAATAAAATTGTTTCTTTTAATAGTAAGAGCAGAGTGCTTTTCTTCTCTTGAATTATTAGTATTCACATAGCAAACTGAATGCTTCTTCCTCGAGTTTCTTCTTAAAAACAGAAACTGGAGTAATTAAGAAAACGACAAAACATTTTTTTCTTTCATAATTAATACAGTTTTAGAGTGATTGCCGTACGAAAGTGCAGGCTACTCCAAAAACGAGAATGGCAAATTGGTAATCTAAAGATATTAAATAATTTTGGAATCCTGATGGGTATCGTAGGATAATTCATTTATTTCAAAATAGGATAAGATCAGTCCAAACTTTCAAAATGACTGACTTAGGATACGTTGCTAAATCATCTAAAACATTCAATATCCCAAATCTGCTAATTCGGTATATTTTCAAACTATTCAAACACTGTTTATTCCTGTCATTTGGAGCAACAGATAAGATGGGTATTTGGTGACAATTAAAGGAGAACAACTAAGCATTGCTGCAGAAGTGAATAATTAATCCCTTATTCTTCTGAACTGAAGCAAGTATTAGTAGGCGGGATTTTAAAATAGAGTTTTCTCTTAGAAAATGCAGGTTTATAATTCATGCAGCTTTGTCTGGAAATTGTCCCCAGTGCCATTATTAAGGAAAGGCAGGCAAAGTATTACTATTTTGTTGTCTGGTAATGTTTCACCAGCTGAGAAAAATACCATTACAAACAACAAACTGCCATCACACAGAAAAAACCTTCACAGTGTTATCGTCCTAAATATTTACACAAGCTCCAATACTTATCCTACCATTTGACTACCGAGTGATGTTTCTAAAAATGGTCTGAACGGCAAACAGTGTAGACCCTCATTAAACTTAAGGAACACTTTGATCTGGGTCTACATAGTTTGCTGAGGAACGTATGTTGAATTTTAGGGTATATATGGTGGCCATACGTGAACTGCAGAGCTCTAGACCGGACGGTGCATTTCACAGTGCATGTCTAGCACCATGTTTGACATTTTAGCCTATAGAGTGCTAAGCAAAATTTTTGCACACGATATTTTATTTTTTAAACTATTTTTAGATAAAATAAGACTTGGAATTTCATGTGAATTGTCTGGCTAGCAGACAATTCACATGAAATATCAAGCCTTATTTTATTAGAAAATTACAAACAAAAAGCAAAATCCTGTCTGCTGCAGTTGTGATTAGCATTTTAAATGTTAAGGGCAATGAAGGTTCATTCATATTCAGACTAAGTCTCTGCTGTTTGCACCATGCATTTTATTGATATTGCTGTGTTTAGAACTGTACAGTAAATGTTTTTGTTTTGTTTTAATTCGAACAAATGATAATGAGAATTCAATGTCCTAAATATCCCTACCAGTGAGGCAAAGGAAAAAAAAAAAAAAATTGCAATGGGAGGCAATTTAATTGCCTTCCTTCATAAAACGGGTTTCAAAGAATTGTTTGTGCTTTTCTTGTTTGAGATTAATATTTTACTATTCAAAGTTTTAGAATATTAACTAAATATACCAGGATGTAGAAAGTCATAGTTTATGGAGTATATGTAAACAAGATAATGTGCCTCAGAGTCGAGAGACGTAAATAATGAAAGTGTACAATTTAACCCATGAAGTGCCAAGCACAACTGTAGCAGACGACATTCTATTTTTTTGATTATTTTTTTGAGAAAATAAGACTTGGCATTTCATGTGAATTGTATTTACCTTGGGTATTTGGGTACCATGTAAGTACACGTTAATGTGTCTAAAAGTTGCTGGATGACTGACAAACATAAAATGTGAAGTCTTATTTTCTTGAAAAAAAAAATAAATAAATAAAAAAATAAATAAATAAAATAATAATAAAAAATAATAGAGAATGTCGTCAGCTACAATTTTTGAATGTTGTTTTAAGGGTTAAGTAATTTTATTTTGTCGAAAGGGATGAATTTATTCATTCTGCATTAACCCTTTCAGTCCTGTAGGCCGGTACAAATCATAGGCATAGCGCTCACTAAGATACGCAAATTATGCATGTGCGTAACATGCGTAAGAAAAATATTTATAATAAAGTAGCATTAACATGAAATATTTTGCTTTTTTAACATAGGGGCTGCTCTTAAAGGAAAGAATTTGCTCCCTCTGGGAGCGAATTCTTTCCTTTAAGAGTAGCCCCTATTTTGGAAGTGATTCTAGGCATAGTTTTCAAGATTTTTCCTGGGTTTGCATAAAAGTAATTCCCTTCTGGCTACACCAATACAAATACCTATGGAAACAGTGTAGATCCAGATGAGACGGCTCATAATGAGCAGTCTCATCAGGATCCACACTGTTTGCAGCTCTTTTGATTTTTGACTGAGACCCCTATTTGGAACAATAGTTCTGACCAGATTCGAAGATGGAATAGTCCACTTCAGAAACTCAAGGATGGAAGGGTTAATGGAGACTTTGAATTAGAAATGTAAGAATGGTAAAAACATCTCTAAGGCTTCACGATGAGCCACAGCGTCAGAAAATGTACCTTCTGACGTGCGCACAACGAAGACTCTGATCAGACTGCGCTTCTGATCAGAGTCTTCGTTGTCCGCATGAAGAAACTTTGCATCTTTAGCTATCAAAAATGCCCCAGTGAAGATTCCGATCAGATTGCGCGAATGCGCGGGCTGATCTGAATCTTCGCTTGGCGCAAATGTCAGAAGGTAGATTTTTTCGCGTTCCGGCTCACGATGTCTGTGTAAACAAATCTAGTTTGAGAGAGTGAGAGGTGGATCTTGAAAACTCAAGACTCTGAATTGATCCGGCCCTGTCAGTCAGGCTGTAAGAAGCTTTCCTTTTTGAAAGCAGTATCAGTGGAGGTATATAAATAGCGCAGTTTATATTTTTATTTACATTGGGATCGATGAGCCCATTCTGGTTACTTTGAAAGTTGAATACCGCTTAAGCCGGTGCTAATTGGGGAGGTGGGGTGTGTGTGTGTGTGGGGGGGGGGGGGGGGGGTATGGGGGTGTGTGTGTGGGAGGGGGGGGGGGGGGGGTATGCAGCCTCGCAAATTACATTGCTGTATATGAAGAGACTTAATAAAACCGAGTCTCCGATTTTCGTTTTTTTTTTATGTGTGTTCTTTGTTTCCAGAGGCAACCTTTTAGATTTTTGTTTGTAATGTTCATTGCTATTTGTGTAAACATGAAACACTCTTGTCAGACTGAAATAAGCCAGGGCCCAGTTGTTCAAAGCGTCGTTAGCTTAACGAGCTCGTTAAGGGTCATTTCGTTAACTGTTTTAGCAGATTCAATATACAATTTTCTGAAATTTTTTGCTGAAAAAATGTGAGTAGCTTTTGCACTGCACTGCAAAAGCTACTCACATTTTTTTCAGCAAAAAATTTCAGCATATTTGCGTATCACTTGATGCAAATTTTAACGAATCGTTAACTAACGACATCGTTAGCTTTGAACAACTGGGCCCTGATGTCTATTGCCATTTCGATATCTCTTAGAAACTGGGTTTTATGTTGGTACTTTATTCAAAAGAGATAAATTTGCAAAATTTTATTGTCAGTTAATGCAATACCTATTGCCGTTAACTATCGTCTCAAACGTTTTGCTTTCATTCATTAGGCTGTTAATTATGCAGAAATCAGTCAGAAAAGTAGTTTGGAACCAAGAGTCTAACTAGTTTACTTATTTGAAATGTTTTAGCAGAGAAAATAAAATAAACAAAACATTTTTTAAAGTCAACAAACTCATTTTAATAGTGTCGGAATTCCATAGGTTCACCATTTTCGTTTTGCGTTAAAATCTGAATTCAGTTACAAAAAAGACAGAAGAACAGAAAAGACAAATGGCTTTATACTGTTAAAACATTGTCCGAGTGATGTGAAAAAGATAAAGTACTTTTCTGTGTGATGGTATTTGTTTGCAAAAGAAATATTCTTTTAAGTCTGAATTTACCGTAAATACCTTAAGTATTCGGACAAGATAAATCCTTAGTGAACTTGTCCGAAAACTTGAACAAGACTGTTTAATTATCTGATTAGTGATCTATAATGCTAGCCAGACTGGCAAACAGTGTAGGAGCCATTTGACTTGTGTCTGCACTGTTTGCTAAAGCATTTCTAGTTCCGATTTACGGTAAATACATGCCCACTTATCTATGGTAAATACAATAATCTTCAACTCTAGACAAGATGTTTTTTTAGAGATCAGAATGTATCGATAATTTGTATATGTTTCTCTATAAAAACATGTTGGTACTTATTAAAAGTGCCTCTGCGACACACTTCTAGCGAACAAGTATCCACAAAAAGCTTGCATGGAGAAATAAGAAAAAAATGAAATATTTATCTGAATACCCATCTTATCTGGAGCTTTAACCCTTGTCCTGCTGAATAAATTAAGAAGCCATGCCCACTTCTAATTTTCAGCCAGTCGGATTGCTTGATCTGGATTGTTGCTATAAATTCACATACTTAATGGCAAACAGTGCAGATCCAGATCAGTTGGCTTCTTCAGAAGCCAACTGATCTGGATCTACACTGTTTGCAAAACAGGGTATGTCTGGATTCAGCAGGACAAGGGTTAATATTTCACTGCTGCTCAAAGTTTTTCCGTTAATAAAATGGTTGATTGAAAGTTCTTGTCTTCATTTATATTCCATACTTACATTCTCTTAACACTGGATTTATTTTTATTTATTGTCCTTTATTTATTTACTTCTTTTTACTGATTTTATTTATTCCCAATTTACTATTTACTAGTACCCCTTCTTCGAGAACTCATTTGTAATAAGAATGACTGTAAATAATAACAGTTGACTGTAAATAACCGTTTTAACGTTTTATTGGCTTATGACGACTGGCTATAAATAGCCAATTTAACGTTGACTGTAAATAGCCAATTTAACGTTTGTTTTGCCTATTTACAATTGACTTTAAATAGCCTCTTCCTGTATTTCCTTATTTATTTTATTACATGTTATATTTATCCTTAGTAACAGGACTGAGAGACCTGGACAAACAATGTGGATCCTGTTCAGATGTCACAGAATATGACATCTGATCAGGCACTGCACTGTTTGTCACCCATCTAGCAATTTTAGATACACCAACAAGTGGTAGCATGGAGTTACTAAATTGGATTATTTCCCTTAGGTCTGATTAATGAGGTTTAACGAAACATCAAATTACAGGAATAGCTGGATTACTTCCCTTAGGTATATTGAACGTGGTTCAACGAAACCTGGCTGACCGCGATGACTCCACCTTCAGTACATAGCACAAAACAAAGTTTCAAAAAGTAAACAGACACCCCTTTTATTGGAAATGGACCAGTCCAAAGAGTTAAGTAGAACAGTCTATTCGGCATAAATGGGCTAGACATTGGCGCATTTACATTTGAATACACAGAGCCTTATAGTTCTTCAAATAGATTGCACTGGGAAGCAAGTCGAATAGATACTCCGCTGAGTTTGGACGTCCCAAAGCGGATCCAATAGTTACCATACTTACCTTTGCATTCGGGCAGGCAGGAAGGTAACTGTCTAAATTGTTTATGTCCATTGCTGAAACTGAACGAGTCTACTCTAAAATGAAAGGGAGCAAACTCTTTCCTTTTAGAAGGGGCTTGACGTGCAGGAACACGAACGGCAAGGTACACAAATTGTCTACCTTGTGAAGAATGCCGGAAATTCTACCAGGTACAGCCAGTCCCCTTAACTACTACTACTACTACTACTACTATTGATAGGGTCGAGGTTTTGCTCTCTAAAGCCGGTTTAACTCTTTGCATGCTGGGTAATTTTGCATGCTTTTTTGTCGTCAGTGGATTTTTTTTTAATTAACTTTTCAGGAAAATCTTTCAGGAATACCCTCAAAGTGTCTAACAGTTTGGATCCAGATCAGGCCCGACGTTTTATCGGGCCTGATCTGGGTTCGAATCGTTTGCAAAGGTTATCCGCAGACAAGTCGCCACAGGCGAGGAAAGTGTTAAATCTTACTGAGTACCGACCATGTTATTGTAGTTGTTTTTATTTTCGTTGTTGTTGTTATTTCGTGGCTCCTCTTGTGTTCATAGAATTAACGCATTAATCCTTATATGTCAATTCTAAAATTGATTGCGACTGACAAGATTTGTGAAGCCTTATTTCAAAGGTGGAAATAAGGGAAGTGCCACAAAATTCTGTTAACGTAAATTTGTTTCGACGCCACATCCGGGACCTCTCGAGGTAGTGACTACATCAAGCATATGGTAAAAAGAGGTAGGTGCTCTGTCATTTGTTAATTTATTTTAGAATAAATAGCGAAAGATGCAGATATCCGGCAATGCTATTCCGCGTAAATATGATTTAATTTTCTCCACGACCCGAAATAAATACTGAACAATCCACTGCTTTGAGTAGGCGATAGATTACCCAATCGAAATCGGAACAGCATATTTTCCTTTTTTTTTCCCCCATGACGGTGAATGTTGATATACAAGACAACGCTTACGTACTGATGATCTGTCTGGGAATATATGCGGACTACTCTTAATGGGTTCTTCGCATGCAAGTCTTAGCTCATGGGACGTCAGTTACTCTTTCAAAATGACGATTATATTTTGAAAAGAATAGGGTCGCCATATTTCCTTCTGTACAAAACGAAACTATAGTGTACTTTATGAAACGACTTTGCATGTTGGGACTTAGCCGATTTCAGCTAAGATTTGCATGCGAAGAACCCGCTAAGAGAACTTCGCAAGAATTTCCCAGTTCAGTACGTAAGCACTGTCTTTTTATCAACAAATAATGCCTAGCATCACGAAAACATACCTATATAATTTTGACCCCCTTAAACCCCATTTTTATATAGTAAAACTGGGGTTTACAGGGGTATACATTATTTTTCTTATTTTTGCTTAAAACATAGATTCTGGGTACTCGTTAGAACCGCCTCGGCGAGGCGGTTCTAACGAGTACCCACAATCTATGTTTTGAGCAGTTATATGAAAATATATCAGAACTTTTTATCTGAAAATTTTCATTTTGGGGTTGTAAAATTTTCAGTACATTTGAATAGGAATGTTTTCGTAATGGTTTACATTTGGCCTGCGATGAGCTTACGGTGCCCGTAAGATGCCCGTATATCCCTTTTCGTGCGGCCTCCGTTCCGAGGCAGCGGGCGGCCATACGATTATCGTACGGATTCACACGCCCGTAGCCTCTACGATTTTGTTTAACTACGCATTATGACAAATTTAAAAAAAAAAATCGCAAGCCGTAGCCCGTAGGCACGTCGTAGATAGCATCGCATGAACCCGCACGGGCACCGCACAGAGGCCGCGCGCTGATCGTGCGGACAACGCAAGATTTTATATGGTCATTTGGGCAAAAAAAAAAAAAAAAAAAAAAAAAATATCGTACGATGATTGTAGGCTCTTGGGATAATCGTATGGCCCCGCGCAGCTATCGCAAGGTTGCCGCACGGTGCCCGTGCAGTGCCCATAAAATCGCGTGGATATAAAACAGTTACCTTGCGGCAATCTCAGCAATTCGCACCATGAACGTGCGGCCGCCTTGCGATGTGTTAACATTTTCCTTCTTGGCCCTCTTTCCTTTCCCGCCTTTTGTTTTAGGTGTAATCTCAACCGACAACACAAGCAGAACTGTGAAGTTGTACACTTTTGGTACACGAATGCCCAAAATTACACGACGATCGCACAGTCACCGTACCATCTCCGCACGGAAGCCGCACATGCTCCGTACGATTTCCGTGGGGAGGCTGCACGATCTCCGCACGGCTTTGCCCTGCTCCATCGCCGAAAGCCCAAACAAGAAATCGTATGTTGCTCGTACGCAATGTAAACACATACGCCGTAGCCACCTACGATGCCTGAAAAATCGTACGGAAAATCGTAGACAAATAAATCGTACGGCGTCCGGGACAAATATAATCCAGTCATAAGTAACGACTGATCACAATTACTATATTACCGTATATGCGACTTCCCTGTCCTAGTAGGAATGGCTTGGGATCCGGTATCGAACCTCTAGCCACTTTTTTTTTCTTTTTACCTTTCAAAGAAGCAGAACTCATCCATCAACGACGTCCGACGTAACACAAGCTGATGTCATTTGTCACGTTCTTGATGTCAGTCGTCTGTCTACATGTATGTCGACGATGAAAATACTGACCTCCTATACAACCTAAGTAATGAGTGCACGCTGAAGATCAGATGACAGAGAATTATAGTTCTGTTTCTCCAGCATTGTTTCAATGATCATGATGCAGAAACTAGCATGCAAATATTCCAATAAGTTCCCGAGTTATAGCGATTTGAATATTGTGGCTTACCGTATTCGACCTAATTACCGCACTGTGCGCTTATGTTTTTCAAAATTACTTGGAACACTCAGTTGTGGTAAAATATATATCTACCTACTAAGGGTACACTACAAAAAATCAGAATAGGATTTATTTAATGATGATAATGCGATTTTTTTCTAAAAGCATATGTTGTGAGAACTCATTTGAATTGCATCGACAAGTCGATGCAATTCAAATGAGTACCCACAACATATGCCTTTATAAAGAAGTAAAGAAAAAAGTACACTGGCTGTAATCTGAAGACTACGGAATTTCTTGACTGTGCGCTTATAGGGGTTTGTGCGGTAATTAGATCGAATACGGTATATTTCTATTTATAGTAATGAAGATTTTTCGGATGTGAAAAATGTCATATTTTACTATTTTTTATGCGTTTTTTCGGCAATTATTCGCATTGACAGCTCTATCAGTATATAACAATTCCATTGAAACAGTAAAAACGTTGTCATTTGATCCTTAAGGTCTTCCTTTTTATCCGCCTCATGCGTCGGATAAGCGGGACAAGATGTCAGCACTGGTGAAAATCGCGGAAAACTCGGTCCTGTATGCAAGAAAAGAGTTTCTATTCCTGATGAAAACCTCGGATTTTTTTATCTGGTTTGCAAGAAAAATAGTATATGAGGCCCTCCAAGCAAGGTGGTGGTGTGTGTGTGTGTGTGTGTGTGTGTGTGTGTGTGTGTGTGTGTGTGTGTGTGTGTGGTGGGTGGGTGGGTGTGGGTGTGTGTGTGGGGGGGGGGGGGGGGGGCGGTTACCATGTTTTTTTTATTCCCGAAAACAATCTGCCATCTTCTCTTGTTCGCTGATGAAAGCGATTTTCAAAATTTCCGTGTTTCCTGTTCCCCAAAACTGCCTTTGTTCCCTTGTTTTCCTTAAAATATTTGCCAATGTTCCCTTATTCCCTGAAAACAAATGGGCATTACAGATACACATACCGACACTGTAAAGACTGCAATAGTTCTTCTCGTATTTTAATTCAGGAAAGCTAAAAGTAGGTTATAAATGAAAGCAAATGAACACTTAGAGTAGTTCTACACCTTTATTAGAGAGTAAACTCATTTGAACACCATCATGCAATAAAAGGATCTACAGTACAAAATGTATTTACCCTAAATATTCGAACACCTTATCTCCTTACCATGCTTGTCCTAGAATTCAAACAAGTCAATTTTACTACCTGGCGATGTGTCTTAAAATTACTGGAAGAGTGGCAAACGGTGTAGACCCAGATCAGATGCCGCAGGATGCGGCATTTGATCTGGGCCTACACTGTTTGCGCAGGTTGTCCGAATAGAGTCAACCCAGTCTGTTCAGGATTTTTGTCATTTGCCTGAAAAAAGCGCGGACAAAGCAGAATCTACCAGGCAGATCCAAAGGCTCTGATCAGACTGAGGATGGACATTGGGTTTTTGCAACATGGTATGGACCCTTTGTGCATGATGGCTTACTTCATGCAGAAATAAATAATTACAACCTCGTATAATTCTACGAACCAGGGGTCATCCTAGAGCTTTCAGATGGGGAGAAGTTTTGCGTCAATTTCAGGATGTCAGGGAGAAGTTTTGGTCCAAATTTTGGATTTCCCTATACATTCTATACATTTTCACTTCTCCCTCAGCTCAAAAAAGGGAGAAGTCAGCCAGCTTAGGGAACCTTTTTCTCCCAAATCGCCCTCTAGGATGACCCCTGCAAACCAGCTAAGCTACAGGAAATGAATGGCACATAGCTCTAGGTAATCTTCATTTTCTTTTTTATTTTCATTTTTTTTTTCATTGAATTTCAACTATCAAAGCATTGACCCTTTTCTCAGTTCTTCATGAAAACATATGTTGTGGGAACTCATTTGAAGTGCATCACTGGTGCACTTCTAATGAGTACCCACAACATGTATTTTCTTGGAGGAAAAAGAAAAATGCCTATCGGCATTATGAAAAGGTTTTTCAAAAGGTAAACCAATGGTAAATCTCGGACGACGCCCAACACCTGCCCCCCACCCTCCACACACACACACACCATGCCCACCCTCCCGCCCAGACATCGCTATTTTAAAGGGCGGATTTTTGAAAAATCCGTCCAAAAACGGAATAATTTTTAGTTTACGTAGAGCTAAGGAGGAAGCGGTGACTGCTCGTGTGTGTGTGTGTGTGTGTGTGTGTGTGTGTGTGTGTGTGTGTGTGTGTGTGTGTGAGTGTGTGTGTGTGTGTGTGAGTGTGTGTGTGTAACATAGGAAAAAGAGTCATTGTCCCATATAAAGGTAATGAAGACCCAGATAAGGCTGAGATTTAGTGCAGTCAGGGCCTTTGTTGCCCACTTACAGAAACACTGGATACTGAATTTCATGACAGAAAATGGTATAATCAGACAGCACAGCTCAACTGGGATTGGCCGACTTCCCTGTTTGTACAAGGCATTAGGGCCTTTTTATTTATCAAATCAACCCTTCGTATTCAGACAGACAGGCCTGAGCAAACAGTGAAGACCCAGATCAGATGCCACAGAATGTGGCATCTGATCAGGGTTTACACTGTTTGCCACCCTTAAGTTGTCTGAATCTTAAAATAAATATGGTATTGCCAGAATTTCTTGTAGCCCAGCTAAAATGGTAACACTAACCCCGATAATATGCTGTTTCAATAACTTAGGGACTTGATATACCTGGTAGATTATCTGCCGTTTTATACAAGGGAGACAACTTTTGTGACTTCCCCTTTGCCTTCCTACACACCAATTCCCTTCTGAAGAGGGGTCAACTCTAAAAGGAAAGAATTTGCTCCCCCTGGGAGCAAATTCTTTCCTTTTAGACTTGACCCCTTTTCAGGAGGGAGGCAAAAAAGATCTAAAGAGTCAGAAGCAAATTCTTTCTTTTTAGAGTAGACCCCTTTTCAGAAGGGAGGTAAAAGGCTTTGAAAGAGTTACCTCCCCTGAAACAGTATCAAGTTCCCTTAAAACTAAAACCTAATAAAATTTTTGTAACCTGTAAAAAGATTTTGGCTATTGGATAGAAGCATAACATATTTCATATTTATCCTAAATATTTGGACACTTTAACCCATTTAAGGCTAGTGTCCCATAAAAGGGACATTGGCAAAGAGTGTAGATCCAAATCAGAGGCTGCAGAATGCGGTGTCTGATCAGGGTCCACACTGTTTGCATTTAAAACAGATAGTTCTATAAAACATGGTAATAATAAAATCTAACCAGACATCCCTTTAACCGGAAATGGACCAGTCCAAACAGTTACCGTAGAGGAATCCACTTGGCATTAAATGGGTTAACACCTTACCATACTTATCCCAAAATTTGAACAAGTCCATTTTACTACCTGCCGATGTGTCTAAAGATTGATGGATGAGTGACAGTGTAGACCCTGATCAGATGCTGCATTCTGCAACGTCTGATCTATGTCTGCAATATTAGCTCAGGTCTGTCTCTTACTTTGGATAAATATGGTAAAATCTGCTACATTAAAATACTGATTATTACTGGTCTTTTAAAATGCTTCTGCGGGTACAAATACTGGGCCCAGCCATTCAAAGCATCATAAGCTTTATTAACAATACTGATAAATTAATACTGGAATGCAAAATTTTTAAATACATCCATACTATTTGGTGAAAAAAAATGTGAGCAGTTTTTGCATAGTTTTCGCCAAAATGTATCAATGAATTTAAAAATCATTTATCATATGTAACTAGAGCAAGTCGACAGCGCGCCATCGTATATTCCTGCGCCAGCGCCATTGCATATTGCCACGCACATCAAAATTCCAAATGCATTCCTCCAGTCCTCATCCATAGGGCTATTACCTGTGAAAGTTTCAAGATTCTAGCTCAAAAAAGCCTAGGAGGAGTTGTGTGACAATAAAAAAAAAAGGACCCAAAATCCTCCTTTTTGACCTCTGGTCACCCCCCCCCCCCCCCCCCCCCCAAAACATGCCTCCAAGGCAAAATTTTGCACCACTGTATTCTACTCTTCATTACCTTTGATTTGATGTGCAACACCACTATGTTTGTACAAAATGGATTTTGGACCCTTCGGGGTCACACACCCCCCTGGCCCTGTCCCCAGGGATTACATCAAAATTCGGAATATGTTCCTCCAGTCCTCATTCATAGGGCTATCGCCTGTGAAAGTTTCCAGATTCTAGCCTAAATGGTTTAGGAGCAATGGTGTGACATTACAGACTGATGAACGGACGAGGGGTATCACAGTATCCCCGCTTTTTCTTTGAAAAGCACAGGGATAAGTATAGTAACCCTAAAGAGCCAGGCATAAATTGTAGCAGATGATATTTTGGGCCCATTTATTCAAAACTAATGATGCCGTGAAGACTATAGTAACTCAAACATATTTTTGAAACCCTTGTTTAGGGGCAACTTGGACCCCTTTGTAAACAATGCAAATTTAGGTGCCATTGCTCATACGAGCAATGGCACCTAAATTTTCATTGTTTACAGAAAGAAATGTTGTAATCTTCATAATGCCTTCATGGTGAGGAGATTAGGTTTGGGGAAAAACAACCATCTGACTTACGCTAGTCTTGCACTCAACTCTCGATATATGCTATGCTGAAAAAATGCAAGTAGCTTTTGCAAAAGCTACTCAGCAAAAATACCTATTAATTAGATATTCTACTTACTAGAACAGTTAACATTTTGACCACTAACAAGCTCATTAAGCTAACGATGCTTTGAACAACTGGGCCCTGATTTTTTAAAATTATTTTTCTAGCACCAACTACGGTAAATGTCCTAAAATTCTGAACAGTTGATTCCATACTTTTTTGGTCTAAATTTTGTTTATACAGTTGTTTCTTAAAATACTTATTAGGATGGCAAACTGTATAGACCCTGATCAGACTGCTCCTTCAGGAGCAGTCTGATCTGGGTCTGCACTACTGGCATATGCCAGTTTATCAGAAACTTTAATGTAAAAAATTTAAGGACATTTACTAAATATTCTATTGAGCACCTTGGTTTATAGCAAAATCTGCACGCCTGTTCTGTGGTATGAGAATAGGAGTCTATGAGTATTCTGATTTCATGGATTTCATGAAGTGTTGTATCAGATCAGCCTGTATTCCAAGTTGTCTGGACGATATCTGAACATTTTGCATAAAATGTTACCCTTACTATTTTGACACCTTCACTCCTTTTCATACTTCCTATAAACACACAACATCGTGATAACATCGCTTTGACATCGTTAGACATCATGATGCACACTAACATCAATGATGTTCTGCTGTTGCTTTGTTATTCTAAATTTGAAATTGTCCATTTCACTATGTTTTTTTTTTTTTGTTTTGAGGTTTTACAGCCCAGTCAACCCAATGGGGTCATGTCGAGTGTGGTCAAGTTTACCTAACCACACGTTTACTGGGCAGGCTTAGTCCTCTAAGCGGTTAACCAGTATTGTGCACATCCTTTCGCCAGAAACTGACAACTGCCCTTCTTGAATCAGCGGAAGGGAGAGAATGACTGTAGAAAATATTTCATGATCAATCTCCATGAAAGAATGTTGCTGACCTCGGCGGGGGTTGAACTCGCGACCTCCTGGTCTCCAGTCGGACGGCGCATCCAACTGAGCCACCGAGGCCGGCTCACTATGTTTGGTAAGTCTAAAAATTGCTGGATGAGTGGCAAACAGTGTAGACCCTGATCATCTGATCTGGACTACACTGTTTACTTTAAGGTTAAGGCCCTCCTGATGATGAATTGGCCTATCAGACCCTTTCTGTGAACCATGGAAGTGCCAATCTGGGCCCAGTTGTTCAAAACTTAACAAAAAAAAAAGTTGTTACGTAGCTGACGTGACATTAAAATTTCTATCTTGAAATGTGGCAAGTATACTGATATTTTTGGCTGAAAAAATTTTCACTTTTTTGCGACAAAAATATCAATGTATTTGAAAATACCTCACCTACAACAGTTAATGAGTTTGCCATTAACAAGCTCTTTAAGCTAACAATGCTTTGAACAACTGATCCCAGAACTGCAGCAGATGACATTTTGATAATTTTTTTTTCTCCAATTTTTCAGAGAGAATAAGGCTTGACATTTCATGTGAATTGTCTGCTAAGCAGACAATTCACATGAAATGTCGCCTTATTTTCTCTGAAAAATAATAAAAATATTTTATAAGGAGTCTGCTTCAATTCTGCTTGGCGCTTTAAGGGTTAACACTCAACATGCTGGGTAAAAATTTTCAGTTGGTTGGTTTGGAGTTTGACGGCCCTGTCAACACGATTAAGGTCATGTTGTGCCATTTTCAGTAGACAAAATTCTGATACTTTTTTTTTTTTCATTTTTTCAAGATTACAAGGTTTGAAATGTCAAGTGACTGTGTTGGGGTTTAACGATACGTTAACCCTTGTGTGTCATTTTGTGTTGTCTCCCTGAGAGAGGGAGAAAAGAGATAGAGGAGATAGTACAGGAGACGAAAGGGAAGGACAGGGAAGAAAGAGGAACAGGAATGAAAGTGAAGAAAGAGAAGAAATAAAAACATTCCCCCAATACCCTTACCTGCTAAAAGGATAGCAGGCCTTGCCCAAATGTAAGCTAAAATCACTTGGACAGCCTGGTGACGCCTCATACATGACACCTCCACACCAGACCACCACCCCCCATTGAAATGTCAAATCCTATTTTCTGGGAAAATATGAAAATGTCAAAAATGTGTCATCTGCAGAATTAGCAAACATCACGAAAACATGCCTATATAGTTTTGACCCCCATAAACCCCACTTTTATATGATAAAACTGGGGTTTACAGGGGTATACATTAGATTTCTTATTTCTGCTCAAAAACATAGATTGTGGGTACTCGTTAGAACCGCTTCATTGAGGCAGTTCTAACGAGTACCCACAAGCAGAAATACGAAAAATTTCAGATTTTTTTATCTGAAAATTTTCATTTTTTGGTGGTAAAATTTTAAGTATATTCGAGTAGGCGTGTTTTTGTAATGAAGAGAGTGCAAAGGGTTAAAACATGCTCAGTGATCCCAAGGAAAATAAAAATAAATAGAAACATTAAATGATAATACCCTGCCCATTATGAAAACATGCCTATTCAAATATACTGAAAATTTTACCTCCAAAAAAATGAAATTTTTCAGAGAAGAAATTCTGATATTTTTCATATTTTGCTCAAAACATAGACTGTAGGTACTAGTTAGAACCAGCTCGATGAGGCAATTCTGACGAGTACCCACAGTCTATGTTTTGAGCAGAAAGAAGAAAAATAATGTATACCCCAGTAAACCACAGTTTTACTATATAAAAGTGGGGTTTAAGGGGGTCAAAATTATATAGGCTTGTTTTTGTGTGATGCACTACTGTGTGGATATAACTTTGTCAAAAATTACCAAAATTTGCCCAAACCAGATCTTCACAATATTGTACATACCAAGTTTGGTGAAAAACCATCGATATTTACTGAAGTTACAGATATGAAAATATGGAGGGGTGGACAACCAACGTGAAACAATAATACCCTGCCATTACATCTTGGCACGATATAAAAACTGCACTATGACAAAGTACCAGAAGACTTTTAATGGTTGCCGCACAGACCTTAACACCAGCTACAGGTAAGTCAGATAAAATCTATAAAGTCTGCCCTTAGAAACACCAAACACATAAAAACAAAATTACTGTATTCCATCTAATTACCGCACATATGCCTATATGGGCACAGTCAAGAAATTCTGTAGTCTTCAGATTACAGCCAGTGTACTTTTTCTTTACTTCTTTATAAAGGCGTATATTGTGGGTACTCATTTGAATTGCATCGACTTGTTTGTTTGTGTTGAGGTTTTACGGCCCAGTCAACCCAATGGGGTCATGTTGAGCGCGGTCAGTTTACCTAACCACACGTTTACTGGGCAGGCTTTGTCCTCTAAGGGATTAACCAGTATTGTGCACATTCTTTCGCCAGAAACTGACAACTGCTCTTCTTGAATCAGCGGAAGGGAGAAAATGACTGCAGAAAATATTTCATGATCAATCTCCACGAAAACATGTTGCCGACCTCGGCAGGGGATAGAACCCGCGACCTCCTGGTCTCCAGTCGGACGGCGCATCCAACTGAGCCACTGAGGCCGGCTGCATCGACTTGTTGATGCAATTCAATGAGTACCTACAACATATACCTTTATAAAGAAATTCAGAAAAAAATTGCATAATCATCATCAAGTAAGTCCTTATCTGATATTTTTTATAGTGTATCCTTAGAAGGTAGATACATATTTTACCACAACTGAGTGTTCCCAGTAATTTTGAAAAACCTAAGCGCATAGTGCTGTAATCAGGTCGAATACTGTATCCTGACATCCTTCTAATAGCTATACACAACCAAAGGGTGAAATGTCTTGTAGCAAAACATTCAGAGTTTTGCACTATAATAAAATCTAACAAAAATTTGGCTTCCAACTGATTATTAAACACTAACAAATATAATGTGCCCCTAAAATTATTTTAAAGATAACAAAAACAAAAAACAATTTAAGGTAATTAACATTTAGCACTTTGGGTAAAACTTTCAGCAGACAACATAGTGAAATACTTTTCTTGTTTTTCCCAGAAAACAGGATTTGACATTTCATACAAATAGCCCTCAAATGGCACAATTTACATGCCTATATAATTTTGACCCCCTTAAACCCCAACTTTTATGTAGTAAAACTGGGGTTTACAGGGGTATACATGATTTTTCTTATTTCTGCTTAAAACATAGATTGCGGGTACTTGTTAGAACTGCCTAGACTAACGAGTACCCACAATCTATGTTTTGAGCAGAAATACGAAAAATTTCAGAATTTTTTATCTGAAAATTTTTCATTTTTTGGTGGTAAAATTTTCAGTACATTTGAATAGGCATGTTTTCGTAATGCATGAACTAAATCCTGAAAAATATCACAAATACGTTGTCTGCTGAATTAGCCAAGACAGTGGTAAAATAATGTGCCCCCATAATTATTATACAGATACCAAAAACATGAAAACAACTTTAGGTAATTAACCCTTAAAGTGCCAATTATAACTGCAGCAGATAACATTTTGAAATACATGTACTTTTTTTTTATTTTTTAGAGAAAATAAGGCATCATATTTCATCTGAAACATCTGCCTAGTCTGTCTGACATTTTGAAATATCCGGCTTTTTTATGACATTTAATGTGAATCATCTGCAAGGCAGACATATGTCAAAAAATTGGAATGTCGTCTGCTACAATCTTGCTTGACGCTTTTAGGATTAACAATTAAATCATAAAATAGAAAAAACATAACAAAGAAATATCAGTGGTGTTAGACCCAGTGTTAACACTTAAAGTGGCAAGCAAATTTGCAGCAGAAAATATTTTATTTTTTTTTATTATTTTTCACAGTAAACAGGGCAACACATTTCATGTAAACTGTCCGCTAGGCTGAAAATTCACACACACAGTATGCCAAGCCTTAATATCACTGAAAAATAATAATAATAAAAAAAAAAATAATAAAAGTGTCGTCTGCTGCACTTGTGACTAGCACTCCAGTGAGAAATGATAACACTTTCAGGGGCAGTAACTCTGTAAACTTTTTGTTTTGGCTTTACTCCTTTCAGTATGGACCTTGGTGGGCCCAAAAGCAAACAGGGAGTCAAAAACATTATCTCCCTTGTAAAAAGTGCCGGAAAAACAACCAAGCATATCCAGTTTTTATTTGTTTGTGTTGCGGTTTTACGGCCCAGTCAACCCAATGGGTTCATGTCGAGCGCGGTCAGTTTACCTAACCACACGTTTACTGGGCAGGCTTAGTCCTCTAAGCGGTTAACCAGTATTGTGCACATTCTTTTGCCAGAATCTGACAACTGCCCTTCTTGAATCAGCAGAAGGGAGAGAATGACAGTAGAAAATATTTCATGATCAATCTCCACAAAGAATGTTGCCGACCTCGGTGAGGGTCGAACCTGTGACCTCCTGGTCTCCAGTCGGATGCGCATCCAACTGAGCCACCGAGGCCAGCATCATATCCAGTCCTTTTAGGATTAATACTTAAGATTACAAAACTTTTCAAGAATGCTCAAAATGTTGACCTCAGTATGAGGTGGGACACAGAAGAGCCAGCATGTTTGAACAAAAATGTCCACACCTTAACATTTACAACTCTCTTAGTCAATTCCGCAGATGACAAATTGATAATATTTTTTCTTATTTTCCCCAGAAAACTGGATTAGACATTTCATGCAAACTGTCTCAATTGGAGACAATTTGCATGAAATGTCAAATCCTGTTTTCTGGGAAAATAAGCAAAATATTTTAAAATGGTGTCAGCTGAAAATTTTAACCAGAGTGCTAAGCCTTAACAATCTCCATCCTGTAGATTCTTCCTGGACTGTAGATTGTTCAAGACTCTAATCACACAATGTGCAGTTCTTAGCACAACCCATTGTAGACTGAATAGACTTTCCCACACTATATATTGGAAGAGTCCAATTTCAATTTCAGGAAGGTGAGGCTATAAGATTTACATATTCCTAGAGAAAAATGGCTGAACTATTTGCAAACAGTGGAGACCCTGATCAGATGCCACATTCTGCGGCATCTGATCTGGGTCTGCACTGTTTGCCAAGTATGGGTCTCTCGACTACAATGGGTTAAAGTGCCAATCACAGCTGCAGCAGTTAACATTTTGAAATATTGTTTATAATTTTTCAGAGAAAACATGGTTTGACATTTTATGTGAATCCTCTGCCATGCGGATGATTCAAATGAAATGTCAAATCTTATTTTCTACGAAAAATAATTTAAAAAATATTGAATGTTGTCTGCTAAAATTTTGCTTGGCTGCAATTATTCTATTGGCAAATTCAGCAGACAACAAATCAATGATATTTTTTTTCCTATTTCAAAATAAACTTTGACAATGCAGGCAGAAAACAGACTTTGACATTGCATACATATTGTCTCCAAAGGAATGTATGCAATGTCAAAGTCTGTTTTCTGGGAAATATAAGAAAAATATTTCAAACTGTCGTCTGCTGAAATTTTTAGTGAGCATGCTAGGCATTTACTATCCAAATATTTATTGCAGACACAGTATCCTAAACAACTAACTTAACAGTGTAGCCAACAGACAAGAACCCTATGAGAGAATGTCAATATATTAGATGGTCGATGTCTTCACTATTCACATAGATAATAAAGATAAATTTCTCCAAATACAGTCAAACTTCAAAGACTCAAACATCTTAGGGATCATGGATATTTGTTCTAGACATGTTAGTTTGAGTCACTGAAGGGGTAATCATAGCGCCAGGTCAGGAGGAAAATGGGGATAATTAAGGGATGTCTTTTCTATCTTCTACAGCATTATGGTATTTTAAGCGTATTCATTAGAAATTGCCTCAAGGTGGCAATTCTAATGAGCAGACACAACAAACATTTTCGTGATAAAATAAGAAAAATTTCCCTTAACCCTGAAAGCGCCAAGCAAAATTTGTAGTAGACGACATTCTAAAATTATACTTTTATTTTCAGAGAAAATACATCTTGACATTTCATGTGAATCATCTGACAAGCAGATGATTCACATGATGTGTCTAGACTTATTTTCTCTGAAAAAATAAAAAAAAATAAAAAATAATAAAAATAAAAAAAAAATGTTGTCTGCTGCAATTGAAAAAAAAAGAAAAAAAAAAAGAAAAAAAAAAAAAGAAGTCTGCAGTTGTGACTGGCGCTTTAAGGGTTAAATATCCTTAAATATTTGCTTTCTTAGGCTATCGGAAGAATTTTCTTTGAATCAGCCACGGTAAATGAGGCATAGATGTTCAAGTGGTTGAAGTTCTACTGTACACCTCAGAAGCTTCGTGCTACACATAAATGGGACCTTTCAATACATTATAATGCCCTCTTTTAGTCTTATTTAAAGCTTAGCACTCCGGGTAAAATGTTTAGCAGACGACATTTTAAAATAATTTTCTTATTTTTGCAAAGAAAACAGGTTCTGACAATTCATGCAAAGTGTCTCCTAAGGAGACAATTTTGCATGAAATGTCAAATCCTGTTTTCTGGAACAATTAAGAAAAATATCTGCTGAATAAGCCCAGAGTGGTAAAGGTTAAGGTGAATGGATACACCCTGGTTGTGTTTTTTGTGCCATTTTGTACAAGGGGAGACAATTCTGGTGACTTCCTGTTTCCTATCTTGCACACCAAGATCCTTCTGAAAAGGGGCCTACTCCAAGGAGAGCAATTTTTTTCCTTTAAGAGTAGAACACTTTGCAGAAAGGAGGCAAAAACATTTTTACAGATTTGTCTCCGCTGAAAGAATATCCATTCCTCTAAACACAAAAGGTTAAATACATGTATATAAGATTATAAGCAAACCTTATAAATACAATCTAAAATGAGCTGTGAAATGCTGTGTCATGTGGAAACAGTGAAGGCTCTGATCAATCTGTTCATCTATTTGGTCTGATTAGTAGTGCTGTGAATGGGCCAGAATTTCACAGTCAATCATTCATTTTGTAAAATGGATTTATCCTCAACTAACAGTTGACTTATAGAAGCTTACAGTACAATTCCATTAACCCTTATCCTGCTGAACCCGGATATACCCTGCCTTTGCAAACAGTGTAGATCCAGATCAGTTGGCTTCTGTAGACGCCAACTGATCTGGATCTGCACTGTTTGCCATTAAGTACATGTATGTGAATTTATATCAACAATCTGGATCAAGTAATCTGATTGGCTGAAAATTAGAAAAGGGCGTGGCAACTTAATTTATTCAGCAGGACAAGGGTTAACACTGAATATGGAATAATAAGAAAGAAACCATTTCGGACTGGCGAAAGCTGGTCTTAATAGCAAAGTGGTCTTAATCGCGGAATTTTACTGAATATTCATTCTTACTTAAGCCCTCCTGTTGGAACTCATTTACATAGGTCCAGATAAGAGGGGGTATCCAAATAATGTTTTTATTTCTCCATAAAAACATATGTCGGCAAGGGCCTTCTAATAAATACCCACAACATATGTTTTCATGGAGAAATAAAAATATCAGTACTTTCTGAATGAAAAAAGTGTCTTATCTGGAGCTATGCAAGTTTATTTCAGGCTATTTTTATCAAAGTGTTTCACCTTTATTCTGAAATTATTCACTGCAAATCTGAAATTGCTCAAAACAGACAGCTTAGTACAGTCGACTCTCGTTATCTCGAATTCCAAGGGACTCTCAGAAATACTTCAAGATATCCGTACTTCGACATATCAGATTTGCAGAATTGAGGAAAAACTAATTCGATTAACCACATATAACAAATATATGTGTAACTGGACTCTTGAATTGAGAGATATATTGAAAATATTGTGGAAAAGAAGAGGAGCAATTTCTCATCTTTTCCACAATATTTTTTACATGTTGTTAGATTTTCATGTTTAGGCAGGGACCAGATTTTCACTTCGAGACAAGCGGTTATTCTAGATAAGCGATGTCGAGATAGCGAGAGTCAACTGTATCTCATTTTTTTACAATTTGCCTATTAAAAAAACGTGAGAGAACATATGTTCTGAAAAACAGAATTTTCTGATTTATAGCTGACTATTAAAATTCTTTCCAATCACCATTCATAAGAGGCAAAAGTGACTGATGATTGATTACAATTGACTGTTGGGACAACACTACTCAATAATCAGAATATTTCAATAGACTTTAACTCTTTACCTACTAGTGGCAATTTTTGTCATCTGCTTATAACCTTTGCAAACAGTTTGGACCCAGATCAGGCCCGACAAAATGTCGGGCCTGATCTGGATCCAAATTGTCTGACACTCTGATGATATTCCTGAGAGATTTTTTTTTGAAAAAGTTAATTTAAAAAAAAAATCCACAGAGGACAAAAAAGCATGCAAAACTACCCTGAATGCAAAGAGTTAAAGAAACTGTAAGCACCAAGCGAGGCCTACGATAAGATGGTATGGATGCACAGGCTGACCACTGTCATTGCTATTCTCATATAACATGATGATGATCTATTTCTCCTGTTTTGGCTTAATCGTTAAAGCTCTGGGCCCAGTTGTTCAAAACTAATGATGCCTTTAGGTAACGTATCATTAAAACTTTGATCATTAAATATAGCATATACACTAATATTTTAGTTGAAAAAATGTGAGTAGCTTTTGAATTTGCAAAAGCTACTCACATTTTTTCAGCAAAAATACCTGTGAATTAGATATTGTACTTACTAGAACAGTTAACATTTTGACCACTAACAAGCTTCTTAAGCTAACGATACTTTGAACAACTGGGCCCTGTTTTTCCTGTTTTGGCATAATTTAACCGTTAAAGCTCCGGTCACAATAGCAGCAGATGACATTCTAAAATATCTTTTTTATTTATCAGAGATATAAATAAGGCTTATTACACTGAAACCCCTTTATAAGATGGTTCATTACAAGATGGTTTTTATATAAGATGGTTCATAAAATGGTCATTTTTCTATATAATCTATATATTTTTGTTTGGATGCAATATAGTTCTTGCTTTGGATCCTTATAATAGTGTTATAAAGAGGGTGTGATGTGTTTTTGCTAGGCTGAAACTCATATGAAATGTTGTATTATTTTCTCAAAAAAAATTCTGTATAAAAACTAGACACGCGTCCACCACAGTACACAAATGCCCTCACCCTTTTGATCCCTAGCCTCACCCCAGGGCATGACCCCTGGGGGAACTCTAGCACAGAGTTGAAGGTTTAGGTGTGGGTAAGTAGCATACCAAATTTCAAATTCCTAGCATAAAAGGTATTCTAGTTATGATCTCCAGAAGAAACACAGAGGTAAATGTCAATGTAAATTTGAATGAAAATTTAAACATTTGTTAGCAATGTTAAGACTCTGGTTACAAACGTGGCATAGGCATGTACGAACATAACATCATGGTGAAACACTATATGTCCTCACCTTTAGCAGATGATGGCATGAATTTTTTCTTTTTAAATGTTGACTGTTGTAATTTCAAGTGGGGCTTTAAAGGCTAACCTTTTTAACCCTTGCCATGCTGAATAAATCTAGATGCCACACCCACTTCTAATTTTCAACCAATCAGATTACTGGATCCAGGTTGTTGATTCAAATTCACATACTTCATGACAAACAGTGCAGATCCAGATCAGTTGGCTTCTGAAGAAGCCAACTGATCTGGATCTTCACTGTTTGCAAAGGCAGGCATATCCGGGTTCAGCAAGACTAGGGTTAATACCACAGATCAAAACATAAACCTTTCTGGTGTTGCTTCAAACATGGACTTATAATAATCAGGATCTATGCTGTTTGTGAATTTTGTAATGATGGATTTCTCTAAGTTCTAAGATTGTATATAACACATTTAAAACTGTATTGTAATAACCCTAAGTATTGGGACAGACAGGCCTTTGCAAACAGTGTAGAGCGGGATCAGACATTGCAGAATGTGGCATCTGATCAGGATCTACACTGTTTGCCATACATTCAGCAATATTTTAAACACATTAGGAAGTAGTAGAATGGACTATTTCCAATTTTAGGACAGGTATGGTAAGTAGATAAGGTGTCCCAATACTTAAGTGTAAATACTGTATTTATTTTATTTAATGTCCACTACCATACCTGCCCTAAATATTTGGAATGAAGGGCTTTGATAAACTGTGTAGATCCCAAGGAGCAATTTGCCCTGGGTTAACAGGTTGCAATTCAGTCATTTTGACACATCATGTGTCCCAAAATTTAGGGTAAATATGATAAAACTGTATTTACCTTATGTATTTGTGCATCGTCTCATCAGGGTCTACACTGTTTGCCACTCATTCATCAAGCTTTAAACATAACATCGGGTAGTAAATTGTACTTGTTCATATTTTAGACCAAGTATGGTAAGAAGCTGAATACTTAGGGTAAATATGGTAAATACAGCATATTGAGCAAAATGAACCCATGATATTTATGGGCCAAAATGCGAGAAAACGTACTTTCTGACATGTGCGTCAAAGACAGACTCAAATCTGCCCGCCCATCTGAGCAGTCTGATCACTTTTCATTGTCCATATGAAGGGATTTTGAATCACTGGCTATCCAAAAATGCACCCGTGAAGATTCTGATCAGACACAGGCTGATCTTAAACTTTGCGGGGTGCACATGTCAGACGGTACGATTTTTGACATTGCGGCTCTTCTAATGCTACCATGAATATTTGAGCCAGCACCCGACAAAACCTACCGTATTCAACCTAATTACTGCACTGTGCGCATAGGTTTTTCAAAAATGCTGGGAAAACTTGTGGTAAAATATGTACCTACCTATACTAAAGGTACACTTTTAAAAAAACTGCGAAAAGACTTATCAAATAATGCTTATGCGATGTTTTTGTATGTTTTTTTAATTTTCTTTATAAAGCATATGTTGTGGGGTACTCATTTGAATTGCATCGACAAGTCGATGCAATTCAAATGGGTACCCACAACATATGCCCATATGAAGAAGTAGACAAAAATTACACTGGCTGTAATCTGAAGACTACGGAATTGCTTGAATCTGCGCTTATAGCAGCATGTACAGTAATTAGGTCGAATACAGTATAATAAGATCTGTGTGATGAACGAAGACTCAGATCAGCCTGTACATCCACCAAGTACGGCAAGATTTCTTGTTAATCCCTCTTTGGATAGCCTGGAGGCACATGCAATCAGCGAAGACTCTGATCAGACTGCACAGAGGCACAGTCTAGTGAGTCTTGGCTCGTGGCACAAGTCTTATTGTAGGTTTTGTAGTGTGCCAGCTTATTTGGCATCACAGCATCTGTTGTCACAGATCACTCTTCATCTTTGTTACATATAGTTGACTCCTGTTATTTCAAACTTTGATACAAACTCAAAATACTGCTTAGGTCAAACTAAATTTTGGATTATGTTGGTTTAGTTTTTTCTATATGTTCTTTACATTTCAGCTCCTGTTATCAAATTACTGTTATCTCAAACTGAAAATTCTGGTCCCTTGGAGTTTGAGGTAACGAGAGTCTACTGTACATGCCTCAGAGTGGGACAACTATCCTTTCTCCTTTTACACACAGTATTTTAAGGGGAATAGAGGCAGCTGGAGATTTTGCTGCCACTTTTTGCAAGGGAGACATTTTTTATCACTTCCTGTTTGCTTTGCTGCATATCATATCCCTTCTGAAAATTGACTGACTGATTGAGTTGAGGCTTTATGGACCAGTCAACCAATTAGGGTCATCGGAGCGCAGTCAGTTTACCTAACTACACTTGTCCTGGGCAGGTTTAGTCCTCTAAGCAGTTAACCAGTACATGTGCACCTTCTTTTGCCAGAAACTGACAACTGGATTTCTTGAATCTGCGGAAGGGAGAGAATGACTCCAGAAAATATTTCTTGATCAATCTCCATTAAAGAGTGATGCCGGACCCGGTGGGGAGCAAACCCACAACCTCCTGATCACCAGTCTAATGCACATCCAACTGAGCCAACAAGGCTGGCTCCCTTCTGAAAAGGAGTCTACTCTTTAAGGAAAGAATCTGCTCCCAAGGGAGCAGATTCTTTCATTACAGAGTAGAACCCTTTACAGAAGTGGGCAAAAACAATTTTTCAGAGTTGCCTCTCCTAAATGTATCCATTTCAGATAAAGTGAATATTGAGAAGACAGTTTTCTTTGTTAATCCTAGTCCTGCTGATCCTGGATATACCCTGCCTTTGCAAACAGTGTAGATCCAGATCAGTTGGCTTCTAAAGAGCCAACTGATCTGGATCTGCACTATTTGATATTCAGTATGTGAATTTACATCAACAACCTGGATCAAGTAATCTGATTGGCTGAAAACTGGAAGTGGGCATGGCAATTTATTCAGCATGACAAGGGTTAATTTTGCACCAGAAAGCACTTTATGGGCACTCAGTGGAATCACCTCATTGAGGCAATTCCAATTACCATAAAAAATGGTGCAAAAATGACATTATCAAGCCAATTAGCTCTTTCTGACTGACAACCCTATTTGAAAAAGTGGTTATGTCCAATTACAAAGAATTAAAGTCCATTTCAAAACTTGGAGAAAAAGAATTGTGACCCGAATCATGACCACTGAACGGCAATGTACCGTAAATTCGGTGAATCGTTTCACCTCTATTGGCCACTTAGCCAGTAGTGTTTTAACAGCATTAACAGGTCGTAAAATTAGTTTGTTAAAAGGGCATACACTGTTTGCCACCTATCCAGTTATGTTTTCGACAGGTGGTAAAATCAGTTTGTTAGAATTTTAGGACCAGTATAATAAATAATAATGGTGCCCCAATGTTAAGGGAATGTTGGTGGTGTTGCAAAGGGGTATGTGGTGGGGAACAAAAGCTATACATAGGTGGCAGAAAAAAAAAATTAACAAGAGGATCAGGATGGTCCTATATCGCTCACCTGAGTTAAAAAATTTGCATACTTAATATTGCAGTTTCACTCAAGCAGATTGCTTTATGATTTTTCATATAAGTTTAATGTTCAAGAGTGTTTCAAATTTGACCAAATTATTATCAAAACAAACATTCTGATGAAGGTTAATGAAGATAGAAGCAAAACTGCTGGCTCTAGAGTGCACATAAGATTTGAAAGAAACTGACTGGGTGACCTAGTTTTTGACCCAATATGAATCGTATTTGAACTTGGTCAAGAAATTAACAAGACATACATGGTAAAGTTTCATGAAGATTGAAGCAAAACTGTGGCCTCTAGAGTGTGCACAAGGTTGTATTAAAAATAATTACGCTGGTGATTTTGTTTGTGTTGAGGTTTTACGGCCCAGTCAACCCAATGGGGTCATGTCGAGCACGGTCAGTTTACCTAACCACACGTTTACTGGGCAGGCTTAGTCCTCTAAACGGTTAACCAGGATTGTGCACATTCTTTCGCCAGAAACTGACAACTGCCCTTCTTGAATCAGCGGAAGGGAGAGAATGACCGTAGAAAATATTTCATGATCAATCTCCACGAAAGAATGTTGCCGACCTCGGCGGGGGCTGAACCCGCGACCTCCTGGTCTCCAGTCAGACGGCGCATCCAACTGAGCCACCGAGGCCGGCTTACGCTGGTGATCTAGTTTTTGACCCGACATGACCCATATTCAACCTTGACTGAGCTATTATCAAGACAAAGTTTCACAATGATTAAAGCAAAACTATCCTACAGAGTGTGCACAAGGCAAATGCTGAGGATGTAAGGAAGACACAGGACTGGTGAGCTAAAAAATCCAGCATTGTAGGTGTCATTTGTCTGGAACAGCCATTACTATTACCAGCCCAAATTAACCATTAAAGTGCTAATCACAACAACAGCAGACAACACTTTTATTTTTCAGGAGAAATAAGGCTTGGCATTTCATGTGAACTGTATGCCTAGCAGACAATTCACATGAAATGTCATCTTATTTTTTGTTCTAGAAAATACAAATAAAAAAATGTTGTCTACAGCAGTTGTAATTAGCACCCTAAGGGCTAATTGGAAATCAGCCCCACCATGGAAAAGGTATCTTCCTGTCATATGTGGACAGTTATGTTCCAGATCAGTCTGAACATCTGCAAAGTCTAGTCTGGGTCTTCATTTTCCCTTTTATACAGAATCATTTGATACTGCAGATTATAACATACTACCCTAAGGTATGGGACAGGCCTGGTCAAACAACGCAGGTCCAGATCAGAAGCAGCATTCTGTATTTAACCTTGGTATTCGGACAGATAGGCCTGAGCAAACAGTGTAGATTCAGATCTGTCACAGACTGTGGCATCTGATCAGGGGTCTATACTCTTTGCCACTAATCCAGCAATTTTCAGACATATTAATTAACCCTTGTCCTGCTGAACCAGGATATACCCTGTCTTTGAAAACAGTGTAGATCCAGATCAGTTGGCTTCTGAAGAAGCCAACTGATCTGGATCTGCACTGTTTGCCAACTGATCTGGATCTGCACAGTTTGCCATTAAGTATGTGAGTTCATAGCAACAATCCAGATCACGTAATCTGACTGGCTGAAAATTAGAAGTGGGTGTGACATCTTAATTTGTTCAGCAGGACAAGGGGTAAGAGGTAGTAAAATGGTGTTGTCCAAATTCTAAGAAAAGTATGGCAAGGAGTTGAGGCCTGAGCAAAAAGCATAGACCAAGATCAAATGCCAAATAATGTGTAATCTGATCAGGGTCTACACTGTTTGCCACTAATCCAACAAATTTTAGACACATTAAAAGGCTTGAGAAAACAGTGTAAACTCAGATCAGATGCCACATATTGTGGCATCTGATCAGGGTCTACACTGTTGCCACTAATCCAGACATTTTAGGACAAGTATGGTAAATAGATGAGGTGACCAAATATTAGGGCAAATATGGTATGCTCTGAAAATACCTTTTCACATTGTAGGTTCAAATATATTCAGTTATTATTAAATCTGCCTTACTTTATCAGCAGGCACAGATGGTGGTTTGAGATTGGGAGGTGGAGCATATCTCCCATACATATAAATAGATAACATCACTAAAAACGCTCCTAGTGTGAACTGTAAAGACAACTGAAAATTAAAGAAGAAGATGGAAGCAACACATGAAACAATTATGGCAGCAGATGTTGCAAATCCTTTTAAAATATTATCAGCATATTTAACCACCACTGCTACTAGCAGCCCACCAATGGACTGTAGACAAATTACAACCCAAACTAGCGAGTCATAGCCAAAGAAAAATCCCATGTCCCGCACTTTTTCACCTTCTTTGAGCTCCATAGTAATAAAACCTATCACCGTTCCTAAAACACCCAGCTGCACATTTCGTAACCAAATCGACTGTTTTGTTCCCTTGAGAATTTTTTCGAAGTATACTCCAGCAAACCCTGACATTAAGCATGATACTATCACAGCAAAAAGCCCTAGAAGGGGCCGCTGTTTATTTTTTGTACCCTGAGACTGTTCGGTATTCTCTGGCTGTAGCTGTACGATTGAGATTCCGATAAATAAAATGACTAGTCCAAGCCACTGTTTCTGAGTCAGTGTCTTTCTTAACATTATCACAGAAAATATGGCAGTGGTTAAAATCTTTAACTGGTATGTCACCTGTAATAGAAACAAGAAACAACAAGTTATGCGAGAGCTACAGCACTAATATTCCAAAGCAGAACAAAACAATACTGTATTTACCCTAAGTATTGGGACATCTTATCTACTTACCATACTTCCTAAAATTGAAATAGTTCATTCTACTACCTCTTGGTGTATCTAAAATATTGCTGTATGTATGGCAAATAATTTAAACTCTGATCAGATGTTGCATACTGCTACATCTGATCTCAGTCTACACTGCAAACTTTGTAAAGGCTTATCTGTCTCAATACTTAGGGTTATTATGGTAAGGAAAACAAGAGGACCATGATGGTCCTATATCGCTCACCTGAGCAAACAGATTTGCATACTTACTGTTGAAGTTTCAGCCAAGTTCACTGCTCTAAGATTTATGTATAAATTTTATAGCCCTGTCCCCACTCTGATCAGATGTTGCATACTGCTACATCTGATCTCAGTCTACACTGCAAACTTTGTAAAGGCTTATCTGTCTCAATACTTAGGGTTATTATGGTAAGGAAAACAAGAGGACCATGATGGTCCTATATCGCTCACCTGAGCAAACAGATTTGCATACTTACTGTTGAAGTTTCAGCCAAGTTCACTGCTCTAAGATTTATGTATAAATTTTATAGCCCTGTCCCCACTCACTGCCTACCCCCCCCTCCCTCCCCCCCCCCCCCCCCCCCCCCCCCCCCCCAAACAGCCATGTTTTTTGACAAATCAGGGTTGCTTGAACATTCTTGGTTGAAGGTCACCAAAGCATTATTGAAATCAGTCAGGAGGTATTTGACAAGAAGAATTTTAATGTTTTCCATACAGATATATACGGAAAATAAGCCCCGCCCCTGGGAGCCATGTTTTTTGAATTATCATGAAGGCTTGAACAATCTTGGTAGAGGGTCACCAAAGCAACATTCCTGCCAAGTTACAATGAACTCGGCCCAACGGTTTCTTACGAAAAGATTTTTAAATTTTTGTATATAGATATATAGGGAAAATAAGCCCCGCCCCCTTGTGGCCATGTTTATCGACGAATCATGACAGCCTGAACAACCTTGTTAGAGGGTCACCAAAGAAACATTCCTGCCAAGTTATATTGAAATCAGTCTGGTGGTTTATGACAAGAAGATTTTTTTAGTTTTCTATATAGATTATATATGGAAAATAAGCCCCAGCCGCTAGCAGCCATGTTTTTTGACAAATCACGATTACTTGAACAATCTTGGTAGAGGGTCACCAAGGAAACATTTTTGCCAAGTTATTATGAAATCGGTCCTGTGGTTTCTGACAAGAAGATTTTTAAAGTTTTCTATATAGATATATAGGGAAAATAAGCCCCTCCCCCCCACCCCACTCATGACCATGTTTTTTGACAAATCATGACAGCTTGAACCACCTTGAAAGAGGGTTACATAAGAAACATTTCTGCAATGTTATATTGAAATCAATCCAGTAATTTCTGACAAGAAGATTTTTTCAAACTTTCTATATAGATACATGTATATAGGGAAAATAAGCCCCGCCCTCTAGCAGCCATGGTTTTTGACAAACCATGACAGCTTGAACAATTTTGGTAAAGGGTCACCAAGGAAACATTTCTGCCAAGTTATACTGAAATCAGTCCAGTGGTTTGTGACAAGAAGATTTTTTCAAGTTTTCTATATAGATATTAAAGGGAAAATAAGCTCCACCCCTAGCGGCCATGTTTTTTGATGAATCACGATTACTTGAACAATCTTGGTAGAGGGTCACCAAGAAAACATTTTTGCCAAGTTATAATGAAATCGGTCCAGTGGTTTCTGACAAAAAGATGTTTCAAGTTTTCTATAAAAATATATAGGGAAAATAAGCCCTGACCCTTAGCGCCATGTTTGACAAATCCAAATGGCTTGAACAATCTTGGTATAGAATCACCAAAAGAACATTTCTGCAAAATTATATGGAAATCGGTTCAGTGGTTTCTGACAAGGAGATTTTTTAAGCTTTCAATATATAGATATATAGAGAAAATAAGCCCCCGCCCCCTGGCGGCCATGTTTTTTGACAAATCCAAATGGCTTGAACAATCTTGGTAGAGGATCACCAAAGGAACATTTCTGCAAAATTATATGGAAATCGGTTCAGTGGTTTCTGAAAAGAAGATTTTATAAGTTTTCAATATAGATATATAGGGAAAATAAGCCCCGCCCCCTGGCGGCCATGTCTTTTGATGAATCCAAATGGCTTGAACAATCTTGGTAGAGGATCACAAAAAAGAACATTTCTGCAAAATTATATGGAAATTGGTCCAGTGGTTTCTGACAAGAAGATTTTTTAAGTTTTCTATATAGATATATAGGAAAAAAGCCCCGACCCTGGCGGCCATGTTTTTTGACAAATCCTAATAGCTTGAACAATCTTGGTCGAGGATCATCAAAGGAACATTTCTGCAAAATAATATGGAAATCGGTTCAGTGGTTTCTGACAAGAAGATTTTTTAAGTTTTCTATATAGATATAAAGGGAAAATAAGCCCCGCCCCCTGGCGGCCATGTTTTTTGACGAATCCCAATGGCTTGAATAATCTTGGTAGAGGATCACCAAAGGAACATTTCTGCAAAACAATACGGCAATCAGTTCAGTGGTTTCTGACAGGAAGATTTTTTAAGTTTTTTATATAGATATATAGGGAAAATAAGCCCCGCCCCCTGGCTGTCATGTTTTCTGACGAATCCAAATGGCTTGAACAATCTTGGTAGAGGATCACAAAAAGGAACATTTCTGCAAAATTATATGGAAATCAGTCCAGTGGTTTCTGACAAGAAGATTTTTTAAGTTTTCTATATAGATATATGGGGAAAATAAGCCCCGCCCCCCCCCCCCGGTGGCCATGTTTTTTAATGAATCCAATTGATGAATTGAAATTGGTCCATTGGTTTCTGACAAGAAGATTTTTAATTTTTCTATATAGATATATAGGGAAAATAAGCCCCGTCCCCTGGGGGCCATGCTTTTTAACGAATCCAAATAGCTTGAACAATCTTGGTGGAGGATCACCAAAGGAACATTTCTGCAAAATTATATGGAAATCGGTCCAGTGGTTTCTGACAAGAAGATTTTTTAAGTTTTCTTTATAGATATATATGGAAAATAAGCCCCACCCCCTGGCGGCCATGTTTTTTTACGAATCCAAATGGCCTGAACAATCTTGATAGAGGATCACCAATGGAACATTTCTGCAAAATTATACTGAAATCGGTCCAGTGGTTTCTGACAAGAAGATTTTTAAAGTTTTCTATATACATATATAGGGAAAATAAGCCCCACCCCCTGGCTCCCATATTTTATGACAAATCCAAATGGCTTTGACAATCTTGGTAGAGGGTCACCAAAGGAACATTTCTGCAAAATTATATGGAAATCGGTCCTGTGGTTTCTGACAAGAAGATTTTTTGTTTTTAGTTAAAAAATCTATTTTTAGCTCCTGTGACCTAGATATGCAATGGACCGGAACCATTTGAACAACTTTGAAAGAGGACCAAGCAAGGATCATTCCTGTGAAGTTTGGTCAAATTCCAATCAGTGGTTTAGGAGGAGATGTTGTTTAAAGATTGTGGACGGACAACGACGACGGACGGTGAGTGATCACAATATCTCACCTTGAGCCTTTGGCTCAGTTGAGCTAAAAAAACAAGAAGACCATGATGGTCCTATATCGCTCACCTGAGCAAACAGATTTGCATACTTACTAATGAAGTTTCAGCCAAGTTCACTGCTCAAAGATTTTTGTATAAATTTTACAGCCCTGCCCCCTAGGGACCATGTTTTTTTAATGCATCATGATGGCTTGAACTAAATCTTGATAGCGGGTCACCAAGGGAATATTTCTGCCAAGTTATATTGAAATCGGTCCAGTGGTTTCTGACAAAAGGATTTTAAAAGTGTTTTATATAGATATATAGGGAAAATATGCCCCGCCCCCTAGCAGCCATGTTTTTTTAGGAATCATGATTGCTTTAACAATCTTGGTAAATGGTCACCAAAGGAACATTCCTGCCAAGTAATATTGAAATCAGTCCAGCGTTTTCTGACAAGAAGAACTTTAAAGTTTTCTATATAGATATACAGGGAAAATAAGCCACGCCCCCCTGGCTGCCATCTTTTTTGACGTATCATGATGGCTTGACAATCTTGGTAGAAGGTCACCTAAGCAACATTCCTGCCAAGTTACATTGAACTCTGTCCAGCAGTTTCTGACCAGAAGATTTTTTAGTTTTCCCTATAGATATATATAAGCCCCCACCCCCCAGCAGCCATGTTTTTTGATGAATCATGACGGCTTGGACAATCTTGGTAGAGGGTCACCAAAGAAACATTCCTGCCATATTTTATTGAAATCAGTCCACTGGTTTATGACAAGAACATTTTTGAAGTTTTCTATATAGATACATAGGCAAAATAAGCTCCGCTCCCTAGGGGCCATATTTTTTGACGTACCATGACAGCTTGAATAATCTTGGTAAAAGGTCACCAAAGGAACATTTCTGCCAAGTTATATTGAAATTGGTCCTGTGGCTTCTGACAAGAAGATTTTCAAAGTTTTCTATACAGATATATAGGCAAAATAAGCTCCGCCCCCTAGCTGCCATATTTTTTTATGTATCATGACGGCTTGAACAAACTTGGTAGAGGGTCACCAAAGGAACATTTCTGCCAAGTTATATAGACATCGGTCCAGTGGTTTCTGACGAGAAGATTTTTAAAGCTTTCTATATAGATATAGAGGGAAAATTTCTATATAGATATATAGGGAAAATAAGCCCTGTACCCTGGTGGCCAGGTTTTTTTGACAAATCATGACAGCTTGAACAATCTTAGTACAGGGTCATCAAAGAAACATTCCTGCCAAGTTATATGAAATCAGTCCACTGGTTTCTGAGAAGATTTTTAAAGTTTTCTAGGGAATTAAGCTCCCCTCCCTGGCAGTCATGTTTTTTGATGAATCACGACTGCTTGAACAATCTTGGAGAGGGTCACCAAGGAAACATTTCTGCTATGTTATATTTTCTATATAAAGTTTTCTATATAGATATATAGAGTCAATAAGCCCCGCCCCCTGGCAGCCATGTTTTTTGATGAATCATGACGGCTTGAACAATCTTGGTAGAGGGTTTCAAAGGAACATTCCTTGCATGTTATATTGTAATGGGTCAAGTGGTTTCTGAAAGAAGATTTTTAGTTTTCTATATAGGTATATAAGGAAATTAAGCCCCGCTTCCTAGCAGCCATGTTTTTTGATGAATCATGAGGGCTTTAACAATCTTGGCAGAGGGTCACCAAGGATTTCTGCCAAGTTATATTGAAATCAGTCCAGTGGTTTCTGACAAGAAGATTTTTATAGTTTTCTATATAGATATAAAGGGAAAATAAGCCCTGCCCCCTGGTGGCCATTTTTTTGACGAATCACAATGGCTTGAACAATCTTGGCAGAGGATCACCAAAGGAACATTTCTGCAAAATTATATTGAAATCGGCTCAGTGGTTTCTGACAAGAAGATTTTTTAAGTTTTCAAAAAGTCTATTTTTAGCTCCTGTGATGTACATGTAGATGTGCAATGGACCAGAACCATCTGATTAACTTTGAAAGAAGACCAAACAAGAATCAGTCCTGTGAAGTTTGGTCAAAATCCAATCTGTGGCTAAGGAGATGTCGTTTGAAGAAACTGTTTACGGACAGACGTACGGATGAATGCATGAAAAATGACGGACAAAATGTGAGCACAAAAGCTAAATGCCAAAGCTAACTAAAGCCAACGCCAATGATGTAATGAATGCTTGAACTCTACCTGTAATTTCGTACAGGGGATCTAAAAATACATGTTATCCTTTACTGGCTTATATTTTTTTTTTCATCTCACCTGAAATGTAGCAGCATCAAGATTTGATAAGGCAAGGTATAGTAGATTGTTTTGAAGCGTATATATTAGGGATGGCACAGATACTTTTAGACAGTCCATAGGCTGTAGAATGATGTTTTCATGCAGATGATTTATCCATCTTCGGAAACTCCCCCGTTGCTGGTAGAAGATGATGAGCAGGGATACAGAAAATTTGAAGATTTCCGCCATGACAACTGCCGATGTTGCCATGAACATGTCTCCTCCCCTTGTCCGCACATATCGCATGATGAGAATGAGCAATGCATTCTGTGCTGTGAGAAGGAACAGGCTAACGTACTTGAGCATGGGTGGTGTGTCTGAAATATACAATATTTTCAACTTTTAACCTTTAACTCTTTTTAAGCACTATGCAGAATTGGCACTTTTTTTTTTTATATATAGAAAATAATACTTTGGATTTCATGTAAAACTGTCTGCCTTGCCAAAGTCTTAGTTTGTCTGAAAAGTAAAAATAAAACAACAAACAAGAGGACCATGATGGTCTTATATCACTCGCCTGAGCAAACAGATTTGCATACTTATTATTGAAGTTTCACCCAAGTTCACTTCATATAGATTTTTGTATAATAAATCTGTCCAGGGCCTCTGACTTGATTATTAAAGTTTTTTTTATATAGATATATAGGTAAAATAAGCCCCGCCCCAAGCAGCCATGTTTTTTGACAAATCATGGTGACTGGAACAATCTTGGTAGAGGGTCACCAAAGAACATTTTGTCCAAATTATATTAAAATCGGTCCAGTGCTTTGTGACAAGAAGATTTTTAAAGTTTTCTATATCGATATATAGGGAAAATAACCCCTGGTGGCCATGTTTTTTGACTAATCATGATGACTTGAACAATTTTGGTAGAGGGTCACCAAAGAAACATTTCTGCTGAATTTTATTGACATCTGTTCAGTGGTTTCTGACATGAAGATTTTTAAAGTTTTCTATATAGATAAATAGGAAAAACAAAAGCCCTAGTCCCTGGCAGCCATATTTTTTGACTAATCATGATGACTTGAACTATGTTGGTAGATAGTCACCAAAAGGAACATTTCTGCCATTATATTGAAATCCGTCCAGTGGTTTCTGACCAGAAGATTTTAAAGTTTGTTTCTTTAGGTTGACATGGCAACCAGAATCCTGCATGGATTCCAAATCTTTCAACAATAATCAGTCAGTATCACCCAAGGATAATTCCTGTAAAATTTGGTTAACATTGGTTCAACAGTTTAGGAGATGTCATTTAAAGAAATTGTGGATGGACGGACGCCATCGCTGACAGACAGTGAGTAATCATGATAGCTCCCCTCAAGCCTTGGCTCAGGTGAGCAAAAATCAAACAATCCAGATGTCTTCTGCTATAGTTGTGATTAAGTACTTTATAAATTAACTGACTGGTTTTAAATAGCAGCAGACAACATTTAAAAATAGTTTTCTTCAGAAAATAGGCTGGACATTTAATGAAAATTGTCTCTTTAGGAGACACTTTGCATAAAATATCAACCCTAGTTTCTTGAGATAGAAAAAATAAAATTAAATCTGCTGATCTGGCTATGATGATGAGCTAGTGTTTTACATCCCTTTCAACATTATTTAAGTCACACTGAGAAGACTGATTTTGCTGTTGGCATGCAAAAGGTTAAAATCACTTCCTTTATGGCAGATACCATATTTACTAAGGCTGGCTAATCAGAGATAAAGATAATCGATTATCAGTCCTGCCATTGTGATTAATAATCGATTAGTAATCACTGAAGATTTGGTCGTAATTTTACCTGTCTGAGCATGACTCTTACCATTTGTTATACTTTATTTTATGTATTTGGTCAGACAGATCTGCGCAAACAGTGAAGACCCTGATGAGACGCCGCAAACGCGGCGTCTCATCAGGGTCTACACTGTTTGCCACTCATCCAGCTATTTTTAGACACCACAACAAAAACGTGTCTTTGAGATACATGTGAACAGTAAAGGGCCAGAGGAGTCTGTGCATACACAGTAAGGTTGGCTAATCGGACCTGAAAAGATAATCGATTATCAGTCCTGCCATTGTGATCGATAATCGATTAGTAATCACTGAAGATTTGGTCATAATTTTACTGGTCTGAACATGACTCATACCATATGTTATACTTTATTGTATGTATTCGGTCAGACAGGGCTGAGCAAACTGTGCAGACCCAGATGAGATGCCACAAACGTTTGCCACTCATCCAGCTATTTTAGAAACAACAGTGTGTAGTAAATTGTACATGTTCAAATTTTAGATAAGTATGGTAAGGAGTTGAGGTGTCTGAATACTAATTAAGGGCAAATATGGTAAAGTAATAGACACAGAACGCAAAGCATCAATTATTAGCAAATCTGCAACGATAATCATTTTTGTGGAATTTATCGATCAATTAATCGATTATCCATTAAATGTGCCAGACTTAATATTTACCCTAAATACTGGGGCACTTGAACTCCAAACCATACTTGTCCAAAAATTTTTACAAGTTCATTTTACAATTAGCTGAGTGCTGGATAAGTGGCAAACAGTTTAGACCCTGATCAGACACCACATTCTGATCTGGGTCTACATTGTTTGCTTAGGATTGTCTGTACAAATACTTAGAATATACCTCGCTATAATTGAAACTTACCTGACAAATATTTTATGTCCTTTAAAAGCAAGTCTTGGTAACATATGGGTTTTGTGGGAGGTGACCTTGAGTCAGTTTAGCAATGCCATATAAATTACACAGTTCTAGATAGGACGGGTGATTTTTTTTTTTCAATAAAAAAGAATTTATATTTTTCTTATTTCTCCATTAAGACATATATTGTGGGTAGTAATTAGAAGTGCCTCACCGAGGCGCTTCTAATGAGTCCCACAAAGTATGATTTTTTAGTGGAGAAATTTTTAGTTTTCTTATTTCTCAATGAAGACATAATTATATTGTGGGTACTCATTAGAAGTGCCTCACTGAGGCACTTCTAATGAGTATCCACAATATATGTTTTTGTGGAAAAATAAGAAAACTATTTACCTGATGCTCTCTCTTGTCTACAGCTATGCACTAATAAGCACAATTTATTTACTTTCAACATGCTTGTGAAATACTGATTTTTAATATTGACAAATCAGAATCAAATATACTAAAACCAAGAATTTTGATAACTGTGTAATCAACCTTAAATCCAGTCATGGACATTACTGTCAATTAATCAACCAACACATCATTTCTTTAGGTGCAATCAACAATTATGTCCTCATAAGAGTTGTTATGGAGGAAAGTTTGTTGATAATTCTGGGATAATTTTCTCTTGTTCTCCATAGAAACACGTTTTAGGTACTCATTAGAAGCGCCTCACCAAGGCATAGCTCTCGATAAGAGGGAGTGTCAGGTAAATATTTTTTCTTCTTTCTTCACAAAAGCGTATGTTGTGGGCACTCAGAAGCGACTTGCTGAGACACTTCTAATGAGTACTCACAATGTATGATTATATGGAGAAATAAAAAGAAACAAGAAAATTTATCACAGAATTATCATTAAATATTCCTCCTTAACAGTTAAAGTCCTATGATATCATACAACTAAAGTGCTTTGTCGTCATTGCTGATTACTTTAACCCTTAAAATGCTAAGGTAAATTGTAGCAGATGGCATTCTAAATTATTTTTTATCATTCTGATTTTTTTCCATTATTTTTCAGAGAAAATAACCTTTGGCATTTCATGTAATCAACTGCCTAACAGACAATACCCATGAAATATTAAGTGTTATTTTCTCTGAAAAATATAAAACAAAAATCAAAATGAGGTCTGCTGCAGTTCCGATTTACAGTAAATGTCCTAAAATCTTGTACACCAAAGTTTCTGACAAAATGGCATGTACAAACAGTGCAGACCCAGATCAGACTCTCTAATCAGGGTCTACACTGTTTGCTATTTTACTAAGCATTTTAAGAAACAACTGCATAAAAGGCAAAATTTGACCCTTAAAGCACCAATCACAAATGCAGCAGACGACATGTTGAAATATTTTTTTTTAATTTTTCAAAGAAAACAAGTCTTGATATTTCATGTGAATCATCTACAAGCAGACGATTCACATGAAATATCATGACTTGTTTTCTTTGAAAAAAGAATAAAAATAAATGTTGTCTGCTACAAATTTTGCTTGGCACTTTAAGGGTTATGCCAAAAAAGTATGGAATAAATGTTCAAAATTTTAGGACATATACCATTCCCTTTAAGGGTTGATCATTTATAAGCATTACAGCTTACAGTCAGATCCTATTCGACATGTCTGTTTTATCGATGTAACTTTATACGAGCTTTAAAATAAATATTGTTTAAACCAAGGGTTGATCAGGCCAGATAAACAAATATATGTGTTTAGGGTAACATGTAAGAAGAACATAGGTTGGGTAGGTGGGCATTTTTTTTTTTTTTTTTTTTTTTTTTTACATTTTTATGTAGAATTATACCATAATTACCAAATATATTTGGACTTCATACTTAATTCACATAAATTCTTACCAAGTCTGTTTGACTATCCTTAAAATGTGTCTAAAAGTGCTGACAGAAAGGCAAACTGTATAGACCCTGATCAAAATGAGTTTGATCCAGGTCTACACTGTTTGCTAAGACTACTAGAATACTTTATCCCAGTACCACATTTTTTTTTTTTTTTTTTTTTTTTGATAAAACATGAAAACAAGATCTGTCACTAGACAGGACAGCTTGCCTGAATTTGTGCTTGTTTATCAGATCTTAAAAACTTTGACGCAAAACTTTAATGTAAAATTTCTAAGTCCTTGACCTTGACCTCTTCATCATGAGCAGGGGTGTGGATAGTGCTTCATAAAATTTTGGACCAACATCTATAACTAGACAAAGTGCCCAGTGGGGCACATATAGCCCCGACCAGCACTACCGCCATTTTTTAAAGAGCACAAAGTATGTAGCTTTGACTCTGGAGATGGCAGTTGTATGCTATATGTTATAACATTGAAAAAATTCAATCACACATAATATGAAGCCCTTGACCTCAAAGGTCAGGCACAGGTACAGGGATTGAGCTAAATAAAACTTTAGCCCTATAACTATCACCATATACCAGTGAAATCAATCAGTCTTTATAATACAAGCAAAAATGACATTTATATGAAAAGTCTGTGACCCTTGACTTAAAAGCCACGCCCCAGCTTGGGGATGGTGCCGAGAAAAAACTTCAGACCTATATATACCATCATGCTTAATATTAATGAAACCAATAAAAGGGTCTTCATAATATAGCTATATAAACTTAGATGCAATCTTTTTTTTTTTACTTTTATATGAAATTTCTAAGTCTGTGACCTTGACCTCAAGGTCATACCCCAGGATAAGGATGATGCTGAGTAAAACTCTAGACCTATATCTACTAACATGTAAAATATAAATGAAATTCCTCAAAGGGTCTTGATGGTATAGCTATATAAACATAAACACAAAAATTTTGACTTATTTATGAAAATTCTAAGTCGGTGACCTTGACCCCAAGGTTATTCCCCGGGATAGGGTTGGTGCTGATAAAAACTTAAGCCCTATATCTATCATCAGGCCAAACATGAATGAAATCCATCAAAGAGTCTTCATAATATAAGGTCTTATAAATTTTAACGTAAAAATATGAACGAATAATGCTTCAATGAATGGACAGACAGACAAACAGATTCTTTGCTGATAGCTATATCCGCTCAACCTTTCAATTAGGGGATAATAAAATTTAACAAAAGGTCTTGATGATATGGCTATATAAACTTAAAAGCAAAAACTTTTAATTTTAAATGAAACTTCTAAGTTTGTGACCTTGATCTTGGTCACACCCGGGTGAGGATCATGCGGAGTAAGACTCTAGGCCGATATATAGCAACATGTCAAATATAAATTTAAATTCCGCAAGGGTCTTGATGATACAGCTGTATAAACTTAAACACAAAAATTTTGACATTTTTATAAATTGATTGTGTTGGGGTTTAACGACACGTCAACCCTTGAGGGTCATTTTGTGTCGTCTCCCAGAGAAAGGGAGAAAAGAGATAGAAGAGAGAGTAGAGGAGATGAAAGAGAGGGACAGGGAAGAATGAGGAACAGGAATGAAAGTGAAGAAACAGAAGAAATAAAAACATTCCCCCTCTACCCTTACCCACTACAAGGATAGCAGGCCTTGCCCAACTGTAAGCCAATATCAGTTGGACGCCCCAGTGATGTAAGATACACAGCACCTTCGCACCACCCGACCACCCCAACATTTTTATGAAAATTCTAAGTCCGTGACCTTGACCCAAAGGTCACCCCTGGGGTGGGGATGGTGCCGATAGAAACTTTAGACCTATATCTACCATCATGCCAAATATGAATGAAATCCATCAAAGGGTCTTCAAAGTATGAGGTCTTATAAACTTTAACGTAAAAACTTTGACCATAAGACAAAAACAAGAGCTCCGCCAAGCGGGGCATTATAGACCCGTGGCAAGTAATAAGATGCAGCACATTAACTGGCTCCTGTATAATTCAGTGCTCCGGATATAAACTGTAAGTGGAATTACAAAAAAAAAAAAAAAAAAAATTTAAAAAAATTCATTGCGGCATAATCTCTGCTGATATTTGGTGAACTGTAACCTAAGGGTCCAAGCTGGCCAAGAAATTAAGAGCGAAGTTTGCTGCTTCTAGGGAGAAGTGCTTTCTGACGGAGGACACACCACAGAAGCATGGCTATATTATAAGCTCATATGAGCCTTTGGCATACTATTACCTCTAAACAATATGCTGTGAAAAGTTTACAAAAACTTTCAAAGGGGCATAAATCTGCAAATGTTTGGTGCACTGTAACCTAAAAATAATATTTGCTGTTCCACATCATCATATAAGTATTTATGAAGTTTCAACTTGATTGGATGTAAACTGTAGGAGGATTTAGCCGGAAACAAAAAAAAAATTAATAGAAATTTTCAAAGGGGTTTAACTCTGCTAATATTTGGTGGATTGTAACCTTGAAACAATATGCGCTGCTCCACATCATGGTCTTACTACAAATCAAGTTTCAGCTTGATCGGATGTAAACTGTAGGAGGATTTAGCCGGAAATAAAAAAATTAATAGACATTTTCGAAGGGGTTTAACTCTGCTAATACTTGGTGGACTGTAACCTCCAAATATGACGCGCTGCTCCACATCATGGTCTAACTGTACATGAAGTTTCAGCTTGATTGGATGTAAACTGTAGGAGGATTTAGCCATGAACTAAAAATTAATCGAAATTTTCAAAGAAGTATAACTCTACTAATATTTGGTGGACTGTAACCTCGAAATAATATGCACTGCTCCACATCATGGTCTAACTATACACAAAGTTTCAGCTTGATCAGATGTAAACTGTAGGAGGAGTTAGCCGGAAACAAAAAGTCTACTGAAATTTTCAAAGAGGCATAACTCTGCTAATATTTGGTGGACTGTAACCTCAAAACAATACGCGCTGCTGCACATCATGGTCTAACTATACATGAAGTTTCAGCTTGATCGGATGTAAAATGTAGGAGGAGTTAACCTGAAATGAAAAGTTTACAGAAATTTTCTAAGGGCCATAACGCTGCAAACATTTGGTGGACTGTAACCCCGAAACAATATGCACTGCGCCACATCATGGTCTAACTATATACCAAGTTTCAGCTTGATCGGATGTAAACTGTAGGAGGAGTTAGCTGGAAACGAAAAAGTCTATTGAAATTTTCAAAGGGGCATAACTCTGCTAATATTTGGTGGACTGTAGCCTCGAAATAATATGCGCTGCTCCACATCATGGTCTAACTATATATGAAGTTTCAGCTTGATCGGATGTAAAATGTAAGAAGAGTTAACCGGAAATGAAAAGTTTACAGAAATTTTCTAAGGGGCATAACTCTGCAAACATTTGGTGGAATGTAACTCCGAAATAATATGCGCTGCGCCACATCATGGTCTAACTATATACCAAGTTTAAGCTTGATCGGATGTAAACTGTAGGAGGAGTTAGCCGGAAACGAAAAAGTTTACGGACGGACGCCATACCCCGTAACATACATGTAATATGTCCCGTTTTTCAAATGGGCGTATAATAAAGTATGAACAAATAATGCTTCAACGGATGGATGGATAGAGGTACATATTCCTTGCTGATAGCTATATCCACTGGACCTTTCAAATAGGGGATACTGAAATTTAACAAAAGGTCTTGATGATATGGCTATATAAACTTAAACGCAAAATTTTTTACTTTTATATGAAAATTCTAAGTTCGTGACCTTGACCTCGGTAACATCCGGGGTGGGGATCATGCAGAGTAAGACTCTAGGCAGATATCTAGCAACATGTCAAATATAAATGAAATTCCTCAAGGGTCTTGATGATATAGCTATACATGTATAAACTTAAACACAAAAAACTTTGACTTTTTTATGAAAATTTTAAGTCCGTGACCTTGACCCCAAGGTCACCCCTGGGGTGGGGATGGTGCTGATAAAAATTTTAGACATATATCTACCATCATGCCAAATATGAATGAAATCCATCAAAGGGTCTTCAAAATATGAGGTCTTATAAACTTTAACTCAAAAACTTTGACCCTGTGACAGAAAGACAAACGAACGAACAAATGAACGTATGAACGAACGAACGGAAAAGCAAAAACTATATACCCCCACATACTTTGTATGTAGGGGGTATAATTATACCAAATATAAACTAAATAAATTTGAGGATTAAGAAAAGGGCTTAAAAACTCTGACGTAAAACTTTAACATTTTTGTTAACGCTGCCACCACTACCGACAACAGTGCCGGGGGCAATGCAATAGTTCTTCCTGTACTTTTGTACTGGGGAGCTAAAAATTGCTAGGTTTAGGGAACGGTTACCCTAAACACACATATTTTTTTTATCTGGCCTTAGCAAATGCTACCAATGAAGCGTACAATGCACTGAGACTGTGAGTGTCAAATGCATTTTCATGCATTTGTAAAATCTTGCTTTCAAGCATTATCCATGCTTTAGGCATGCCATTGTCTGCCTACTTTCTTTACAAAAACATATGTTGTGGGTACTCATCAGAAGTGCCTCAGTGAGGCGCTTCTGATGAGTACCCACAACATATGTTTTTGTGGTGAAACAAGAAAAATATCATTACTTTTTGGAAGAAGAAAAAAAAAAGCGCCTTATCTGGAGTAATGGCACCTAAAATTACATTTTCTCACGCTGCAAATATATACTTTTTTTTCTGTAAAGAAACAAGAAAAACATCAGTTCTTTCAGGCTGACAAAAGCCACAAACATCTCAAATAATGCTAATATATATATATATATATATATATATATATATATATATATATATATATATATATATATATATATATATATATATATATATATATATATATATATATATATATATATATTTGTTATTCAAAAATCTATCAGACAACATTCTGTTGTGACTTTTTTTTTCAGAGAAAATAAGGCTTGAAATTTCATGCTAATCATCTGCTAGGTAGACCATGAATTGTCAAGCCTTAAATTTCATTCTAATCATCTGCTAGGTCGACCATGAATTAAGCCTTAAATTTCAAGTTAATCATCTGCTAGGTAGACCATGAATTGTTAAGCCTTAAATTTCATGCTTATCATCTGCTAGGCAGACCATGACTTATGAAGCCATGCTAATCATCTGCTAGGCAGACCATGAATTGTCAAGTCATGCTAATCATCTTCTTGGCAGACCATAAATTGTTGAGCCTTATATTCTCTTACGAATAGAAAGAATTTTTTTCAAACTGCAAGCTGCTGCTGTTGTGACTGGTGTTTTGAGGGTTAACCAACATAATACGTGATCACTGTTAAATTTTGTCGTAACTAAAGTGATAACATGTTCAACCTTTACTACTTTACTCTGGGCTAATTCAGCAGAACACAAATTGGTGAAATTTTTCTGAATTTTTCCAGTAACCAGAATTTGACATTTCATGTGAATTGTTTTCATTGAAAACAATATGCATGAAATGCTTAATCCTGTTTTCTGGGAAAAATAAGAAAAATTTCCCAGAGTGCTAAAATAAGAAAAATTACCCAGAGTGCTAAGCATTAAACATCATCATACACATCTGCAAGCTGATCTAGACCATCACTGCATATACAATAAAGGCCCTTTTTGTCTGATAAGACTCAAATACGGAATATACAAGTATTAAAGCAAAATGGCATAAACATAAGCTAATACAAATTCAATTCTGAATTCAAAAATTTAAACCTTAAAATGTTGATCACAACTGCAGCAGAAGTTTTGTTTTCATTTTTCTGAGAAAATATGGCTTGACATTTCATGTGAATTGTCTGCCTAGCCAAGCTGGTTTCTCAAAAAAAAAAATAAAAAAAAAAATTAGAAAAGGGTCTGCTGTGCAATTTTGCTTAGAGCTTTAACCCTTAAAGCACCAATCACAACTGCAGCAGACGACATTTTGAATTTTTTTTTTTTTTTTTTTAATTTTTCAGACGATTCACATGAAATATCAAGACTTGTTTTCTTTGAAAAATTAAAAAAATAAATATCGTATGCTACAAATTTTGCTTGGCGCTTTAAGGGTTAAAGGTTAATTTTCTTCTTGCTTGGCTTTACAATAAATAATGATTAACCCATTTATGCCTAGTGGAGTATTCTACTTCAACTCTTTGGACAGGTCTATTTCCTATATAAGGGGTGTCTGGTTAGTTACTATTATTATCATGTTTTGCAGAAATTCCTAGACTTAATGCAAACAGGGTAGACCCTGATCAGACGCCACTTCTACACTGTTTGCCAATGTCCCTTTTATGGGACGCTGAAACAGCAATAAACAGATGAAGTACGTAAATTACAGTAAAAATCCTACCGCTGACTGTACGAGATCTGAAGTGAGCTGGAACAATGGAGCTCCAGAGAGATTTACGGCTGCTCACGATACGATGTGTGACCGGTGACACAAGCATAATTAATCCTGAACCAACACAAACAATTGATATGCCGTCAAAAACACTTATATCCAATAATTATGATTCCACATGTAAAATACTGGGGAACTGTATACTTTCAAAATGGCATTAGGATCTAAAACTGACGTGAAGTTTGTGACAGCTTGCAAACATAATGTTTGCAGCCAGAACATAGAAAAACCAACAGTATGCTTTGTCAATTTGTCATCTGCTGGGCAAAAATGTCTTTGTGGCATTTGCAACCAGAGATTCGGGGGAAGCATTTAATGCACTTCTAGTAAGTACCCACAACATGTATTTTTTTCATGCAGATGCAAATGTAGGTTGAAAAAAAAAAAAAAATTCTTATATACAGGTTTGAATGCATGAACACTTAGCATGCTAAGTTTTCAGCAAACAACATTTTGAAATATTTTTCATATTTTCCCAAGAAAAAAGGCTTTGACATCCAGAGACAATCTGCATGAACTGTCAATGGAAAGCCCATTTTTCTGGGAAAACTTAGAAAAATTAGTTTATTTGTCATTTTCTGAATTTGACCAGAGAGTGGAAGAGTTCAAGGCTGTACTCAATAGTGAAGGCCCTCAGGTCATTACTACATTAAAACCCACTAATACCAAGTGGACTCTTCTACCTTAACTCTTTGGACAAGTCCATTTCCAACAAAATGAGTGTCTGGTTAATTATTACCATGTTTTATTGAAATTCCAAAATTTAATGCAAACTGTGTAATTACCGATCAAAGGTAGCATTCTGCTAGTCTAAACTGTTTGCCAATCACCTTTCCTGGGGAATGGGGATGCCAGGCATAAATGCTAGTCTGGACTTTGCTCTGTGCTGAAGCTGGCATATCTCCAGATAAGGTACTCTTTTCAATCAAAAAGTACTGATATTTTTCTTATTTCTCCACGAAAACATGTGTTGTGGTACTCTTTAGAAGAGCCTCTTTGAGGCACTTCTAATGAGTTCCACAACACATTTTCGTGGAGAACTAAGAAAAATATTATGTGACTATCCCCTCTTATCTGGATCTATGAAAAGACGCGGGTTTTCCCACTGCAAGTTTTAACCCTTAATGCGCCAATCACAACAGCAGCAGACGACAATTTTTTTTTGTTTATTTTTTTTTATTTTTCAGAGAAAACAAGTCTTGACATTTCATGTGAGATCATCTGCCTTATTTTTCAGAGAAAACAAGTCTTGACACTTCATGTGAATTGTCTGCCAATTCACCTGAAATGTCAAGACTCGTTTTCTCTGAAAAATAAAAAAAATAATAATAAAATGTCATCTGCTACAAATTTTGCTTGGCGCTTTAAGGGATAAAATTATTGACAGAAGTATCTAGTAACATATGTGCCTTTATATGCTTCTTACTATAAATAAAAGAATTTAACAAAGAGGCATGTCACAGCCTTTTCTGATGCGTTTACCATGTTTACCCTAAATATTCAGACTACCTGACTTCTTACCATATTTGCTGTACACATTATGAACTACTATCCTTTCAGCATATCACTTGCAAAGTTATTTTTGCTGCTTGGTGTTTTATTTTGAATCAAACTATTATTTTTTTTTTTTTTTTTTTTTTTTTTTTTGATTTGTGTTTTATGGCCCTTTGAAGAATATTTTACTTATATCGAGCCAATCGTTCATTTTGATTGTGTTGGGGTTTAACGACACGTCAACCCTTGTGGGTCATTTTGTGTCGTCTCCCAGAGAAAGGGAGAAAAGAGACAGAAGAGATAGTAGAGGAGATTTTTTTTTTTTTTTTTTTTTTTTTTTTGATTTGGGTTTTACGGCCCTTTCAAGAATATTTCACTTATATCGAGCCGATCGTTCATCGAAGGTGGGCGAAAACCGGAGTACCCAGAGAAAAACCACCTGACCATCCGTAAGCAGAACTTGGCTTTCCCACATATGACCCGAGCTAGGCTCGAACCACAGCGGTGAGAAACCTAATGGATTAAGAGTCAACTCTCTTATCCACTAGGCTACGGGGGCCCAGTAGAGGAGATGAAAGAGACAATTAGGGAAGAAACAGGAACAGGAATGAAAGCGAAGAAACAGAAGAAATAAAAACATTCCCCCTCTACCCTTACCTGCTACAAGGATAGCAGGCCTTGCCCAACTGTAAGCCAATTTCAGTTGGATGCCCCGGTGACATAAGATACACGACACCATTGCCACTCCCGACCACCCCCGAGCCAATCGTTCATCAAAGGTGGAAAGGTGGGCGAAAATCAGTGAACCTGGGGAAAAACCACCTGACTATCCTTAAGCAGACCTTGGCTTTCTCACATGTGACCCGAGCGAGGCTCAAACCACAGCAATAAAACCTAATGGATTAAGAATCAGCTCCCTTATCCACTAGGCTACGGGGGCCCGCCAAAATATTTTGTTATGCCTGACATATCTTATCAGACACCACATGTCTTTTCTGTTTCAATGCTTTGTTCTAAAATACTTACTCTATTAAAAAAAAAAATTATGGCTAAAAATCGGACTTTCCTCTGCAATTTTCTATAGTGATGTGATTTTTTTTGGAATTTTTATCTTAGAAAACATCTTTAACATCTTTAACTTTTTTTTTTTTTTTTTTACTGATTTTGATTATTGATGTATAACAATACTGTGGTCATTTCAGAAAATTTTAACAAGTGGAACTTGTTCAAAACCTTCCTCAAATCTACCTACGTTATAAATTTTTGCACAATTTGTTGCCAATTTTACTATTGGAAAAACTGAAAACATTTTTTTTTAAACTAAATGAATAGATTAAAACTTTTTGGGCATAGGCACATGTATAGTTATGACAAAAGGTTTTGCATTTAATTGTAATAAAAGTTTGCAAATTCATATTTTCTGTGTAAAGTACCAGGCAAATAAATGACTCTCTGAAAGATGTTGAAAGCACAGTAATGCATTTCTTTTCATGTGATTGTTCTAAAATGAGCTGACTTAAAAACAGTTATGTACATTTATCTGATCCTGAGTATTCAAAAACTTTGCAATGTCTGCCTGACACCAGTCTGAAATCATTTACCCTTGCCATGCTGAATAAATTAAGATGTCCTGCCCACTTCTAAATTTCAGCCAATCAGATTGCTTGGTTCAGGCTGTTCATAAAAATTTGCATACCGGTACTTATTGACAAACAGTGCAGATCCAGATCAGTTGGCTCCAACTGATCTAGATCTACACTGTTTGCAAAGACAGGGTATATCCAGATCCAGCAGAACTAGGGTTAAAATGTACTTGAAATCCTTTGAATCTATCCCAATTTACTTATAGTTTCTTGATTTGTTTTTTGACTGTATCTAATCCTTAAATGGAAAGCTTTTTGTATTATGAGAGCAAGGGCTAACTAATGAATACAATTTTTACGTTACTATAGTATGGTATATGGTTTTCTTTATAATTAAAGGAAGGGCAGCCAAAACCAAGGATAAATATGGGTAAGCATTTCAGTAAGATAATGAATATGAACTAAAAGAGGAACACCGACAATTCAAAGATTTTCAAATACTTGTACAAACATTTCTATAGTATATAGCTCCAGATAAGAGGGGGTATCTGGAAAATATTGTTCATATTTCTCCATGAAAACATATGTTGTGGTACTCATTAGTAATGCCTCAAAGAGGTGCTTCTAACTAGTGCCACAAAATATGCTTTTGTGGAAAAATAAGAAAAAAATACTTTTTGGTTGAAAAAAAAAATAAAAAAAATGCCTTATCTGGAGATATGATTAATGATAAATGTAAGTAGTGGACCTAACATGTAATGATTGCCAGTTTGAACTTAAAATGTTTAGACAGATTCATTAATACTGACTAAAAAAAAACTAGAAATGTGACCAAAGGACACAAATGCCCCCGCCTGAAAACTTAAACGCAAATTGCTAACACCTGAAAAACTTCAATGCAAGTTGCTAACACCATCTCAGACACAGACAGAGACAGACATGGGTAACACTATGTGCCCTTTCCACCATTCTTCAAATGGACGGGGCATAAAAATGTCTTATCTAGTTTAATGAACATGACATTCTGTTGCCTAAATTAAAGAAGTTTTTATTGATACTAGAAATGTGTCCAAAGGACACAGATGCCCCCATCTGAAAAACTTAAACGCAAATTGCTAATGCAAGACACTGACGGAGACGGACGGAAGGACAGGGGTAACACTACATGCCCTTTCCACCATTCTTCTAATGGCGGGGGCATAAAAAGTCTGCCCTGAGGTGCAATACAAAGTGTGAAAGAAAACAGAACTTTTGCAAAATAAAATGACACTTCACACAATTAACCCTTACAGCACCAATCACAACTGCAGCAGACCACATTCTGAAATATTTTTTTTTACTTTTCAAAAGAAAGTAAGTCTTGACATTTCATGTGAATTGTCTGCTTGGCAGACAATTCACATGAAATGTCAAGACTTATTTTCTTCAAAAAATAATAAAAAAAAATTCTTTTAGAATGTCTGCTACAGGTTTTGCTTCGTGCTTTATGGGTTAAAATGTCCATCACAGTTAATCCATATGGCATCTGATCAGGGTCTACACTGTTTTCCACTCCTGCAGCAGCATTTTAGACACACAACAGGTAGTATAGTAGACAAATTATAGGACAAGTTATGTAAGGAGTTATGGTGTCCCAATATTTTGAGTAAATACGGTACTTGGTGGAATGGCAAACAATGTAGACACTGATCAGACTGTCCCTCATATCTAGGTCTGCACTGTTTGCATATCGCTTTTAGTAACAAAAATGGGTGAATGAAATATATGGATGATTGCTGTATAAAAATCTTTTACACACAGATAAGCCCAGATTTTTTTTATCCGTAGGTTTATGGGAGATTTCTTAAAAAAGTTCTGTCGTGACTGAGGAATAAAAATATGAAAAAGCTCGGGCTGACAAAATGAATTAATTTTCAAACAAAAATTTGTGTAAAAATGAAATATTTCAGCTCCAAATTTAACTCTTATCCTGCTGTTCACGACAACCCCTACCTTTGCAAACAGTGTAGAAACAGATCAGATGGCTTCAGAATCTAAACTGTTTGTCTTTCTGTTTGTGAATTTGAATGAAAACATTGTATGCTGTAATCTGATTGGCTGATAGTCAGAAATGGGTGTGGCTAATTGAATAATTCACAAGATAAAGGTTAAAGGGTAGGGACATAAAATAAAACTAAATTTTGAAATGCAAATTTTATTTTCTGGAGGGACTTAATCACAGGGAAGGCTCTCCCATAAACCTACAAAAAAAAATCCTGAGATATAAGATGATTTTCTACTAGAAAGGGGTGCATTAGTTTCATAAAATACGCAGGAATAGGTGTGTTAGTTCCACAAAATATGCCACAGTCCACAAAATATACTAGTCCACAAAAAATGCTACAAGTATCAAAGGTACAGAATTCAGTGCTTTCATTAAGAAATAAAAGACAATTTTATTCCAGAAATAATTAGAGCCATGTCATGGAAAAAAAAGGCCATAAGGTGATTGGACAGTCCTACAACATTTTGTTGCTATTTTGCAAAGGAAGACCATAGAAAATATTTCATGATCAGTCTCCACGAAAATGTTGCCAAACCCGGCGAGGATTGATCTCCTGATCACTAGTCAGACATGCATCTGATTGTGCCACTGTGACTGAGGCTGAATTATGTTGTGGGTACTGATTGAAACAATTCTTAAGAGTATAGGTATAAAATACATGTACCTTGTCTGGTGACCTGTGACTTCTGGTTTCAGTTTTCTATTTGACACAATACAGCTGCTCATGGATCAGAAGTTTCAGGTCATCAGATAAAGTTATACTTTTACCTATACCCACAACATATAATTACTTTTGGTGGAGAAATAAGAAAAACATCAAATTTGTTGTCAGATCGAAAACCTCTTACGGGTCAGGCCCAATTTGCATAACATGGCTTATTTACTACTTACTTGCTATGTTTATTAATTTTTATGATCAAAGTTTGTCTGAAATAAATAAACCATAAATCACATGAGGATTTACTGTTTTATGTCCTTATCAAAAATATTAACCCTTAAAATGCCAAGAAAACCTGCATTGAAAATGTCTGCTGTCGTCTGCTGAATATTCTTGCAAACTTTTCAAACCTATTTTTGCATACAGGCAAACAGTGTGGACCCTGATCAGACTGCTCCTAGAGGAGCAGTCTGATCTGGATCCACACTGTTTGCAAAAATGACCTTTAGAATCACAAGCAGATGACAAAGCAGACGACAATTGTTGTGATTGGCAGTTTAAGGGTTAAGTCATATCTACATGTAGATGGTGAAATACCAACATGCCTGCTTCTTCCACCTGCTGCAAGTACGGAATGTCCATGCTATCACCCTAGCATCCAACTTGTATTATTAGACTTGCAATGCTGGATAAATTAACGCTTAGCACTCTGGGTAAAATTTTCAGCAGACGACATTTTCAATATTTTTCTTATTTTTCCCAGAAAACAGGATTTGACATTTCATGCAAACTGTCCCCTCAGGAGACAATTTGCATGAAATGTCAAATCCTGTTTTCTGGGAAAAATAAGAAAAATATCAATTGGCCGTCTGCTCAAAATGCCCAGAGACTGGTAAAGGTTAAGATGCCAACTGTCCACTTCTGTCAGCCAATCATATAACTTGAATCAGATGTTGATATAAACTCACATACTGAATGACAAACAGTGTAGATCCAGATCAGTTGGCTTCTTTAACTGATCTGGATCTACACTGTTTTTAAAGGCAGGGCATATACGGGCTCAGCAGGACCAGGGTTAAGACTCAACCAAGGTCCTGGATACTGCCCAAATGGTTCTGAACCAGTTGACAAATCTGTTGTATCTCTTAAAAATGAAAATCTGTATAAAAATAAAATTTAACAAGAAAATGATGCATGTTCACTGTACAAATCACCGTAATAACCCTAAGTATTCGGATACAAAATGCCACAACTGATCAAGGTCTTCACTGCTACTTGTCCATTCATATTTGAGATGCACTAATGTGTAGAAGAATGAATTTTTTCACACTTTATGATAACTATGGTAAGAAGTTGATGTGTCCCAACACTTAGAGTAAATACGGTATAAAGCAATTATAAAATTAAAGAAAAATTTAGATGAAAGTGACCCCATATAGAGTAATTTTATCAAGGCCTATGCATCACAGCTCCAGAAAAAAAAAAGTTTTTCTTCCCAAAAAGTGTAAATGTTTCTCTTATTTCTCCACGAAAACATGTTGTGGGTCTCATTAGAAGAGCCTCACCAAGGTCCTTCTAATGAGTACCCACAATATATGTTTTCATGGAGAAACCACATCATGTTTTCATATGTCGTGGGTACTCATTAGAAGTGCCTCACTGAGGCACTTCTAATGAGTACCCACAACATACGTTTTTGTGGAGAAACCATAACATATGTTTTTGTGGAGAAATAAGAAAAGTAATACTCTGGCTACTTCTCCTATCTGGAGCTATGGTACCATCTGCCAATCCACCACCAAGCACTTTTTTATACATCACATGCAAGCAGTCAAAAAGCTGCACAAATGTTTGGGATTAGTACTTTATGGTGTCCAAATATAGTGTCCGAATATTATAAGAGAACAATGGTAATTTGGCTTGCTGAAGGTTAGTTTGAAAACTCTTGCAATGATTACTTAATATAAAAGTTTATACCAAACAGCAAAAGAAATACATGTACAAAATTATTTCAACCCTTAGAGCACCAATCACAGCTGCAGTAGATGACATTTTGAAATACAGTGGACTCTCGTTATCTCAAACTTCAAATAACCAGAATTTTCAGTTTTAAATAACAGAAGTTGAAATGTAAAGAACACAAAGCAAGACTAAACCAACATTATCCACAATTTAGTTTGATTAAAGCAGTAGTTTGGGTTATCGTGTTTGAGATAATGAGTCAATTGAATTATTTTTCATCATTTTACATTAGCAGATTATTCACATGACAGGCCAAAATTCTTATTTTCTCGGAATAATAATAATTATGATAATAAAATAGAATGTCATGTGCTACAAATTTTGCTTGGCGCTTTAACCCTTAAACTGCCAATCACAACAATGTTTGTCTGCTTTGCCATCTGCTTGTGATTTTAAAAGTCATTTCCGCAAACAGTGTGGACCCAGATCAGACTGCTCCTTTAGTCTGATCAGGGTCCACACTGTTTGCATGTATGCAAAAATAGGTTTGAAATGTTTGCAAGAATATTCAGTAGACGACATTTTCATGCAGGTTTTCTTGGCGTTTTAATGGTTATGTTAAAAAACAAACATAGCCAGCATAACCCCAGACATGCATTTTTTTTTTCCAATCTAAAACAATTGTTATTTTTCTTACATGTATTTTTCAATGAAAAACATATGTTGTGAGTACATGTACTGATTAGATATGCCTCCACGAAGCACTTCCAGTACCCACAACACTTTTTGAGGCACTACTTATGAGAACCTGCAACTTATGTTTTTGTGGAGAAATCAGAAAATATCTATCTTATCTGACACTATCACCAGGCCAAACAGAAGGCGTATTTCAAACTCTTCTGTTTCAAGGCAATGTTTTAGAATGTTTCTCCGTTGTCATACATCGAGGGTTGAGCGCAAGACTATGGTAACTCAAACATATTTTTTAAACCCTTGTTTAGGGGCAACTTGGACCCCTTTGTAAACAATGCAAATTTAGGTGCCATTGCTCATACGAGCAATGGCACCTAAATTTTCATTGTTTACAGAAAGAAATGTTGTAATCTTCATAATGCCTTCATGGTGAGGAGATTAGGTTTGGGGAAAAACAACCATCTGACTTATGCTAGTCTTGCGCTCAACCCTCGACATGTACCTGACTCATGATATGAATACATAAGAGCAGAAATGTCAGAAAACGTACCTTCAGATATGTGTGCCCCATGAAGAGTCTGATGGGCAGTCTGATCTGAATCTTCACTGGCACATTTTGGATGCAAAATTTCTTTCTGTGGACAATGATGTGCAGGCTGATTTGTGTGTTCCACAGGTGCACATCATATGGCGCACAACACATGAAAAGGGCCCTTATGCATTCTGCGGACAATGCAGGCCCTAATCAGACTGTGCGATACTGATACGGGTCTTCACTGCCCCCTTACAGAATTAATGGGTATTGTAGTATATGTCAACAAATAAAGAACATCCAGATCAGACTGCACAGATGTGCATGCTCATCTGAACTTCGCTGTTCTCATAAGGCATAAGGGCCTTTTTCCCCACACTGCACATCAAATGGTACAGTTTCTCATGTTGCAACCTATGTATCACTGGCATTTTTTTTTATTTCTGACATTTTCTTATTTCTGGCATTTTCTTATTTCTTTTGCTACTGACAAAGGAATCGTTAAGGAGTGTTTGGGGATAATCCTGGGATACATTTCTCAAATTATCCATAAAAAATGTATGTTGTGGGTACTCATTAGAAGTGCCTCAATGAGGCACTTCTAATGATTACCCATAACATGTTTTATGGAGAAAGAAGTAAAATTATTCCAGAATTATCCCCAAATACTCCTTTTAACAATTCTTCTGATACCAGTTTGCAAAGAAATACGAAACAAAAAAAAAAAAAAAATAATAATAATACATGTAATACTTTAACTGGTTCTATATTTACCCTTAAAGGGCCAAGCAAAATTCTAACAGATGACATTCTATTTTTTTTAGTAATTTTTCAGGGAAAATAAGACTTTGTTTGATTTGGGCTTAACATTGCTTTCAACAATCTTTCTGTCATATTGTGACGGTGTCTGGATGTGGCAGGGAGCTCAAAGCTCACTTTTAGAGTGCTGCCTCGATAAAATATCACGCCCCAGACACTTTGATATGATACTCCACCCAGTCACATTATACTGACACTGAGCTGACCAGTTCTTGCTCTACTTTCTTAATGCTGAGCGCCAAGCGAAAAAGCAGCTAGTACCATTTTTAAAGTCTTTGGTATGACCAGGCAGGGGATCGAACCCGCAAACTTCCAGTCACAATGCGGACGCTCTACCACTCAGCCACTGTGCCAATCAACTGCACATGAAATGTTGAGCCTTATTTTCTCTGAAAATTAGTAATTTTTTTTTTTTAAATGATATCTGCTGCAGCTGTAAATGGTGCTTTAAGTTCAATCCTAGCTGGAACAATATATTATCTGGATATCTTATATCTGTGCAACAATGTGAGAAAGTTAACCCTTGTCATGCTGAATAAATTAAGATGCCATGCCCCCTTATAATTCTCAGCTAATCAGATTCCTTGATTTTTTGTTTGTTTGTGTTGAGGTTTTACAGCCCAGTCAACCCAATGGGGTCATGTCGAGCGCGGTCAGTTTACCTAACCACACGTTTACTGGGCAGGCTTAGTCCTCTAAGCGGTTAACCAGTATTGTGCACATTCTTTCGCCAGAAACTGACAACTGCCCTTCTTGAATCAGCGGAAGGGAGAGAATGACCGTAGAAAATATTTCATGATCAATCTCCACGAAAGAATGTTGCCGACCTCGGCGGGGGTTGAACCCGCAACCTCCTGGTCTCCAGTCGGACGGCGCATCCAACTGAGCCACCGAGGCTGGCCATTCCTTGATTTAGATTGTTGATATAAACTCAGATACTAAATGGCAAATAATGCAGATTCAGATCAGAAGCCAACTGATCTACTGTTTGCCAAGGCAGTGTAATCCTGGGCCAGCAGGACAAGGGTTAAACATACTTTCGCGAAGTTCTGACCTGTGTGTGCAATGAAGACTCAAACCTGTCTGTGCATCCACACAGTCTGACCAGATTCTTTGCTGTCTGCATGAAGAAACCTTGCATCCTTGGCTATCAAAATACATCCAGTGAAGATTAGGTCTGATCAGAGCCTTCCTTGTCCACATGAAGAAATTTTGCATCCTTGGCTATCAAATATTTATCCAGTGAAGATTCGGATCAGACTGTTTGACACAAGGCTGATCCGAATCTTCACTGAGCATGTGTCCAAAGGTACATTATCTCGGGTTGTAGCTCAACTAGAGCTACAAAAATGTGCCAGTAAGCAATAAATAACCAAAACATAAGAGTTAGTCCAGTTTCTCGGTAAACCATAATTTTTTTCTATGGTGTGGTCACTTACGACAACACAAGCCATCCACTTCTAATTCTTTCTCCTTCTCCAGCTCTGGACAAACAGCTACACTATTTTCTGCTGTAAGGGAGACAACTTTGACACAATTGGAAACACATGTTACAGTTCTTATGGTCTTCACACTAAGGTACACAAGGAAAGTTACAGTTCTTACAGCACATACTAAAGAAGGAAGCTTTACTGCAAATATGGTTGAAATCTCATTGGAGGTACAGATCAGGGCATGGGAAATACCATCCCCAACTTGTCCCATTTCCCTGAGGACAAGTAAGAAATTTCAATTTACTTGTCCTGGGATAAGGACAATAACTCTAGCTAACAAGTGTGCTCAGATTATGTCATTATGAGACACATATTTTTCTTATTTCTCAAAGAAAACATATTTTGTGGGTACGCATTAGAAGTGCCTCAAGAAGGCACTTCTAATGAGTACCCACAAAATATGTTTTCTTCGAGATAAGGTGCTTCTAATAAGTACCCACAACATACGTTTTCTTCCAGAAATAAGAAAAAAAAAGCCAATTTTTGGGCAAGTAAGTCTTGGTTGGATGAGTAGATTTTGACCCTTTACTTGTCCGTGGATAAGTAATAAAATTTGATAATTCCACAACCCTTAAGTAAGTGAAGACTGCATGATTGACAGACAGACAGATGAATGAATGGATGGATATATGACAACAGTGATGTATTAAGCCTTAGTATTCAGACAGACAGACAGACAGACCTGAGCAAAATTTGATTGTGTTGGGGTTTAACGACACGTCAACCCTTGTGGGTCATTTTGTGTCGCAACCTGAGCAAAAACTGTAAACCCAAGCAAAACTGTAAACCCAAGTCAGATGCTGCAGAATGCAGTCTGCTCAGGGTCTACTCTGTTATCACTCATCAACAGTTTTTAGACATATTAATAGGTAGTAAAATGGCCTAGTTCATAATTATGTACATGATTGTATCTAAGGACAAAATCAAAGCTCTGACAGCACTGGTGGGTTGATTGTCTAGACTGTGTAGGCTTAGAAAACGGTCCTAAACAGTGGACTTAACACTTGTCCTGCTAAATAAATTAAGATGCCACACCCATTTCTAATTTTAAGCCAATCAAATTACTTGATGCAGATTTTTTATATAAAATCACATACTAAATGGCAAACAGTGCAGATCCAGATCAGATGGCTTCTTCAGAAAATGCAGGATATATCTGGGTTCAGCAGGACAAAGCTTCAGACTGTTTCATTTAACCTTTATTTAACTTCCTGTAATTTAAGCAAACAGAGCAGAGCCTGATCAGACATGGCATTCTGTGGTGTCTGATCTGGGCCTGCACTGTTTGCCAATGTCCCAGCACTAAGCCCAGTCCAGGTTTTAGAGATGCATGTAACCCTCTTTACATAACACTCAGACATCACAGCGACAAGAATAGCATGGCTATAAATAGTTCAGTTTGGGAATAAAGTTTAGTTGGGAGACAACAGTGTGGGTTTCATATCGTGAACAATTGGTTGGTCTGTCTATTGTTTGTGTTGAGGTTTTACGGCCCAGTCAACCCAATGGGGTCATGTCGAGCGCGGTCAGTTTACCTAACCACACGTTTACTGGGCAGACTTAGTCCTCTAAGCGGTTAACAAGTATTGTGCACATTCTTTCGCCAGAAACTGACAACTACCCTTCTTGAATCAGCGGAAGGGAGAGAATGACGGTAGAAAATATTTCATGATCAATCTCCACGAAACGTGTGGTTTTATAAAAATAGATCTATAGGAATGTCTCGCTGGCTGTACTGTAAATTAAGATGCCACACCCACTTCTAATTTCCAGCCAATCAGATTACTTGATCTGAGTTTTTGATAAAAATTCACATATTTAATGACAAACAATGCAGATCCAGATCAGTTGGCTTCTTCAGAAGCCAACTGATCTGGATCTACAATGTTTGCTAAGGCAGGGGATGACATGGTCAGCAAGAGAAGGGTTAAAAAAGGGAATATAAGGAAACATCTCCAAAATATACATTAACCTGGAACCCCCAAAAAAATGACACTATCTTTGCGATAGTGTCTTAAAGCTCAGCATTCTGGGTGATATTTTGAAATATTTTTTCATATTCATTTGAGAATATACTTATTTATTATAGGGTTTGACATTTCATGAAAATTTTCTCCAAAGGAAACAATTTGCATGAACTGTCAAACTCTATTATTGAGAACAATAAGAAAAATATCATAATTTGTTGTGTCTGCTGAATTTGTCCATATTGTGCTAAAGCTGAGGCCTGTGATAAAAATTTAATATCATAGATAAGGAATATAATACTCCGTTCATATCTGAAAAGTTTCTAGGGGATATAATGTAATAATGAGTTGAACTGAATTGTCCAAACAACCAATCAGGGCTCCAGCTAAGAAGAAATGATTCTTATGAAAAAAAAAAAAAAAAAAAAAAAAACTGAGAAAAACAATGGCCCATTCAGTATCAAGCCAGTTCTCAACATTTTAGCATGCTGGGTAAAAATTCTGGCAGATGACATTTTGAAATGTTCTTTGTATTTTTTCAGAAATACAGTTTACATTTCATGCAAATTGTATCCTTTAGAAAATTGAGTTGACATTCTATGTTTGCTTGTGTTGAGATTTTACGGCCCTGTCAACCCAGTGGGGTCATGACTGTTTGTTTGTGTTGAGGTTTTAAGGCCCAGTCAACCCAACGGGGTCATGTCGAATGCGGTCAGTTTACCTAATCACACGTTTACTGGGTAGGCTTAGACCTCTAAGCGGTTAACCAGTATTGTGCACATTCTTTCGCCAGAAACTGACAACCGCCCTTCTTGAATCAGCCAATGGGGTCATGTCGAGCGTGGTCAGTTTGTCTATCCAAAAGATAATACAGAGGTTGCATAAGACTGCTGGGAGGAAAAAGCAACCTAAATCATTGATAAATATTTTTGTCATGGACATATAAATGCGTTTGATGTCCTGGACAAAATAATAAAGAAGAGACTGCCAACATCATAACGTAGAGTTTGACAGACAACAAGAGGGATAAGAATAAGGCTGATCGCAGCTAACTGTAAGACGGTCATACTGTATATTGGCTAAATCTTAGATTAAGCAATAAGAAATAAACTGGATAGAATCTTTCTATGCCAGAAGACTGCCATGAAAAGTACTCCTGAGTATATAATCATGGAAATCAAGAAAATGTTATAAAGTCCACTTTGTAATGACCAATCAGAATGTTCAGAAAAAGAGAAGGACTCAAGAGAAAATGTAATAGTGTGATAATCTCTAAAGAAAGATTATACAATAGTACTGATTAATAATCTCTAAAACACTTAATTTATAAGTTAAGAAAAAGTATTACTATTCTACAGTATATGCATATTAAAGAATAGTAAGAAATATATGAACACTAAATTAAAATTATACTACTGGACGAATTCCTGCTATAAATAAAAGGTTTGGCGTAACTATTTATTAAGCAAGGAATTATTAAACATATAACTTGTTATAAAATTACTGCCCGGAATTTTATAGATAAAAATTCAATTAAATTTTTAGAATTGAATATTAATAGTATAAAATCTATATCTGCATAATTGGTACATGTAATTCCTGAAATATCAAATTACATACTCGTAAATGAACTCAGGAAGAAAATATAAATATATATATACTCTCGAGATCTATTTGTAAACCACAGAGTAATAAAATAATATTATTACCACGATCCCTGATGCGAGGGTAAAAACATGTATAAATATGAAATAATATAGGTAATTATTAATTTAACATCATATAGGTTTGGTGGACATGTCTGCCAACAATCTTAGCCTCAAGGGATGAAAGATCATGATACCTGCTGTTTTTTGTTTTAGCATTGTAGTAAAACATGCGAAACGCTTTATTGTATGTTCAAAATTAAAAAAAAACATTCATTTGCGACAGAAAAAGGCACGAATTTCGCCCTGAATTTATGAAAACACGGAACCCAGTCTGGACTATGGAGAAAAAAGTAAATATATCAGATACACATCAAACGGAGGTGATTTGCATGTTGGAAAAGTGTTCTGCGTATCTGATATGCTTAATTTTTGAAACAATTGGATACATTGTACCTCGATTTGACACTAGCGTAAAATATGCAGATACACTGCTTATCTCTTCTCCTGTTAAAGACTGTAATTCCGTTTGACATTTTATTCAGGATCATTAAAGAATCAAGCAAACAAATTTAGAGTTATAAAACATGAGTTTTGTTGGATAAGCTAAAGATGCATTGAGACTTGATAAGGTTCTGCATTGAAACCAGTTATCTAAATGCACTGGATTCAAAAGCAAGCCAAATGTGTATGCTTCCTCGTATCTGAAATTGTTGTTGTCAAATTTCTTCAACTACTGACTCCTTTAAAAGAAATGTTAGAACCTCTAAATAAGGGATCTGCTAGTGAAGGTTATGAGGCCCAGGGAGGGGGGCGGGCGGGGGGCTCTGGGGAGGGATATTCTATGCAGATGCAAATTAAAAAGAACTGTGTCATACAGAAAGTTAACCTAATACATAAAACATTCATATCAAATGCTCAAATATCTGACCAAGATATAAAATATCTGAGCTGAAACCTTATATCCAGGGTATATTTGCAAGTATCTTGGGTGTTAGGGGTGTCCGCATTTCAGAACATCAACATACCTGAGGGCATGCACATGCATATTTTAAGCTTTATAAAGTCCCTTTTCCTATAGTACAGCCAAATGTTTGCTGCAATTTTGCAGTAGGTCTGCAGCAACCTTATGGCAGACTTTACGTTGCTGCATCATTGCCACAACTTGGTCATAGCTCTGCAGCAGACCTTGCCACAGGCTCATTTTTTCCATAAGGTAGGTAGTTACGACAAATGGTTTTGTACATGTATTTTAATTAATGACAAAAGTTTGCAAATTTACTTCTTCTGTGTAAAGCGCCTGGCAAAAAAAGACTTTCTAAAAAAAAGTGGAAAGGAGGTTTGGTCTTGTATATCTTAACTTAAAAAAAAGTATAATTTTGTCTAAAAAGACATTTATGTACACTATAAAATAGAAAAATAATTGATTTTCCCCGCAGTCATCATGATAAGGTTTTGTTTCAGTAGAATACCACTGTAATGTAGCGAGTTAATGCTTCCATATACCAATATATAAATTAAATTATATGGAAGTGAGTCATGTGTCTGGATACGCCTCTTAACCCTTAAAGCGCCAAGAAAAACTGCATCTAAAAATGTTGTCTGTTTATGTCGTCTGCTGAATATTCTTGCAGACTTTTCAAACCTATTTTTGCATACAGGCAAACAGTGTGGACCTTGATCAGATCTGGGTCCACACTGTTTGCAAAAATGACTTTTAACATCACAAGCAGATGACAAAGCAGACGACAATAGTTGTGATTGGCGCTTTAAGGGTTAAATGGAACCAGATAAATAATCAGGATCTACATTGCTTTCATGACTGACGGATGGACAAATATTTTGAACTCACACAGCCTTACCACATGAGGAAATCATGAATCAAGTTTGGTTTAATTCTGCCCATAAATAATAAAAAAAATAAAATGTTACTCTGGCACACCCTTACTTATTTATCTGAAAAAAATATCTCCACTACGACTTTTGCTTGTTGCTTTATGGGTTAAAATATTTTCCTTCAAAAAGGGTTTTGAAAATTCATGCAAACTGTATTGGAGACATTTAGAATGAAATGTCAAAGCTTATTTTATGGCAAAAAAATAAGTACATGTATACCATAGGTTTGTTGCTAATGAATTATTTTCAATTCACTATTTGATTTAGCATACATGTACATGTATGTAATTTCTATTATATCATCAAAGATAATTTTTATTGATCTAGCAAATTAACCTTTACCACTCTCTCCGCTAATTCCGCAGACAATATGGTAAATGTCCTAAAATTTCAAATCAAATAATTTCAGTTCTTGCTGTTCGAAATTTTAGAAATTATGATTCGCTAAAAAATTTATTGTTCGAAATTTTAGGACAGATTCACTTGCAGCCAAAACTGACCTGGCTACCAGACGCTTTCGGACACTGAAACGATAAAAAAGGACCTACACGACGAAAGGGTTTTCTTACTTGCTATGTGTGATTGGTAAACTGAATGCGAAACAAATAATTACCATACTGATGTTTTGTTTTCAATTCCATCCGATTAATTCTATGTCGAATAATGTTTCTCATAACAAAACAATTAATTATCCGGTACACTAACTGATTGGCAGATACGTTTGTACGGCACTCCGGGAATGTACCACTTTCTTAAAATAGGCTGGCTTAGTCCACTGTCTTCTTACGTAACAACCCTCTTCATTTTACTGCACTGAACCAAAAAATACTTCAAACGGTTACCGCACTACAGAAACACAAAAGTCTTTTCCTCAAAGGTGAAGTGTACGGAGTTGAAATGTGAAAAGCGCAGACTGATTAGAATTTCCGCCGTTTTGAAGCGCAGTATTTACACTGCTTCCTGACATAATGCATTCTGTTGGCGATTTGCGTGACCCAGATCAGACCGCCCCGATATATAGACTATGCGGATGCGCATGTTGAGCTTGTCTATGCTGGTCCCAAATGTCATAAGGTCATTTCTATTGGAAAGGACTCATACATAAGCAAACAGTGCGGACAACCATACCTGAATGCAGCCTGATCAAGATCAAAGATTTTAGCTCTACACCAACTGAACTACATGTATGTATGCCAAACCTGCAAACTGCCATTATAATTATCGTTTTTAGCAATATTTCTTTCTTTAAAAAAAAATGTATTGTCGTTTAGAATTCCCTAACGAAACTTATTGCAAGAATTTTTTATCTGTCATCAATAGTAATCCTTTCATTAGATCCCTGTTCAGGCGAAAATGTCCTTTTGTATATATGTGTAAGTCACATCAGAATGCGAGACACAGTCTAATGAAGGATGGTGTCCACTCAATTCGCTGATTAGGTCATTGGTATAAAACACTGTAACACATAAATCGCAGTCTCCAGCAAGTGCACAGACTGATCACATTTGTAACAAATGATTAGGTACATTTTGGCTTGTTGGGACCTATCATCTCATTACCTGTTCAAACAGGATGCACTGAACGTATCATGACAATCACACGGTCAGACAAGAAATATTTTGCTGGAGGCGTTAATCCCCATGACGAAAACGTTTTCGGCGTCCTTACTGAAACCTTTGGCATGCTAAACTTAATATTAGCAGCAGATAATATCCAAGGACACAGTGTACAGACGAGCAGGAATCACCCAGATTAGAATGTGCGGATGCACATGCTAATTTACAATTCGTGTGTAGCGCTTTCTTACTATCGCATGTGTGTCACACTTTGCAGAAATGATCCGATCAACTTTGGAATTCTGCTATAGCGGTCACACGACTTACCAAAATACCCGTGAAAAATACAGGAATACCTGTGATGACACCAATAGGTTTTACTGTTTAAAGAAAGCTAATTGGTGATGCATTTTACAAGATGGACCCAGCATTTTTTTTATGAATCAGGGATGGATCCAGGATGATTTCTGAAGGGACTGATTTGATCTACATGTAATTTCCATACTGACACTACGTATTCAGACAGACAGACCTGTGCAAACAGTGTAGACCCAGATCAGATGCCGCAGAACACATATAAAACCTTCACTAAAACGGTGATGTATTTAACCAAAGATTTGTAATCTCTCCAAGAACTGGAGTTTACAGGCATGTTTGTTACCACAAACGGCAAACTGACTGCCCTTACATCTTATTGTCCTAAAAGTGTTTTCCAAATTTCCATGTTTCCCCTAACTAGTTTCATTCCCTCTTTCTCTGCGCCTCTGATCTGAGTCTACAGTTTGCATGATAGGTCTATCTGTCCCAATACTTAGGTTCTATTTTTAAAACCTGTCGGTTCATATGCATTTCTGACGAAAAAATGAAAAAGCGCTGTATAATTTAACGAACATGCGTTTTCCCTCTAAGCGGTTTACACCACGATCTCTCATGGCGTTACCGTTACGAGCATGCGGTTTCTTCATGCGGGGTAAGGGAATGTGACTGTCGCATTTTCACATATATTTTTGTAATCTATACTGGAGACGAGACTGTCCCAGAATCGTGTGTCGTCGCCCGGTGGCGTATCTGAGCAGACGCATGAAAATCTACCTAGGTATAGCAGTAAGACATAGGAAGTAGTGGTGACATACACAAACAAACAGCAAATAGTCAGATCGCACAGCGCGGATCCATAGATTTATCCTGGCCTACGTTTTTCAACCGGAGTATTTCTCATGTCTGCCACAAGGTTACAACAGTTCTAGATCGCCGGCACATAATTTAACTCTTATCACGCCGACATCCACATGACTGTCGCGTGGAAATGGCTAACATTGTGACAGAAGTCTCTCTCTCTCTTTTTTTTTTCTTGTGAATTTTCAGTCAGTATCTCCTGGGTTTGTATAAGATTAAAATATGGTTCCCATGCCATTTATGTACATAAAATTTGTTATGACACTGCTGTGTGCATTTACGTTTTGCGGTGGCTTTCAACACTACTACTTTAGTTTCCGGTTCCGTATTGGAAAAAAAAGTTACCAAAATTAGAATGCGTCGATAAAAATTACTTGAAGAAAGCCGTGTTCAAATTTTTTTTGCATGAGCTATAGATCAAAATATAACCTGGCTATTTTTTACCATACTTGTTCTTATTTCTTAACAAGGGCATTCTAGTACCTATTGATTTTTCAAATCACTGCTGGGTAAGTAGGAAACAACATAAACCCTGATGAAACAATGTGATCTGTGGCATCTGATCTGGGTTTATAAAACCAGTTTACACAGGACTCTCCGCCCAAGAAAAAATAGGGTTTAACAGTAATTGCATGTACAATCCAAGGAAAACAACATTTATCCGTATTTGCGAATTAACCAACACAATAACTCTAACCACTGTAGTTCCAGACCAGCATGTGGGTACACCGTTTGCTATTAGAATGGGCAAGGTCCATTTATTATGGAGTGCATACTCATTAGGTAATGCGTATGCACAATCTGATCTGCCTTGGTCGCCTGTACTCAGAAACGGATCCAGAAACTGATCACCTTGGGTGTCACAAACCCTGCTGGGAGCCACAGTATATCAGCAACATTCTTTAGTGGAGATTGGTCATGAAATATTCATGACAACTGACAACTGCCCTTCTTAAATCAGCGGAAGGGAGAGAATGACCATAGAAAATATTTCACGATCAATCTCCATGAAAGAATGGTGCTGACCTTGGCGGATAATAAGAATGTTGCCGACCTTGGCGGATAATCTGTTGTAATGAAATTAAAGTGAAGCCCTGTATTTGATTTCCTTTTACATAAAAATGTTGGTAAATAATTGCAACTTATAACTATTTAATAGTTTTTATCCTTTTTATGCACTTAACTTTATGAATTTTATGACAATAAACATTACTGATCAATAATAAATGTGTTTTGGGGTGTTAATTACAGGTAGGACTGCATATTGATAATGAGTATATTGTATATTGTGTAACTGTTATTAATATCAGTTTCACCACTTCACTGGTGCTTTTGGTTTTCAAACTATTGTTTATTTCATATAGTGTTTATTTCATTTCATTTAAGAGCACAAGTGCCTTACAATGCTGAAAAAATATGAAATAAACAAAATTTGGAAGTTCCATTCCAAATTTTGCACATTAGTGTATTAATATATATTTAGTCATATATTAAAAAGAAATTATGAATATGCCCCGAAAATTTATTTTTATAGGCTGATTTCGTCAAAAAAAACTTGATTTCCTGAAATCAAGATTTCCCCTTTTAGCTATATGCCGCTTTTTATCCATGGGGTTGGTTCTTCTGCTTAGTATCAGATCTGCTTAGTATCAGAATTATTATACATACACTTTAGAGGGTTCACCTTAGGTGTAGAAGACATTCTTGTATCTATAACAAGGAAAAACATAAATTCATACACATTACTGTACCTGAAGCATGAACATTCCCTGTTGATAGGCTCCGGATGACACGACTTCCAAACTCTAACGTCACAGAACCATTTTCTCGCTCTTTCTCGTTGATATTAATCAATGCTGTATTTGACATTACTTTGACCTTTTTAACTGAAATGATTTAAATGACCAGATTTATGCCGGAATCCATTTCTACGGTCAATCCACGTGTGACAGTCAGCCAGTCAGTCCAGTGACAGAAAACTGATAACATTCCGGAAGTTGATATGACATACGATCATGCGCACTGAAACACCACAAACACCCTCAAAACACCCAAAACCACCCCTCAAACCACCCAAACCGCCATTAGAATGGGGGTGGTGGGGTGATACTCTAGTCACAGGAGCTTGAAGTTTGGTCCATCGAACGTACTTAAAATGTCCATATATATACATAAAGAGCAAATGCTCCATATATCGACACCTTTAGTGTTACTGTTTGTCTAAATCTTATCTTGAAAGATAGGTTCTTTTAACCGACATCCTTTTGTTAAACAGCATTGTATTGGCTAAATATGATGTTGTAGACAAGTTTACTGCAAATTATAACCAATCAAATGAATCTATAGTCATACGGGGGGAGGATCCTATTACCGACATCTGTCTCCTTTTATCGACACCCCTACGGTTTTAAAGAATATGGTAACAAATAACCTGTTGAACATCAGAAGTAAACATGAAAACAACTTTTTTATTAAACAATATTCTTTTAGCAATATAACAGAAGCAGCCTTTCATCTGAAGTTTATACAAGGCGAGTAACGTACGTTATAAAATAGAATGAGAAAAAAGTATGTAAGTTGCCCTGGTTTTACATTTCATTGCTCTGACAAAACCAGGACAAGCTCAGAGACAGCAGTAGGCAACAAGGCATTTGTATTGGCAAACTTGATGCATAACCATATTGTCATTGTTGTAAACACTCCCGTACAATTACTTTAAAAAGATAAGATAATAAAAATATTGTGCCTGAGTTTTCTAAACAGTGACAGTATGGCAGTACATCAAATCTGCAAATATAAGGACTTCCATTCTGGGCTTATTCTATTTTTAATCAAAAAATGAAAATAATAAATAAAAACGGCTCACAGCTTTGAACAGACCCTTCTTGAAAAAATAATCTTTTCACTATTTTCTATGGCATAGTTTTTGCCCCTTGTTAAAACTGGATGATCAAGTCACAATATTTTTTTCCAGTTAGGCAGTAAGGTAAAAATTTGAACTATTCCTAGCAGCAGTATTAGGCCTATGTTGGTAGAATTGTAACATTCGACAAGGAAGTATGTCCGGATACGGTACCATACCTGGAGACCCAGGGTCTCCGGGCACAGTACCATACCTAGAAACAATCCGTGTAGGACTGTCTCAAGGTGTGGCAGTACATAAAAGGTCTTTACAACTTCTAAGTTTTTAAGTTGTATATATTAAAGCATTTAAAAGAATATTCTGTATTTTTCTGAATCACTACTGTATTCCTTGTCTTCTGCAGACGAGATTAATGCACAAAAAGGTATTATTCTCGTCGTATATTAAATGGTTAAATGTGTGTAACGAATTCTGCACCGCGAATAATATTGTTATGAACTTATTCAGTTATAATCGGTTATCATCGTTATTATTTTTATTCTCATTGCAGAATTCGTTACATCTATTTAACCATGTGTAAAGATAGTTCTTGGCACTCCATAGGTTTTGGCTGCGGCTTTTTTGCTCATAGTCCCAGAAATGGCCATGGCTGTTTGCTCTGGCCTGTACTGTACATGTAGGTGTCGATAAAAGGAGCCTATGTCAGATATTGGGTCTTAAAATAGACACCCACAGAAACATGTTACTCAAATACAACTCGGTTCTAAAAGCCATTAAAGAACAGTTTCTAAGCAAGAATGTTACATTTAACTGCTGAAAAACAAATATTCACTATTCTGACATGGCACAAAATCTCATAATCATGAACACTCACCTTAAAGACGCTGATAATATTCTCGCACAAAAAAAAAAAAAAAAAAAAAATCCGCTCGTGTTTTTGTCCACAAAACATTCAAAATGATCGTTGATGACATTATCAATGACGGAAAAATATCATGTGTGAAAATGCCAATTAGAAGCAATTTAAACCGTAATTGGAAAGGGGTGTCGATATATGGACCATGTCGGCATTAGGGACCTTTGCTCTATATGTAAATAAATTCTGGAGCAATTTCAAAGACTTCCCGTCACTTTTGATTTTGGACATTATGAATTATTTATGGACAGAACTTCAAGCTCCTGTGCTCTAGTTAGGAACAAAAAAGCCCTAAAAACTTTTTCTTTATAACTCGGACTGTAACACTGAAGCAGAAATACGGAAAACCACAAAAGGGTTAAAAGATGATGAGTATTTGTAAGACCTCAACAGATGCTGTCAGCGTACCTTGTCTGTTTTGCATTAATTATCTATCTGCTTTTTTATTTTATTTTTTTTTTAAATAATTTGCCCTTTTCACTCTTTTTGTCTTTCTCTCTGCAAAGAATGATTATAATCAATTTATTTTGAAGATATACATAAAATAAAGATTGATCGTCACATTAAGCTTTTGTATTTGTGATGTGGTTTGGTGTGTTTTTGATGCACTTTAATAGGTTTAAACATTGTTTTATGTGTATTAAAGAAGATGATCGTCCATTCTACTATATACTAGTCTACCTGGCACTACCCTTTCCATCCCTATAAGGAAGGTTTGGGGTGGTTTGTGAGTGGTTTGGGGTGTTTCAACGGACCCAAAGACTGGAGTAACTGGTAAATTTCTAAAGTCCGAACACGAATCCACCTTGCACCCGAACCGCAGGGGTTACATTCTTGCACAAAGATTTGTTATATAAAAAAAAAAAAAACATATGTTGTTGGCATTCATTATAAATGAGGCAATTCTAATGAATGGAACAGATAGTCTTGTAGCGAAGTAAATAGAATAAACCCTAGATTAGCACAAAAAATCGGGTGCAGGACAATTCGACCCAAAGACAACTCGCCCCAAGACAACTCGGCCCCCGATTCGGCCCCAATTAGAGAGTGACTCGCCCCAGACTGGTAATAGCACATTATGATGTGTCAAAGCCTAAGAATAAAAAAAAATATTTCAAAATGTCTACTAAAATGTTTACCCAGAGTCCTTAAGAAGCGTTAAAATGCATAAAATAATCGACTACATTCATAACGGGTAAAAATAAAACAATTACCTGTAGGGCCTATCATACAAACGGCGCTGCCAACCTTCCCAAGCATCACACGTAACAGCATGCTTACGCCCGGTGACAGGTTCCTGGTACTTACTACACGAATCAGACATGATTTTAGCAATTTTGAAATACTAGGGATATACGTATACTTTTAAGTCTAAATTAGAAATTGATGCCAAGACAAGTTGGTCTGAGATTTATATTAACATCAGTGAGCGGAAAATCAAAGACATTTTTTTTTAAAAAAAGTAACTGACAATTCTATTGATGACGTTTTTTTTTTTTTTTTTTTTTCACTCTTTTATAATTAAGCCTTCAATTTGGTGTAACATGCATATCAGGCCAACGAAATACCTGCGCTCAGTAAAGACTGTGTTTCGTGCCCTAATGTCATGTTTGAAAGTACAAAAGGAATGCGGGATGGACACACGTCAAACGGATAGATGAATTGAAAATAAGAAAAAAATGTTATAAACTGACATTTATTACATTTTCAGCAGTGACTTACTGAGATTTATTAGTGTATTATAATCTTTAATTCACCGAGTGAAGTATTTCATTTCGAACGTTTTGACGTCTTAATTGCCAAGCGACGTTGCTGACGTAATTGGTAACAACAATAACAACAGTTGACGTTTCGCGGAAAATTTGATAAAATCATGGAAATCAGACTGCAATTTTCACGTCCAGTTGGCGTTTTTGAGGTAAGACCTTCAACACAAACATAAAGTATGATTTTCTTGATAATCCAGTTCAACTTTCGTGACATTTTTGTGTCTGTATTTCAAGCACAGGATAATTTTTGCAGTAAAGTGAAAACAAGATAGCGAGTGATTTAAACCACGCCTCCAAGTTGAAATTCATGCACTGACTGGAACTATTTTAGTAGGAAATCATAAAAATTCAAAGGTAAAACAGAGATGAAAATGTAATAAACAGTTTATTTGGTTGTTTTGATCGATTACGGAGAAATAATTCACTCGTGTTCTAAGGTTTGCTTGTAAAAAAAACTCGTTCGCTTCGCTCACTCGTTTTTTACGCACAAGCCTTAGAACACTAGTGAATTATTTCTCCGTAATCGATCAAAACAACCAAATAAACTCTATATAATACACTTTAGCAAAGTTCACTCTTTAATAAATATTTCGGCCGATGGCCTTCAGCAAAACAGTATAATTTGAAAGGAATTTACACGATTGCGGCCATTAATTCAATCAATAGGAAGTAAACCTATTTAGGTTATTTATTTATGCTAATAATTCATTCGTTCGTTCATGTTAGCTCAGTAGCTTAAAGGGCAAATATAAAGGTTTTAATTCTACTAAATATTTAAGGGCACTTCAGTAAGGAGGTGACTGCCGAAAATCGCATCAAATTATCTTAAACGGTTTCTGAAATATTGCGATTTGAAATTTGATATTTAACATCCAAGAGGATTGAATTCAGGCTGCTTCATTAATATTCATGAGCCTTTTTATGACATCATAAGGGAACAGTAAAATTTTAAACTTTTTTAAATTGCCAATATTTTTTGCTCTTTAATCTGCATCAATTCAGTTTTCATATAGTTTAATTTATTCAGCTCCTTTAAACTAATATACATAGGAATTTAGCTCTTATTTTCCGTTTAAAGTGTTACATTTCAAATTTAAAAATTTCATTTAAATAATTTAAAATCCAGTTACAATGCTTAATAGTTAGCCAAAATTGACTTTTTTTGGTATTCATTTATATGATATACACCCAAAATTCACTATTATTAAAAAAAAAACTTTCGAAAAATTTAATATTAGTCAAGTTTTAAACATTTTAAAATTTAGCTTTAAATTTAAATAACAGATTAAATTTTGAGTTAAATTCTCTATTCATGGACTTATTTGTGGACAGAGACCAATTTCAATAATGGTTAAGGAGAAAAACTGTGTAGCGTATAAGGAAATGCAGAATATTCCTGTTTAAAATTTCAATTTAAAATTTAAGTTCCACTAAGACATCACAGAATATTGCATTGTGGGCCTTAATCAATACACAATCCAAGGGAGGTTACTCTAACAGGAAAAAAGGTAGGTATCGTAAATTAATCACCATAACTTTTGATTGGATTGGAATTTTTTGATGGGGTTTTCAACAAAATAATTCTCTTAAAGCATTCTATCTACACCCTGAAAACCAGGAATATTTTAAATTTCTTTATATTTGCCCTTTAAGAGCTCGCATACAGATCTGCCATTTCTTGTAAAAATCAGGCTCTGAGTTCAGGCGTATTGAAGTATAAATCCGTGTAACCAGCTTGCTAATTTATATAGGGAAAATGCGATTTGCAGGGCTATACATTAGTTTTCCTATTCAGTCTGCTCCGTGGCATTAATTGTGAGTACAAGTACTCGTTAGAACCGCCTCACTGGGGCGTTTCTAATTAGTGTCAAAATCTATGTTTGAAGCAGAAATAAGAAAAATATACAAGATTATCGCCAGACAAAATCATTTCTAGTATCTGAGAAGATAGCGTTACATTGCATGGATACGTGATAGATAGATAGATAGATAGATAGAGCGGAGTTTGCAAGAGTTATACATTATTTTCCTATTTTGTCTCTTAAACTAGTGCCATTATTACATAGATATGTCATCTTTAGATAGATAGGCAGATAAACAGACAGATAGATAGAACAATAATTACTTATCTTATTTGTCATTTAATTTTCCTTTGAAGATAAACTGCAGCCACGCCAAAGCAACCAAAGCAATTTAATCTACCTGAGTATTGAGGATAATTGGCCGACCAATGTAATAATTATAACAATGGATGCTGTTGCGTAATGTGCATTTTTTTTTAAATTTTTTCCTTACGTTTTACCCAGTTAAACAGGTTTATGGGCACTTGGTAAACGAGAGGGGGGTGGGGGCTACTTTTACTTGTGGGGCGAGTTGTCTTATGTGTGTGGGGCGAGTTTTATGCGGGCGAGTTGTCTTTGGGGCAAGTTGTCCGTAATTAAAAAATATCCTCGCCTTATCTGTTTCTCTTGTATGCTCTTATGCTAATGGTAGCTGTTTATTTAATGTTTTCTGGTCAAATAACCGTTAACACAGCTGATATTCAATTAGACGCAGAAGTGATAATGCGCTTGCTGCATCTATTATCAATTGATTTTATCATGTTTTCGAAAAGTGTAGATTTCAATTCAAAGATACATGTTCAAAAGAACCAACCAAATGTAGATGACAAGTTAATCATTTTGTTGAGAAGCACGTGCGAATCTTAATAGGCTAGCAGTGCAAAACTGCTGACAGATGGTAAATATTATATTTCTATACCACACAAAAAAGCCTCCGGTTAAATTTAGCAATAGCCATGATTCGGGAGAAAATCAGCCAATACCTAGTAGTGTTACGGAACGGTCGGCTGAGAGCGATACAAAGCGACTTTTGGCAACATCATCCATGATCTTATATATGATCATTATCGAGTTGACCTTCAACCTCTGAAGTGTTAACATTGCTAAATAAAGAATAACCATGTCTGATTCAGTTATGCCTGGTGTACTCCTCAGGGCTCTGAGCGAGTACAAGTTTGTCGGCACTCCACTTTGGAGGATGTCCGACGGAAAGGATTTAGTTCTGGTTGAACTAACCTTTCATAAGAAGTTACCAACGCCGAGAATCTACAAGAAGGGGGGCTGAAAGCAGGAGGCGTCCTGCACCCCCTGTTGGCGAGTGGCCTCGCCAGCCCGCTCCAGCTACAAGACCGCCGCCACGCCGAGTACCGACGCAGATAGAGAGGGAGACGCTACCACCACCGACACAGACTATACAACAGACACCGCAACAGATCATCAGACCACGCTACCATCACCGCATCGCCTACCATCACCAGACCAGCACCAGCACCAGCGTCTCCCGAGTCACCGCCTTCAAAGAAGCCAGAAATGAGTCTCCAGCAGCAGCGAACGATCGCCCAATCCTCTGCTGCTCCGACGACTATCAAGAACCATTCCCGATCCACGAGAAATACGACCTCCAGGATGCTCTCAGCAACAAGCTTCATGGAAAAGACGTTGCCATCATTAAAGCACAAAGACTCTCGTGAGAAGAAGATGAGCTGAACATTGACCTGCCAGCCTACTTCTTGCATCGACCTTGGATGAAGAATTGGCTACTCATCAAGGGACCAACGTCTAAGTATTGCCATGAGGAATTCTATACGAAGATGGAAGAGCTAGCCGAATCAGGAAAGTCACAGACGAACATAATATCCTGGTTCGGTTTCCTGGAGCGTGCCTGCAGCGACCCATCGGGAAAGCATCAGAATAGCACCACGCTAGAGACTTGGGTGAGGACACCCTTCTGGCTCATGGGTGAGGACACCCTTCTATTTGTATTAACTTGGGTGAGGACACCCTATTAGCGCTCTGGGTGAGGACACCCTCTCGGCAGCCTGGGTGAGGACACCCCTCCGGCGACTACCTTCCTCGGCTATTGTCTGAAACTTTCGCACGACTCGAGCTGAGTACCTAATGCACTACCCAGTCGGAATTGACACGCATTAGGTACGAGATTAAAAGCTCAAACTTTTCGGCCGACCGTCAAAATTCTGTAACTCACAGGCTGGACTACTACTCTCGCATGAGGTATGGACACGCCCGCACCGTGTCTGGACGTGCACGCACTCCGTGTCTGGGCGAGGTGACCTAGTTATGAATTATAACTAGACACCGTTTCAAGCCAACCCGGTAGTCCAGTAAAACTAATCCAGATTTATCTGGCGCTGCCTCTATGTGACTCAGTTGCATGGCAGCGTTAAAATCTGTTTGTCTGTCTGTCTGTCTACTGAAAGGTCATGACCCAGGTCATTAAAGAGTTCAAATATCGTAATGAATGGTGTGACAATTCAGCGCCTATTTGAAACGGAGTGGAAATTGTAAGCGCTGACAGCTGAGCGTACGTAGGGTTATGAACCCCACAAAGCGAAATCCCTCAACCGAAGCTCGTAGCCGAAAAACAAAAAGGCAGTGGCTATTCGTACGGCCCCGTATGAATAGCCTATATAGGCTAATCTTACGGCCCCATACGATTAACCTATACTGGCTAATCGTACGGCTATATTAGTTTGGTACCAATGAATATATATTAAAATATATTTTGCGCTTATTAAATGTGTATTGGGTTGTATGGAACAGAATTATATTATCTCATCTGTATATATAAAAACATTTCTTCCTATAAAATGTTATTTATAAAGCATTCAAAATATGAACCAGTAGATGACGTTATAGAACTTATCACACATGCGACCGGGGAAGGATCAATGTAGCCTACTCATACGCGCATTTTTAAAATTGTTGAGTGAGAAAAATAATCATTGGTGGTTTGGGGACCGAATCGAGGGAATTTCAGGCTAACTTTCATATCTTTACATCTCATTCCCCGAATAGTCTCGCATTAGACTTAATAATGGAATTATCTCAGTCTTAACCCTTGTCCTGCTGAATAAATTAAGAAGCCACGCCTATTTCTAATTTTCAGCCAATCAGAATACTTAATCTGGATTGTTGTTATAAATTCACATACTTAATGGCAAACAGTGCAGATCCAGATCAGTTGGCTTCTTCAGAAGCCAACTGATCTGAATCTACACTGTTTGCTAAGACAGGGTATATCCGGGTTCAGCAGGACAAGGGTTAACACCATAAAATTTCCATTTATACGCGGCCAACTACAAATTTGACAAGCATTACGAAAACATAGGTTTTCAAATATATTGAAAAAAGAAAATACCACCAAAAAATGAAAATTTTCCGATAAGAAATTCTGATATATATATATATATATATATATATATATATATATATATATATTTATATATATATATATATATATATATATATATATATATATTTCTGCCCAAAACATGGATTGTGGGTACCCGTTAGAACCGCCATCGGCGAGGCGGTACTAACGAGTACCCACAATCTGTTTTTGAACAGAAATAAAAAAAAAATAATGTGTACCCCTGTAAACCCCAGTTTTACTGTATAAAATGGGGTTTAAGGGGTCAAAATTATATAGGCTTGTTTTCGTGATGTTGTGCGGATGCGCAGGCTGATATATGTCACTAGTGCTCCCATACGGATGGAGCTGTTCAGATTATAATATCATTATAAAATTCTGCATTTAGCCTGTATCAATACAAAATTGTCATCATAGTGAACAACAAATATATTGATAAGACTGGACCGATGCGCAGGCTGATCTGTGCCGTCAGTGTTTCCACATAGTGTGAACATATCAAAATTCTTGATCAAGTCTGTATAAATGCAAAACTAGCCAATGTGGCCAAAGTCCTCACTTGTTGCTCTTTGAATAGAAGGCTCACACGAGCAGCGAAGATTCTGATCAGACTTTGCGCCTTCGCGGGCTGATCTGAGTCTTCTTTGGTCGCACATGTCGCACAGAACGCGGCGAATGCTCAGGGTCTACACTGTTTGCCGCTCATCCAACAAGTTTTAAACACAATGACAAGGCAATATTGATAAGGAGTTAAAATATCCAAAAATTAAGGCTTAATCCTCACAAAAATTCAAAACAGGGCAGCTAGTCTAAGCGTTATCATTAAATAATCAAAGCACTGACAGCACTGGTGGGTCCATTGTCTCCGATTGTAGGCTGGGAAAATGGTCCTGAACAGGGACTTGACTGTTTCATTCAACCTTTTACTTCCTGTAAATTCAGCAAACATAAATAGTTTGTAACTTTGTTTGTTTGATTTTCTACAACGTGTCTGCTCATTCAACGACATTTTGAGGTATGTACTATGACTTCATTTGCACCTCGAAGCGAAAAAAATATACAAAATGACTTGTGCGCCAATCGAAGGTTCAGTTCAGCCTGGAAATCCAACCAGTCTTCGTTTTATGGTAGCTAGTTAATGACCTTACGTTATCTTTCTTCATGCGGATACCGAAGACTCTGATTAGTCTGGGTGGATGTCAAAGCTTCTTAAGGGCGCATACGCCATTTGATGTGTATTGTTTTGTCGTGTCATTTGTCTGTTTTGTGGCTTGACGGCCCTGTCACAGATAAGGTCAATTCTGGCCGGTCAGTTACTTTCACTGTTCTTGGACAGGCTTTGACCCTCTAAGCGGTTTACCAGTACTTAATGAGAACCCCCCATCCCCACAAACCCCACCACGCCAGTAACTGGCAACAAGCGGTGGGCCATTGGCCGAGTCCTACAGCAACAGTCTATCTTAAGCCGTCTCCCAAGAGATGGGGCCTTAGAAAAATGAAAGATAGGATAGAGGAGAAGAAAAAACAACAACTAAAAAACAGCCCTCTCATCCCGCAACTGCTGCAAGCACCTACTTCGCTTCGGCACTGAAAGCTACACGGCATCTTTACACCGACCCAACCTCCCACTTTGTCATGTCATGGCTCATTTGACATATTTACATGCAGTACGAGATGTGCCACGTTAGAAGAAAATGTTTTCGGGGCTAGCGACCTTTCAAAGCACAAACCGGCATTTCCTGCTTCCGAAACGAGCTAGAGTCTTAAGTGTGTGTTTGAGTTTTATGCCCCACCAACAACTAAGGTTATATGGAGACCAACAAACCTAAATTATAATTCCCGACTGTAGTTCAAACAGGCTTCGATAAAAGGTCATTTAATTGTTTTAGGACAAGTCGATGCAATTCAAATGAGTACCCACAACATATGCCTTTGTAAAGAAAGTCAGAAAAATTCGCATAGTCATCATTAAATAAGTCCTTTTCTGATCTTTTTATAGTGTATCCTTAGTAGATAGATACATATTTGACCACAAATGAGTGTGTCCTGTAAGTTTGAAAAACCTAAGCGCACAGTGCGGTAATTAGGTCGACTACGGTAGGTGTTGTAGTGGTGCTTTAATCGAGTACCCACATGGTTTATGTTTTAGATCAGAAATAAGAAAAGCCATGTACACCCCACTTTTCCCTGTGTAAGGTTCGACACTGTATTGCCTTATTAACGTATTGATACGAGTCTATATTATATCGTTCTCAACAAGAAATACAGAAAATAAAGCTAAATCATTTTATTATTAAGTGTTTTATTTTATTACCAAACTAACTGATTTATGACGAAGAATACATATCAGGACAAAAAAAAAAACAGACATTCACATATACAAAATATGAAATGCCAGTGAGCACTGAACGAGGAACCAACGATGAATCGACGTTGATTCAACGTTTTTCAACGTTGTGTCCCTGATGGGATACCTGCAAACGGTAGGCAACGGATTATAAGCAATCACGCTTAAAGATTTTAATGGTCTCATTAGACGTTACATACGACCATGCATTGATCGTTTAATATAACTGAATTACTGTTAATAGGTTCGCAAAACCTAAACACTGACCCAGTGGACACACAACGTTGAAACTATGTTGAATCAACGTTGATCCAACCTTTTTCAACGTTATGTGTCTTCTGTGTTACAGTACAAACTTTGAATACAAACAATGGGTTTCTTTCCAGTATGCAGAGTAGTGTAATGACTGTAAAATTTATCGCCCCTACTCCAAAGGGCTTCCCAACATTAGGAAACGGTACACACCTCATTTCACAGTCATTTGCGCTTTGGTGAAACACAGTTTTAACTTCGCGTTCTTTAAGGTACAGATTTAAAATATAATCCAGCATGTGCATGTGCATGTGATATTTCATTTAAAAATAATATAAACAATAATATTAACTTGGCAACGTACATGTATACGTACAGTAAAACCTGTGTAAGATAGCCACCTTTGAAATTGACCTTAGTGGTTAATGTGGAAAGGTGGTTGTCTTATGAAGGTACATGTCATGTAATTTTGCTAGCAAAATTACATGACATGTACCTTTATAAGACAGACAACTTTTCAACATCAACCACGGGGCTACCATGTGGTGCACCTTATGGACTCGCTCCGCTGGACCATGGTGGAACCGCACGAACTGGAACAACAACAACACATCAACCACTATTTAAAGTCGGTATCGAAGGTGGCTCTCTTACACAGGTTTTACTGTATAAGCCAAATCTTTCTAAAAATATATAAATAAAAGATGAACAACAATCATAATATAAATTATATTGAGACTAATTTGGTAATAATAAAAGATTACATTTCATGTAAAGAGTAAACTGAATAAACGAGTACAATGTAAAACTTTAATATGAACCTGCCCAGTGGGCACACAACGTTACAGAACAGAACAGAACTTTATTATTAACACCCAGGTCTATACAGACATATGAGGATATGAACAAGTATACTACATCGAGACATGGTGGCATATACATTTACATGTAAACTAGAATAGCATTGCACAAATATTTGACACTTTCTTGGCAAGAATAAAGTTTGAAACATATATGGAACTTATGTGGGGGTGGGAATAGCCTGAATATATATAAAGCATAGCTTCTGTTTGCGGTGTAAGCGAGGTAACTCATAGTTTACTAAAGCTGCAATACGGACTTAATTCTAACCCATTATCTACAGACCACACAGTTACCATACTCAAATTAGACGAACAGATGGCTTACGAAGGTACCGACTACACTGCACGGACAAGCTCGCTGAATCCGCGTCCTCACAGTTACGAAAATAATTAACATTCTTAGCAAACATTCCCAGCAGACACACAACGCTGAATCGACATTGACTCGGCCCCAAAACAAGGTCATGGCGCCGAATCAACGTCGACCCAGCGCCTACCCAACGCCCTGCACCTAATAAGTTCAGTTTAGTTAGAGAAATGACACCACCGCAATTCCGTATGGACAATATCGTCTTAATGTTTAAGTAGACATTGCCATGACGGCGTGCGTTCACCTAGTAATGGACAGAGCTATTCTTAAAAAAAAAAAAAAAAAAAAAAAAGACATAGCTTTGTACTAATATTGCTTAGAACTTTAAGGTTTTTTCAAGACTGATGTAAATCCTGGTCCCATTCATCAGAATAAGACCAGTCATTGACATCAGTCAGTATACAACAACATCTGTCCATGTCTCCTTGACTCCCTCTTGCCGAAACGAAATGAAAGACAGGAGTCTGAGAGTCAGGAACAGGAACTTATGTATAAATACCTCTTACAAATAAATTATCTAAAACAAATAATATAAATAAATAAAAAGAAAATACGTAGACATTTGGTTAGACATTCTGAAAGTATGAATTTAACCGAATATGCAGTAAGTTCATGTTTACCAGCAATACCATTTGCACATTTCTCCAATGGCGGTGGTGGCAACAGGAATGAAAACTCACAACGCGACAGCAGGTGTGCCCAGTTATTGCGTTAAGCGTTACAGACTACTTTTAAAGCCGTGACAATGATAACATTTCCTCATTACTTCAGCGGTGAATTAGACAATACATATTTCACATATAAAGAGAACAAACATACATCACCAAGTGCTCATGTGTGATCAAATTCAGGACTGTATGTATGACCATAACAATGATACTTTTCTCAATGGGCATAGAACGTTGAACCAACATTGAATCAGCATTGAGTCAACGTAAAAAAAAAAAAAAAAAAAAAAAAACCAAACAAAAAAAAAAAAAAAAACGTTGTATCGACGCCGATCCAATTTCGATTCATAGTTGCGAGCCTGCAGGGTTTCCAACATTACAAACAGAACATATATGATATGACACATTTACAGAAAACGAACTTACTTCACCTAATGCTCTTGTATGCTCACGTTAAAGACTGTATGCTTAACAATAACGATGGTACCTTTCTCAATGGGCACAGAACGTCGAACCAAAACCGGATCAGCATCGAGTCAACGTCATAACGATGCATCGACGCCGATCCAGTGTTCATTCATCGCTGCGTGCCCGCGGTTTTTTGAACATTGCACGCTAAACATATAAATATAACATATAAAGGAAACGTACATATTCCACTCAGTGCTTATATATACAATATGTATGGCAATAACAATGCTACCTTTCCAATAGGCACAGAACGCCGAACCAGCACTAAACCAGCATCGAATCAACGTCATAAAGTTGCATCGACGCCGATCCAATGTCCATCCATCGCTGCGTGCCTGCAGTATTTTCAACTCTGCATGCAAAATAAAGGAAACAAACATGCTCCAGACAATGCTTATATGTGTTCGCATTTGAGATAATATGTATGACAATAACAATGACACTTTTCCCAATGGGCACAGAACGTGACATCAACATACAATAACGCCAACTAGACGCTAGTTCAACATCGTGTGTCTGCTGAGTGGGTACAACCAAGCCACCAAATTGTGTGAGCCTAGTGTAGGGCTGATCTGAGTTTGCGCTGAGCGCACATCTTTCTTTGTATGAATAGTTGTGCCCCGGCTATGATTAAAGAATTCATAGCAGAATTTGGGGTAAAAAATTATGGGGAATGTAAAATGTGTAAAGTAATAAACCGTTATGAATTATTAAGAAATAAAACAAACTCGGCAATCTCATCTCGAAGGGTATGAAAAAAAAGGTAAGAGAAAAGTCCAGGGAGTGCCACATCACAAACCGCAGCCCTTCCCAGACACTAAGAGGAAGAGGAAACCGACAAATCCAAATTCACAAATCGAACAAATGTACGAAAAGCACTAAGATTAGCTCCCTCTTCCCCAAGCGAGGTAATCGCAATGCTAAAAGGATTGGAAAACACAAGAACAAAATGACACAAGGTAAGACATAAAACAAATCGCTTCGTAGAATAAACCACAAAGCAACAAAGAGTAAGACTAACACCGGGACCACCGCCTTAGAATGGTCAGTAGAATAAACCACCGTGGGGTTTAAAGCACATTTAAGGCCAGCCAACTTCACCCTGGGTCCCGATGCCATTCTTAATCACAACTAGTAAAACAGAAAGCAAAATGGGCAGCTGTTGAAGTGACCTAAATGCTAGCACAACAACACAACTAGTAAAACAGAAAGCAAAGTGGGCAGCTATTGAAGACGGTGGCCACAATGCTAGCATCACAACACGTGATAAGGGAAACACAGAAAACAATGCGGGAACCACAAAACTACAAAGAATAAGAACAACACCAGGACCCACAAGTGACGCTTTGAAACCCACCAGTGACCTTAAGATAAGGTCACTGAACCCACAAATCGAACTTTCTCAGTTATTTGTTTGTTTGTTTATTTATTTAAAAGTTTTCCAACAATCTTCGATGCACAATCAATTTCTTTGCTATACAGTTCTTTCAAATACAGAAAAAAACTAGAGCTGTCAAAGGATCTGAGTATAGCCCCGCTGCAGCGCTATCAGAGGAGAAATACCCATAGTGTTGAAATATTTTTGATTTATGCTTACCAGATACATCACTGTTGGACATGGTAACATGGCAAGGTAAAAACTATCAAGGGATTTAATGAGCTATGGGCCCTGGTCCTGATTGTGGAAAACCTATCAAAGGATGTAACTCCAAGAGTTATAGGCCCTTGGCCCTGATTCTGGGATACACGATACAACAGCGCCATGTGTGTACACAGTTTCAACTTTAGAGCTTTCATATCTCCTGAGGAATCTGTAATGATTTTTTTTTTCAATTATTGCAAATTGTAAAACTTAGCAAGAGATTGAACTCCAAGAGTTATGGGCAAATGGCCCTGATTCTGGTGTACATAATACATCAGCCCACTGTCCATGTGTGTACCAAGTTTAAACTTTACAGTTTTCATAGTTCCTGGGAAATTTATAACGAACATTTTCATTGATTGTAAATTGTAAAACCTATCAATTTTTTTATTAATGGCAAATTGTAAAACATATCACGGGATTTAACTCTAAAAATTATGAGGCCTAGGCCCTGATTCCGGTATAAACAATACATAAACCCATTCGCCATGTGTGTAGCACGTTTCAACTTTGTAACCCTTACAGTTCTTGAGAGAAAAAAAAGACAATATTTTTCATTAATGGCAAATTGTAAAACATATGAAGGGATATAACCCCAAGAGGACAAGGCAAATCCACTATAGCTCAAATCGGGGCTATAAATATTATATACGGCTAACTGAATCTGTATCAGAAACATTAAAGTATATATATATAATGTTCGAAGTGTTCTCGACAGACATATGAGGAACCAACCAAAATAATTTGAACAAATTTGATAGCCATTCACCTATGGAACATTTGTACAATTTTTTTGAAATAAGACCATAGGTTGTGCAGAAGAAGAACTGTCAAGTTACTCTACCTAATTCCGTATATAATGAAAAGTAACCACGCCAACTGGAAGCATATTTTGAGACAGAACAGAATTCTTTTAACAAGATTTAAAGACCTTCTACTGAAGAAACATTTCTGTGAAAAAAAAAAAAAATCCTACCAGCCCGTACCAGGTGTGGTTGCTATAGCAACAAGAGGGATAACTCTCAGTACTCCAGCTATGATTTTAGGGCAGAGGGGTACTGGGAGGGCACTTTTGCGCGTGCGGGCAAAAAAATAGGGCACTTTTTTTTCTTTGAAATGGTCAATTATCAGTACATTATGATCTATAGTGTACTGTGCAATTCAGCCTCATGTAACATAGATCTATTACTTTATTTTTGATCTAAGAAACAGTAAGGGTAATAGAGAAATAAATTAAATGGGGTCTTACAATTTATATTTTTCATTTAGGACTGAACTTTGGGATTACCCCTCTTCCATGAGAGAAAATTCTGTGTATCAGAATAGTAGCAGACACTTATTTTTTTTCCTTTGTAAAATGTCGACATTTCACGTGAATAGTTTGGCGTAGAATAGTTAGAGTGTGTCAATATTTGGATGACTGATTGTTCAGATCTTTTAAGCTACAAGAAACTGGTTCACATAGAATGACCATTTAGCCACACAATATATTTATATTGTATCAATTAAATTTCAATTTTTATCGAGTTGTAGATCCTTTTCCTACCAAGTGCTCTAATCTAAACAGATAATCACATTAAATATTACATTTCTACCTTTTTTTTGTGTAATTTATTAAATGCTTATTATTATCTTTTCTCTCTGATGTTCAAGACTTAGTATTAAACTTGGAATTAAATCTCATAATAGTTGAGCCTCTGTATTACTATTCAAGGGGGATAACTAGGAAAATTCTGCATCCGTCAGAAAACGGAGAAAGTGAATTCAGAACAAGAAAACTTCAGCAAACAACATCGCAATCTCTCTCTCTCTCTCTCTCTCTCTCTCTCTCTCTCTCTCTCTCTCTCTTGATCGTTTAACTAACTGTTTGCAATATTACTACATAATTTAATTGGAATGGATTATCTAATTGTAAAGATGAATTGGTTAAACAACAATAGTGATCTAGCTTAATTTCACGGTGACTGAACGCACCATACTTAAAATAGCCGAAAAATAACGGTCTCTATTCATAAACTTTGAACAATCATTCGGCCCTCCAACACACTGACTTTTCAGACGTGGGAAAAACGTGACCAAATGACTAGGCGCACAGAGTTTGTTACTATTTCTAGCTCCGCTTCAGGTAGGATGTTTTAGAATATCTCGATTTATACCTGATGAATTGTTTTCAAATAAAGCACAGTTCGCGGGAAAATCAAGCTCTTTCTTGTGGTGTCAGTGCTATTCTGCAATCTGGTCTGATTCTCGAGAACATTCGGAGAATGTTTTTCATCAAAATTCATGTACATTGTTCCGGTGACCCAGATTGACAGCAAAAACATTCTTCGAATGTTCTCGAGAATTAGACCAGATCGCAGAATAGTGCTTACACCACCAGAAAGACCTTGATTTTCCGCGTACTCTGCGCTTTATTTGAACAAATTCCATTCGGTATGAGGAGATATTCTAAAAAATCCTACCTGATGCGGAGGCTAAAAATAGTAATATTTCTTCTTCGTGTCGTTTACGCTCCGACACAATAGGCCGCTTACACCGTGAATAAATAAAAGGGGTGTTCAAAAAATCTATTACCTAGTTAAGAATGGACAATATTATTTATGTTGCCAATATTTCTACCAAGCTTAAGGCATAGTTCCTGTTTATTTATTATATAAAATTAAACCATGCAATTTTACATCCCTTTTGCACATAATACAAGGCACATGATAATTCTGTATATTATAGACACAGTGGAGAGAAGTAAACTTGAACGTCCCTTGTTCGCTTAGCGTTTTGGGCCGCTTATATCAACATGTTACACTGTACAGAATTAGAAGCTCGTCTATAATCATTTATTTCATTGCAACTATTTTATTGGTATTATTTAAATTATAGGTATTTTCGTCCATTGTTTAACATCTGCATTGACATACTGTACAACTTTAAATAGATAAATGTCATAATTAAGTGAAGTCAAACATCGGTAAAATCTATACGTACCCCTACTTATTCACAGAAGTTTACACATTTTTAACCAATCGCAAATTACTATTTATTCATTCGGGACTAATACCAATAAGTATGTCAAAAGCCAGCTTATACAGCTACGCCGAAAAATAACAACCCTTAAACATTTGTTTTCTTGAGCTATTGGAAGGGTTTAGTAGGAACTGAAAAAACGAATTCGAATCATCCACGGTAAACGAGCCATCCGGGTTCGAGCCATTAAGGTTATACTGTATATGATCGGACTTTATACAGATGTAGTTTGTCAGAAAGTTACTCTGTACACTGCTAAGTGGTCAGTACATAATTGTACACTACAAAGTACATTTATATTTCCGCACGAATTTACTTTGCTTTCAACATCCTTTTTGGCTTGGCTTTATTATTCTTCATGAAAACAATGATTTATAATTGACAATATCTTATCAGGAACTATTCGTCCTTTCTGTTTCTCTACTTTGATTTCAAATATTTACCGAAAATCAACTTTATGGCCGAAAATTGGTCTGACCTATACAATATCTGTAGTAACTGGATGTTTAGAAAAAAAATATTGCAAAATATTTTTTGGTTTTATTTATGGATTTAAAATTACTGATGCTCCAAAGCAATATTGTGGAAATTTTAGAAAATTTGAACTACAGCAACCTTTTGAAACCCTGTCCCAAGCTTACCTACCCTACCAATTTCTGCATATTTTGCAGCCATTTTACTGTAAGGGGGGCGGGAAAGAGAAAATATTCGATTCTTTAAACCAATTCATCAAATAAAACGTTTTTAGTATATACGTAATTACGACAAATCGTTTTACACCAAATCATTACAAAAGTTTGCAAATTTACTTCTTCGGTGAAAAGCGCCAGGCAAAAAAAAAAAAAAAAAAAAAAAAAAAAAAAAGACTTTCCGAGTGATGTCGAAAGGACAGTGGTTACTTGCCTTTCCAATGCGGCTCCTCTATCGATGCTCTTCTTTATTTCTGTGTCGGTTATTGCAATTTTGCGGTTGTGTCTTGTGATTGTTTGTTCATCATCTTTTCTTCATTCGGTGCCGCGGGAAGGCTGTATGTAATGATTTTGGCTTTTCCAGGGTAACTTAGTTTTGATCTCAATGTCAGACAATGTACCGTCGGACATGTGAATCCAGCGAAGATTCCAATCACTCTGCGCATACACACAGTCTCATCAGAATAATACTGGCGCAAATGTGGATAGCCAAGGATGCAAAGTTTTTATCATGGGGCCAAGGAAGACTCAAATTAGACTGCGCGTATGAGTCTTCGTTTGGTGATCACATCAGAAGGAACGTTTCCTCACGTTGCGGATCTTTAATATATTTACAACAGGTTATAGTGAAAGGTATGGTGGAGAGAGGTTGCGGCGGCGCCGTGTTATGATATCTAGTATATCGGGTATTAGAGGTCTTGAGAACCGAATCGTTTATGGTAGCACAAAAGGGGCGTTGGAGCAGCTGACTAGATTTCTTGCTCTTGAATTTGGACCTCATCAGGTAGCGATGCCAATATTTTGCAGTTCCTCATCGAGTATCTATACTATCCAATGTCTATACTATACACACAGTTCAAACCAAGAAAGTAGAGCATTCGTCAGTTGCATTCATTGTTATGTATATAGTTGGAAATGTGATAAAGGGTTTAGGGGAAGAGTACGTTATACACTGTTTGTACTTAGTTAAAATAATAAGAGCAATATTTACCAAATATAATATTTGCAGGTGCGTAAACTATTTCAGTGTCTATGCCTTTTTTCTCAAAGGAATAGGTGGCTTTGATTCCTGAAACAATTGAACTGACAGTTCATAAATAGCAAATTTATATATGCAATGAAACCAAGCTCTGATTTTTGTTCTTTTATTATGTGTTCGATGTTTAGACGGACAACCTTTATACACTGTGTATACTGGCTTCACAAGAGTTTGTATCTACTGGACTGCATTCAGAACTGCAAAGTGACAGCGAATGTTTGGCTCTGGATCCCTGTACCGATGAGCACCAACAGAGCAGGGATCCAGGTCAAACGCACATTTGAACGTAGCACTTTTTATCCAGCGGTCACAGTAATATTACGCATATCTTTTCCAGATAAGAGTAAACAATATAAACCCCTGGCCTGGTAATGACAGAGTTGGAAAAAAGAGCCGAATGGAACATGCCAGAAAACGCAGCAAGAATTTTAAACAGAATACCAGTCGAACACATTGCAGGTTTGTTCTTGTATTTGTTACTAGGTCAAGCTAAATATTTTATCGCCCGTAAGGTGAATGCGCTAATTAAGATTATGTTGCTCATGTCATCAGTCACATCACTGCCTTTCTAGCAGTTCTTCTTCTTTGTTCTTGCGCCGGTGGCTACATGCATAACTTTTGTTTTGTTATTGTTTGCTTATCATCTCTCCTTTATGTGCCTCTAGAAGCTTGTGCTACGTGATTGTGACATTTGCATTCTGTGGCGTCTTATCTTGGTCTGCAATGTTTGCCAATATTCAAAATGTCCCCGTCCAGGTTTTACAGATAACCCTCTATCAACAGAACTCTGACGTCATAGCTACAAATAAAAGTAAAAAAGGATTGCCTTTGGAAACAAAGAACACACAAAATACAAAAATCGGAGACTCGGTTTGATTAAGTCTCTTCATATGCAACACTGTGGTTTGTGAGGCTGCATACGCTCTCCCCCCCCCCCCCCGCCCCCCTCCCCCACCTAGCGCCGGCTTAAGCGATATTTGATTTTCAAAATAACCAGGATGAGCTCAATGATCCAAAGGAAATTAAAATCTAACCACACGGCACAACACCAGCTACAGTAAAGAAAAAAGAAGTAAAAAAGAATAAAAAGAATAGCGTGGCTATAAATAACGGTTACCTGAATTTCGTCTATCGTGCGGCTTGATTACATTGGCCAATGATAATCACAAAGACAACTACCTAAAGGAAATTTTGGCGTTTGTATACTATGGATCAATCATTATCAATATACCCAAAACTGATGATTGTCGCACGTCAGAGAAAACATAACCTGCGGATATGTGCGCCCAGCAAAATTTAAGGTCAGCCTGCTCGTTCGCGCAGTCTGATCAGAATTTTCGCTGGGCGCGTTTCGGATAGCGAAGAATGCAAAGTTTCTTATGCTGACAATGAAGACCGCTCAGACTGCGAGGATGTGCAAGCTGAATTAAGCCTTTGTTGGGTACACATGTCAGAAGATATGTCGCCTGACGTTGTGGTTAATATTGTTATTTGAATCGGTTTTTCTAACAACATAGTTTGAAGACATGGTGAACGCAACTCTATTTCGACTGAGTGAAAAGGTTCCATGATCAACGGTGTTATCATGCTGGTAGATGGTGGAATAATTGCTACGCTATAGAGGCTGTTTTGAAGCAACCAAAGGGACCACTGACACACCACACTACTTACCATCTTTACGCTTAAAATTCAAATACTTAAACACGTGACCTTACTTACCCTAAAAGTTGACGGTTGCCATTGGACTACCTGCTGAGGCTAAGTCACAGTCTAAATCCTGATCAAACTACTTATTTAGATCTAGATATGTATTGTTGTCTCTGGTATATTCGTATATCCGTCTGTACATAACGTGAAGAACCTTGGTGTTGGTCATATTTTAGTTACAGTAATTTTGTAGCAAAAAGGCTCAATAATTAAATTTTCTGTGAACTGACATTGAAAACTATCCTGAAGGTTTCAGTGCTGTGACTCTTATAATTAATGAGAAAGTCCTTATCTCTATTCAAGTTTTCACTAAGGAACCTTTTTGTTTGTCACTTACTCTGTCCATGTCAAAGTATTATGATATCTTTAGTCATGGCTCACGATATAAAACTATTGAGAATTATGTAATTTCTGCGAAGTGTCCCTGTTTTAGTTTTTATATGTGCTATTCTGTATGCTTGCTACATCTTATCAGTTTTTGATACTTTTTAAGGTTTTAGGAAAGTTATTTAAAAAAAAAAAAAATGTATGTGTTGACTTTTTGCTGCTTAATATAGAAGAGACCGTTTCCAAATTATGTCAAACGGGTATTGTTACAGTTTATAGATTGAGTAATTTCCTTTAAATTGCTTTTTATGAGATATTTTAATTTGAAGTTTACGTGTTTAACGTTGTTTTTGTAAGAACTGTTTATTTAATGCATATTTTGGTCATGAAATTGTTACTTCTACTGGATTATTCCATTAACCTTCTAGGGTTGGCAGGTAGTACTATATGCGTATAAAAGCCAGTTTGTGGGTTGTTTTGATAGCCAATAACAGTTTGCTTTACTCTCTAAATCTAGACCTTGGGTCGGTAATAGACCCCCTCCCCGCCAGGGGGAATTTTGTACACTATAATTTTCTGAAACTACATTATATAAGAAACAAAATGACACATGTTAGCCCTCTGGCGCTTGGGGCGTAAATACCAAAGTATCCATATTCTTGCTTACTAGCATGCTATTTGTCACCAATGCAAGTTGTTTTATAGAGACAGGCATCTCAGTATGTTGAGCTGTCAATGACTTGTTTCATAACTTACATACATTACTAAAAATCATAAACGTCATATATATGCTTCCTTAATCCAACGTTTCGGGCGATTATGACCAGTCAGTGACTAGAAATTTAATCTAATGCTGTTTTAGCTAAACACTATTTGTCCTCGTTTGTACATCAAGACATAAAAACAAACTTGCTTGAGTAGGCAAATGACAAATGGAATGATAATTATTTTAAACACTCTAAACTTCTTTTTCTGAAAAGTATCTTTATTTCAAACTTCTTAACATCTTATTTGCTGTGGTTGCATTTAGTACGATGTATTAAACTATTATGATTATGATTGGTTAAATGCATTATATACTTTTGAATAAATGCTTTTTCTTATATTCTTAATGTTACATAAGTTACTTTTTAAGTGATACTTTATCTACATTGTTTAAAATGGATGTTGATACTTTGTACAAAAAAGTGCATAGAAATCAGCTCTATAATTATTTTAATAACAAACATAGTAAATTATTTCTCAGACAGGGTTATAGTTTGGTGAATTAAGTGAAGGAAAATTCTCACCAATCTCCTGTTGGTGTATCTGATTGATAATTTTATGTTTAAAGTTGTAACATGCACCCTATAACAAATACAGAAGTATCCCCTTGTTCATAATACTTACATAATGTCAACTTTTTATTGCTGATGTTTTATGCATAAATTCGATTCTCTAAAGCTTAAATCGATCCAGACTTCCAGAAATATTGCACGCTTAATACTTTAAATACTGTTACACAAGTTACATGTCCGTTTAATTGCTATGCTATCAGAACATTGTTTCCTATAGACAGTGTTTGCAGGAGAAATCGCTTCAGTAAAGCTTCATCAATGAAAATACTGTATACTTTCCTTATATCAACTTAAAATCATTAATAAAATGAAAACAAACATTCTGAGGGCACAAATTATTCAGAGAACTATTTCATTATTTGAGTTACATAAAAATGCAATGGTAATCATGCTAATAATAACATCACACATATATCAACACTACACTGCAATTTTAAGTCATCTCTAAGATGCAGTATGCACACTCTAGCACTTCTCTGTTACCACAGTGTATAAAATAGAACATTTTATGTTGGCTGGAAGACCGTTTGTTTTAATTAAATCTGTCTATTGTGACACACCATGTAAATAACACATATTGATCAGTCATACATAATAAAATTTGATGACAAACACATTACATAAATGATTAATGTTGTTTATCATCTATATAGTGATACAAAAAGGATTTTTTATATAAGATTATACAAAAGCCTTGTTATAACTTATTTTGGAAATAAATAATAAGAATAACACACAACAATATCAAGCTTAACGATTTCCATTCTCCTTGTTACTTTACAATGAAGCTTAAAAACATGCACTTAATTGTCAGAATGGTGATAGTATAAAATAACTGACAGGATTGGTTGTGTCTCTGAGCCTTATATGGCTTACACCAGAGTCTAAATTAGATTTAGCTTCCAAGAAACTATAATGAGAGATATGAAAAAAAAAACAAAAAACAAAAAACAAAAACAAAAACAACAAAAAAAAAAAAAAAAAAAAAAAAACACACAAAACATTCTGTCCCTACCCTAGATTATTTTGATGCCAAGATACGATAAGGTATTTTATTGTCATCTTTTATTTGCTAACAGACATCGTCATTTACCTGATATGTCTGGTAATGTATATAACACAACTGTAACTGCTATTCTTAATCTCAGACACCTTGCATATCTCCATTTACATTTTTACAAGTTTTATTATGCTTCTAAAGACAGACCTACTGAAAGAAGACAAAACGATTTTTCATAACTATTATTAAAGTCCCATGTTCTTTAAGGCCGTATTCCTTCTGCCCAGAGACTGATCAGTCTTCAAATTTACATATATGAGACAGACTCTGGTGCTTAGAGTACAACTTCTGCTGCTCAGAAAACATATTCTGACACAAAGAATAGCTTTTCTAGACCCTTTCAGAGAGTTTATTTAAAAGCCATATGTATACTGACTATAGCTAATTATATCCGACAATATTGATCTTATTTTTTGTTCATTTGTTTTAGCTAGGCCCTGGTAGTTTATGTTATAATAAGAAAATGTCAGATATATGCATGAAACAGATAAAAATCAAGTACCATACCTTCTTGTTTTCAATACAAAAGTAGAATTAATCTCTTAAAGGTATTAAAGCACTAAATTGCTTTAATATATACTTAATTTCATTAATTTCATTGTGATATGTATGTTTCAAAACTTGCCTAATGTTACACAGTTACCTTTAATGATTAGTATATTCTGTATATTTAAGCAACACTGTTTTGTTTAAGAGAAATCATATTACTGAAAGGCAATGTGTTATATGATTAATTTTGTTATCCTAATGTATTTAAGCCGCAGTTTGAAAAAACTAACAATTGACTTGTGGATCTGGCGAAGACTCAGATCAACCTGGTTGTTCAGTCAGATAGGTCTTTGCAGTCTGCATGAAGAAAGCTGAGATCTATTTCTATTCACTGAGCACACAGAGACGACAATGACCAGTTATCGCTGTATTCACAGGCCCTATATGTCCTGCAGCAGCTTATGATAATGATAAACATTTTGTTTTGATCCGTACTACATGTAAATGCTATCTGGTATTTAATGCATGCAATTCTTGGCTTGAGACAATGGTTGCACCAATACTGTTGAATCAGAAATAATATTTTATGTTACATAGATTAAACATGTAACAAAAGACGTTGTGGTCAACTGCATAAAGTGCCATGTTTTTTTTTTTAATTTTTATCGAAGGTAATAAATAAACATCATAGACAAAAATTAATGTAGCAAGCTATACTTTTGAAATTCTTTTTTTACCAATTAATTTTTCAAATTAATATGCATTGGTTTACTTACCTTCAGAAAAATAAATTATCTACGTAACACATCTGAAAATATAACAGACTAAATAATGTGAAAGTGTCATTTTTTTATCCTTTTATACTGAAAAATTTTATAAACTGAGTATTAATTCAAGGGGTAAAAGTATAGGTAAAGATCTTTACAAAGAGAAAGACCCCTTAAAATTAAGACATTGAGGTGTTACTTATGTTACCACGGATAAATTATTAAACAAAGTCATGTGAGGGTCTGACATATAACTCATCTGTAGATCGTATTTTATTCAGATATAAAGACATTATGAGCATTTGCCGTAAATTGAAAAGTACAGGACAGTATTCAGTATTTTGTGTAAAAGTGGCCTAGATGCAGATAACACCTTTACTGTTAACAGTATAAAATGTATGTTACAACTGATAGAGACTATCGGCATTAAATTTGCAGTTTCTAGAATGCTTACAAAACTTCTAAATGATACAAAACAGATGCACTAAATACTAATGAAGATTGCCATACAGAAAACCACCAAACCCCACAATATGGATATATTTTAGATGTTACCTATGTTACTATAGGCAGAATGATATGGCAGAGACATGTTTTAATGTATCTTAGTATCACATATTACTAAGATATAATGCTAAAATAAGAATTCACTTTATTTATACAACTTCTAGGCTGCATTTGATGTGATATTATGTGAAAATGATTTTTTCAATGTTACATTTCACAGTGGGGTAACTTTGCTTAACAGCCAATAACTTACAAAGTATAAAAGAAATAATTTTAGCAGCTTTGGAAAGCATATTAAAATACCTTATTAGAAATTAATATCTTAAGGCCACAGAAGCAAAGAACAATTTATGAAAATGAACTATATGTTAAAATATTCATTTCTAAAGGGTACATTGAAAATGTAACGTGCGTAACGCCATGTAAGGCCAAAAAGAAGTTTCAAACACCACATTTTGTAGCTAGTGAACTGTTCTTTGGCTTCATATATTTAGGTTGAACATATACTTAGTTTTGCTCCAATTCTCATAGCTTTAGTAATTTCCTATGTACATTTTGTATTGTACATTTTGTAAGGGTTACGAATGTAACAGGCTGTTACTTGGTAACGCCCCCATCAGCAGATGGCTAACATGCTGCAAAATACTTGCAAGATAATAGGCTTTAAGAAAACCTGGTCTACAAAATTCCCCCTGGCCAGCGGCTTACCTTGTCTGCAAGAGTATTGCTACCTAACCATTTGATTGTCACCTAAATTCTTTATTAGCTGTCTTCTTTGTCACGTCTGTGAGTTTATCACCAGCCTCATTAATAGTGTAGGCCGCTGTGTCGTCTTTTGGGCTCCCGTGTGCAAATCTTTTAAAATTGATCCAAATACATTTTCAGCGTTACATATATCTGGTCTTTCAGACAAAATATGCTCCCAAGTTTTCTATTTAGAATTGACGTCACAATGTATGCTACCATCATTTACGCACACAATACCTGTAGAAGGAGATAACTAACGATGTCTGAATTAGATATGCGACTAATTTAGCCTTATTAAAATTGCATATCATGGACGAGACTTTTTCGCACGAATGGGAAATTGCTCCATGGGGCTAAATGAATGAAAACCAAACCAGACAGACTACTTGAAATATCATCGTAACGGCAACCCAAGGTAATATATTGCACCAAGATCATATCTTAGTCTACATTCAATATAAATCAAACTATGAGGTACCAAATAAAAGAATAGGCCGTGATCTTTAAACTATGAGGTAACAAATAAAAGAACAGGCACTGGTCTTTAGTATAGTCTGAAAATATACAAATAAGTTTATTTGCATATGCAAAACTATCAATAATACTTTTTGTATGCGAAAAAAAAAGTCAATAAAATACAGGACAAATTTATCATATCTCAGTCTTTGGCCAATATATTTTAACCAAAATGTACGATTAGACATTGACGTATTGCTTCTACCCCATATACAAATATACAAATTAGCTCATTTGCATCTGCATGAATATTAATTAATTCTTATGTTTTGCCAAAAAACGTCAGTAAAATACAAAACAAATAAATCTTTTCCCAGTGTGTGGTCAAAACTGATTAAACAAATGTGCAAGATAAGAGCTCAGGATAAGTTATTGTGATCACTTGCCGTCCGTCGTCCATCGTCATCCGTCCGTCTGTCGTCCGTCCGTCCACACCTTTGAACGACTTCTTTTCTGAAACCCCTGGACTATTTTTCTTCAAATTTCACGTGGAACCTTCTGTTATGGGGGATTGAAAATTTGTTCAAATTGTATAGGTCCGTGAATCAAGATGGCCATCATGCCCATATATGGTAAAAACACTTAAAATCTTCTTCAATACCGAGAAAGATTTTGGGCTGAATCTTGGTATATAGCATTGAGGACTCAAGGTCTACTAGGTTTGTTCAAATGATGAACGTGGGTTGACCTTTGGTTTTTTTACGGCAAAGTAAAATTTGCGTCCCTATACATTTATATGGGGAAAATGCTGAAAAGTCATATCCTCAAACTGTATTAAAAGCTAATGGCAGGAACTTACAATGTATGATTAAAGTAATAAAACTTTTTTTACAATTAAAATTTTGTCTCCTGAGAGTTATCTGCCCTTGCCCCTGGGCTATATAAAAATCTAAAATTGTATTATTTTTAAATGTCTTCTTGTCTGAAATTGCATGAGCAATTTTTACCAGATGATACATAGGGCCTTCTGTCGAAAGGGAATTGACAATTTGTTCTAATGGTTTCGCGGCACCATGCCTATATATGGTAAAAACCCTTAAACATCTTCTTCTCCAGCCCCAAGAAAACTTTGAGGCTGAATCTTGGTATAAAACATTGCGGACTCAAGGTCTACCAGGTTTTTTTTCAAATGGTGACCGTAGGTTGACTTTTGACCTTTAAACGGCAAGGACAAATTTGCGTCTTTATACATTAATATGGGGAAAATGTCGAAAAGTCATTTTCTCAAAATGTATTAATGACTAACGGTTGAAATTTCCAGTGTATGATGAAAGTAGCAAAACTTATTAGTTACAATCAAAATTTTGTCCCCTGAGGTGTTATCTTCCCTTGAGCCTGGGCTTTGCTCCAGGTCAGCTTATGCCATGGTCTGTTGTCCGTCGTCTGTCCGTCGTCCGTCGTTAGCTTTTCACATTTTCGACATCTCCTCCAGAACCATTAGTGTGATTGAGCTGAAACGTAATGGAAGGCATTATGACAATATGGAGATTCAGAATTGCTAAAATCGTTCCGTTCCGATGTCCAAGAAGGCCGCTATAGCGGCCGTCTTGGAATTCTACAAGTTTGTAAAACTTCTCCTTCCATACCGGAAGTCTGATTGAGCTAAAACTTGATGCGTGGCATCACAGTGACACAGACATTCAGAATTGCTAAAATCGTTCCGTTCCGTTATCCAAGATGGCCGCTATGGCGACCATCTTGAAATTCTTCAAACGACATCTCCTCCCAAACCGTAAGTCGGATTGAGCCAAAACTTGATGGGAGGCATCACAGTGACACAGAGATACAGAATTGCTAAAATTGTTCCGTTCTCATGTACAAGATGGCCACCATAGCGCCATCTTGAAATTCTTCACACGATATCTCCTCCCAAACCAGAAGTCAGATTGAGCTGAAATATGATTGGAGATATCGGAGTGACATGGAGATTCAGAATTGCTAAAATCGACCCGTTCCGATGTCCAAGATGGCCGCCATTGCGGCAATCTTGAAACTATTCAAACAACACCGCCTCTCAAACAGTAAGTTGGATTGACCCAAAAACTTGATGGGAAGCATCACAGTGACACAGAGAGATTCAGAATTGCTAAAATCGTTCCGTTCCGATATCCAAGATGGACTGCACGGAGGCCATCTTGAAATTCTTCAAACGACATCTCCTCCCAAACCAGAAGTCAGATTGAGCCGAAACTTGATGGGAGGCATTGGAGCATTATAGAGATTCAGAATTGCTAAAATCGTACCGTCCAATATCCATGTGGCCGCCAAAAACTTGATCGGAGCGGCATAGAGATTCAGGATTTTTAAAATTGTTCTGTTCCGATTTCCAATATTGCCGCCATCTTGAAATTCTTCAAACCACATATCCTCCCAAACCATAACTTGGATTAAACCGAAATGTAATGGGAAGTACCGGAGTGACATAGAGATTCAGAATTGTTGAAATCATTGTGTTTGGCTATTCGGCCATGTTGAAAATCTTGAAACCACATCTGCTCCCGAATCCTAAAGCAGATTGAGCCCAAACTTGGTGTGAGGCATTGGGGCCACATTGAAATTGAGAATTGCTAAAATCATTCCTTTCCGATATCTAAGATGGTCGCTATGTCAGCCATCTTGAAATTCTTAAAACCATATCTTTTCGGCCATCTTGAAAGTCTCCAATCGTTATCTTCCGAACAGTAAGTCGGATGAAGCGGAAACCTGGTGGAAGGTATCAGGGCAGCATGAAGATTTAGAAGTGCTAAAATGATTTCGTTCTGATATTCAAAATGGCCACCATGGCAGTCATCTTGAAAATCTTCAAATCACATCTGCTACCGAAGGGTAAGTGCGATTAAGCTTAAACATGATAAAATTCATTGGAGTGTTATGGAAATTTAGAATTGCTAAAATCGTTCTGTTACCGGGAAATGTCCAAGAATGCCGCCATCTTGAAATTCTTCAAACTACAGCTCCTCCCAAACAGTAAGTCAGGTTGAGCCGAAACTTGATGGGATGCATTGGGATGACATAGAGATTCAGAATTGCTGAATCGTTCAGTTCCAGTATCCAAGATGACGGCCATTTAGACAATCTTGAAACTCTTCAAACAATATCAGATTCTGAATTGCTAAAGACAATCTGATCTGATAGCCAAGAAGGCCACCATGGCATAATGTAACATATCATGATCAGCCTAATCCAGGCGAGCGATTTCTGGCCCACTTTGGATTCTAGTTTTTAAATGTCTTTTTCTCTGAAACCGTGTGAGCAAATTTCATCAGATAGCACATAGGACCTTCTGTCGAAAAGGTATTGACAATTTGTTCGAATGGTTTCGCGGCACTGAACAAAATGGCCGCCATGCCCATATATTGGCACTTAAAAATCTTCTTCTCCAGAACCAAGAATGCTTTGAGGCTAAATCTTGGTATATAGCACTATAGTCTCAAGGTCTACCAAGGGTCATATTGGTGCCACAGAATTTTAGGGATAAGCTCGGAAAAAAAGAAAGGTGCTGGGCCATTAAGTAGCTATGGAGCAAACAAGACCTGTAGAAATTGAGGATGTTTTACGAAATCTTTACTTTATTAATTCAACAGGGAAAATTAATAGGCCTCAAGGTATCCCACTTTTTTACTGGAATTTTTCTTTGAAATGCCTTTTTACGCTACTAAATACTGTTTGATGAGTGACAACAGTGTAGACCCTGATCATACGCCAGAGGGCGAGGCATTTTTGCCTTATTTGGCTCCTTCTTAGAGTCTGTCATAGAATGCATTGAAAAGGTTTGCACTATAGCCATATAAGGCAACAAGAGGACCATAAGGTCCTGATTGCTCCCCTGAGCTCTTTATGTGATTGCCATCTTTCGTGAAAAATGGCATTTAATAGTTGTTCGGGTTCGAAACATGTACCTAAGTACCGCCAGCACCATTTTCTACGGTACCCGGTACGGTATTTGACTACTGCTGAGCGCGAAAGAAAGCTGGTGGCAAGTTATTTCCGAAAATAAGCATACAGGTGTTAACCCTTGCCATGCTGAATAAATTAAGATGCCACCCTACTTCTCATTTACAACCATCATTTACAACCATCAGATTACTTGATCCAGGTTGTTGATACAAATTCAGGTACGGACCCTGTATCGCAGAACGCGGCGTCCACTGTTTGCAAATAGTACAACCATTTTCCTTTAGGAATGTCCATATCATTTAGCCTGACATACCTTAAAAATCAAAAATGGACTCTTCAAAAGTATAAAGAGTGGGAGAGATTATTCAGTTTTTAATGGGTTAAGTGACTACATAGGCTTCTTATGAGTCCACATAGGCTTCTTATGAAATATAATGGTAATTAGCCTAATAGGTAAAGGATTTTTAAAATATTCAACCGACCTGACCTTTGACCAAGACAACAAAAATACCCTGACCGTAAGCATTCTTAGGGATTGAAACCAATTGCATTTTCATATCACAGACTATAATAGTAACAGAAATATGCACTATTTCAGCTTAGCCTATTCAAAAGCGTATGGGACCATATTTGACCTTGCCGTTAAGTATGTCAGGGTCAACCAGGGTCATCATTTATATATACTTTTTAGAGCTGGAGTCTCAAATGCTTCATACCTATTTTCAAGGCAATAGGCGCAATTGTTCTGAAGAGGTATTTTTTTTAGGTTTTTATCTTGTGTGGGCATAGCGGCCATCTTGGTCATCTGATCTGGACTGCTTGAATGTCATTCTCTCATCTCACATAGGCTTTTTTCTAAATATAATTTTAATTAGTTTAACAGTTTGTAAGAAAAAAGGGCTTTCAATATATTTAACCGAGGGAACTTTTGGCTTACGTCACTAAATGACCTTGACCATTAGCATTCATAGGGGTTGACGTTGACCAGTTGTTTTGGAGAAGATATTTATGCTCCCGTCTGTCTATTCGAAGAATGATGGAAGGGCATTAAGTTTTACCACTGTCTGTTGGTCCGTGCTAAAAATACGTCCAAGCCAGAACTCTTTAAAAGTATGGGCTAAATCATATCGAGACAATGTGTCGCGAACAATTCGAGTCACTGGATTAACCATAGCGCCAGGTCAGGAGGCAAAGGAGGATACTTTAGGGACGTCTTTTCTATCTTCTAAAAAATATATTGAGTGCACTCATTAGAATCGCATCGATGATGCGATTCTAATTTCCCACAACATTCATTTATATTTTAAAATAAGAGGGCCAAGATGAACATGTATCGCTCACCTGATTACCAGGCAAGTTTCGAGACAGTTGGGCTTTCGGTTCAAGAGAAGAAGTTCAATATAGATTTTCAAGGTGGCAGCCATTGCGGCCACCTTGGACTTACAAAACGATTTTAACTATTTTTATCTACACGTCACCTCAATACTTCCAGTGAAGTTTCGAGTCAATTGACCTTATGGTTAAGGAGACGAAAATCGAAATAGTTTTTCAAGGTGGCGCCCTTGGCAGTCATCTTGGAATTCCAAGTAGAGAATTCTAGCTATTTTTTTTTATCTACAAATGGCCCCAATATTTTCTATCAAGTTTTTATTTCTATCAAGAGTCAGATAAGCTTTTGAGTCAAGAAGAAGATTTTTTAACTAGATTTGCATGATAGCAGCCGTGGCGTTCATCTTGGATTTCCGATCGAACGATTTTAGCCATTTTTAATCTATAAGTCACCCTGATACTTTCTACCAATTTACGTGTCAATCGGCCCTTCGCTTCGGGAGAAAAATTTCAAAATAGATTTTCAACATGGCGGCTATTGTGACCTTTAAGATTTGCGATCGGAACGCTTTTTGGTATTTTTGATTTACATGTCTTTTCGATACCTCCAGTTTGGAGTCAAGTGGCCTTTCCGTTCAAAATAGATTTTCAAGATGGCGACTCAGACAGTCATCTTGGATTACCAATCGGAAGAAGTTTAGCTATTTTTAAACTACAAGTCTTGCCAATACTTCCTACCAAGTTTCGAGTCAGTTGGCCTTTCGATACATGAGACGTTCAAAATGCTCGTAGATTTTCAAGATGGCTGCCATGTCGGCATTCTTGGATTTCCAGTCGGAACAATTTTAGCTACCTGTGATCTACAAGTTGCCCCAATACTTTCTACTGTGCTTCAAGTCAATTGACCTTTTCCATTCAAGAGGCAAAATTCAAAATAGAATTTCAAAAAAGGTAAGGGAAAAGTCCAGGGAGTGCCACAATCACAAACCGCAGTCCTTCCCAGACCCCAAGAGGAAGAGGAAACCGACAAATCGAAACAAGCACAAACAGAACAAACGTACAAAAAGCACTAAGATTAGCTCTCTCTCTCTTCCACAAGCGAGGTAATCGCAATAATAAAAGGACTTAAAAACACAATAACAAAATGACACACGGAAAGACATACAACAAATCGCCTCGTAGAATAAACCAAAAAGCTACAAAGAGTAAGACTAACACCGGGACCACCGCCTTAGAACGATCAGTAGAGCAACCACCGGGGGGGTTAAAGCACTTTTACAGCTAGCTGACTTCACCCTGGGTCCCGATGCTACTCTAAATACAGAAATACATAAAAATTCGGTTCGCATAAAGGCTCGCAACTCAGTCAATGCATCAAAGCGAAAACATAAAAATCAAATTAATCACTATAATAAACAAAGACGAGTACTCATGGCTAATTCTACTGTATGCCAGAGTAAATGAAAACCAATAGTTGAACCACGGCGGGCCAAGCCAAAGACATATCGTCAAGCCCAAACCCACTGGTTAAAGTTTTACGAAGAGGCCGTCATTGAGTCTGAGGCCCGAACCGCCGTCGTGCAATCAAAGAGTGAAGCATAGCCATCAACAATGATTAGGTTGACAACTAGGCATGCAGTCTGCCGCATAATATCCAGGCTATAGCCAATTCTTTTATACGGTTAATAAGTTTTCTGAATTGCTCCGAAAAGTTAGATTGACCTATATTGTTTCTAAATCTGTACACTAAGTCACCGTAAAATTCGGGTTCCGATATACCTTGTTGCAGAAGTGTTTTCAGACTGACGCTATATTTTTCTAACAAGGCACTGTGTCTGCGATAAAATTTCGAAAACGCCTTACGAAGTTTAAAATAACGATAGCCCTGCCTAAGAAGTTTGGCAGTAAGGGCTTTATTACGGTAGTTAAAGTCATTAAGATTTGAAGAAGCTCTGGCGAATCTTATAAGTTGAGATACCCCATATGAGGTACGCCGGGGGACATCGCCATCCAGAAAAAGGGAAATTGACTATATCAAAATCAAAATGGTCCCGTTTATCATAAATTTTGGTGGAAACTGTACCATTAGATATACTTAGATTCAAATCCAAAAAAGGTGCCTCGATATCGGAAGAATTTGCTCTATTTAATTGGAGTTCTATAGGGTATATCCGGTCCACCATTTGGTCAAAGTAAATATTGTCAATATTTAATAAATCGTCAAGGTATCTTGAAGTTGAATTGAAAACCTCAATAATGTCCGCCTGATTTTCACGTGAGAGAGACTTCATGAAATCTCTCTCATAACAAAAAAGAAACAAATCTGCAACAAGAGGAGCACAATTAGTTCCCATCGGAATACCAATAGTTTGTCTATAAAGTTTAGTTTCAAATTTAATAAAATATTATCCAAAAGATAAACAAGGGCATCACAGACTTTTTGACACGACCATAAATTGTGATTATTATATACATCAGAAGTGAAAAAAGCACATTCTTCGTTGCAAGCCAAATATTGGGTATTCTCCCGAATAAACGTTCGGTTAATTAAATCTATAAGTTTATCTTTTATAAGATGGTGAGGTAACGTAGTATACAGTGTAGAAAAATCATATGTAGACAATTTAGAAGCCTGAAAGTTTTTAGATTTAAATTTATTGAGAACATCATTAGAATTTTTAATTGACCAAAAATAGTTAATTCCGTCCCTTTCGTAAACAGTATCATAGTATCTAATCCAATGTTTTTTAACAGCAGTAAGGCATGAAGTTAACAGTTTGGACAAAACAGTAGTCGTACATGAACTAGAATTAGCAATGAAACGTGCTTTATAAGGTCGTTTATGAATTTTCGGTAACCAATATAACGTAGGAAGTCTGTCTGGCTTTTCTTTAATACTCACTATGAACTTAGCAGTAATATCGATAGAATGGGTATTGACAATAGATCTCTCGTCAGTAGAAATCCGTTAATATGTTTTGGTACTACCAAATTCTTGTTTGAAAGTATTGATATAATAAAGTCGTCACACAACAACAACATTATTAGCAGCTTTATCAGCTGGAGCCAAACGATACTTCCTATGAAATTCTTGGATACCTTGTTTCAAATATCGAAAAGATAATTTAGGCTTAGGAGGGAGAAGATCAAGGTTATTAGAGTAAAATAACACACGTTCATCAATGATCTTAAAAATCTTTAATTTCCAATTATTTAAAGCATTAGACTCAACATGCTCTCGTTTACACCAACGCGTACAATAATCATTTAAAGCACTGACAATTGTTTCCCGACATTTATTGAAATCAATGTGGGCTGGAATCTATATTTAGGTCCTTTTGAAATAACTGAACGGATTCGTGAATCAGTTATAATCTTCAAGTTACCAGTGACAATATGCACCGCTGGTTGATAACAAAATGTGGAATCTTTACAATCTCAAGAATCAGGGGAACTAGTTTCAATATCAAGATCAGAAACTAATTTATTGAAATTAAGTGTAGTATTACGATAGGTTTGTTATATTTATAACAAATAATAGGAGATTCCGTGTTTACGAAATATAAAGGTATAAATGATATAACATTATTATCTCGAAATATGCTAGGTAAATCTATGAATTCAATACCTTTATTAATGAATGGAATTTTGATGAAGTGTCTAATGTGGTTAATTTCAGAATCAATGTAAGGACGAAGAGCATGTTGAGTATAACATCTAGTAAGGAGAGCTGCTTCATACAAATCATGTTTTCTATCGTAAAATTTATTCGCATCATCATCATAACTTACGTAATGAAGAAACAGACAGTGAAGCTAGTTTAGAAAGCATTTGATGACAGAATATTTAAATCAAAAAGAGATAAAACAGTTTTATGTTTTCGTTTAAAATTGCCATTTTTATGGCGGCGGTACCCATCTTGGCTATGTTTGATTGGCGAGTCACCCTGATACTTCCTACCAAGTTTCGAGTCAAACAGCCTTTTGGTTCAGGATAAGTTCACCTTTTGGTTCAGGATAAGTTCAAAAATAGATTTTCAAGATGGCCGCCTATCTACCAAGTTTCGAGTCGATTGGCTTATCGGTTCAGGAGAAAAAGCTGAAAATAGATTATTTTTTGTCTATTTTAGCTCTGTCGGCCATTTTGTTCATTGGAGCAAAACCATTTTAGCAATTGTGGTAGAGAGTTACCTAGGCAACAGTCCTGTGAAGTTTGATTGAAACTGGCAAAGGAGTTTAGAAGGAGTAATGATTTAAAGTAAATTGTCGACGCCGCACGACATTCGACGGACATGACCGATCACAATTGCGAATCTTGAGCACTTCGAGCTCAGGTGAGCTAATAAGAAAATTTCTAAAAAAATATCCCAACTGTTCGCTTCCTTCAGCTGTCTATCAGTAAGGCAGCCATCGGTGTACGTCATTGAAGATTTATTGTACGTGGAGTATTGGTAACATGTTGCAACAAATTACATTTTAAGGTCTTTATTAGAGAGAGAAGTAATTCTGTAATAGCGGAAGCCCAAAACATCGGACTGGGATTCTTTTAGAAAAACGATTGACACAGAATGAGAATGAAGTAAGTGTTTATTTCACGTTTCAAACGCTCAAATGATTTTGGTAAGCCATATAGACCTTGATCAGATGTAGCAAGACGCGGTTGATCAGGGACTGCACTGCTATTAAACACGAGTGAAAGCACAGCATTGTAAAATACCACAACGCAGCAGACACATGACGTTTATACAACGTCAGATTAACGTCGAAGCAACGTACGTTGCATCGACGTTGTATAAACGTCATGTGCCTTTGTGCCGGTATTGATTAGACGTTGTGCTACCGTCATGTGCCTGTTGGGAATCATACATACTAAATAAAATACCGTATTTACCCTAAATTTCCACAGAATGTGTAGAATGTTGCGTCAGATTAACGTCTGCACTGTTTGACACTCATCTATCGCTGTCAAACACAAACAGTGAGAAAATGGACTTATGGAACTTGTAGGAAAATTCCTAACTTCGCACTAAAAGTTAATAACGCCATTAAAATATATAAGGAGTTGTTGACGTTTTTGCGCTATGGTGACGAAGTATGAGGTACTCAAATATTTAAAAGAGAAAAACGATGTTGACTAGGAATGAATTTGAGGTGTGAGGTCTTGATACATTGCATATAATTTGATGCAAAATTTGATCAAAATCGGACATCAAATAAGAAAGCATCAAGGTTTGAAAATATCAAAACTGCATATATTGGCTCCGCAGTATTAACTATTTAATGAGGCTTTATAATGTAAGAAATAGAAAGGAAGGCGATGATCAGGAATCGGTACAATTACCTAACACCTTCCGTCTAAGACACCAAAGGGAAAGAATGGCGCACTTAAAGCAACGGCACTACAATCCAAACACTACAAGCAGAAAGCCAAAAGGACAGTTTTTTCCCCAAAAACTGGCCAAACGCTATCCAAAATAAAAAATTTACCAGGACATACATGCAAAGACATAAAATGACAGAAATAGAAAACCACAGCAGAAGCACCGCCTAGGAACGGCCAGTTAAAAAGCTACTTGGGGGCTTATAGCCACAACCCTCACCCTTAGTTCTGCAATAAGTCAGTTCGCGCGAAGGGTTTCAGTGCAGAAATCTTCGAGAACATAAAAATCAAACAAATACAGAGATGAAACAGAATACAGAGATAAAATTAGACATCCAGAACCAAAATAAATAAGATTTGCAAGATTATTCAGCCTCTATAGTTGTATATATAATTTCTTCTCTAGTTTCCTTGAAGACCACATAAATTTCTTTTGGAAAAAAATTTCATTTAATATTTTGAAATCTTTAGAACCTCATTAAATATTCAAAATGGCGGCACACTCGATAATGGTTTTGAACTATTGAAACAATTTGTCCTCCTTAGTTTTTATTAGCTGGGCATATTAAGTCAATATTAAAGTAAAATTGTGCATTAAGTGATTAAGTGATACAAGCATGAGCTTTTGGTTGGACAATCAAATGAGGGCACTGTTAATAAAAAAGCCCGTTGGCCACTTAAAAATTCAAAGTTGCGACAATTTTCGAAGATGGACCGCATTTTTGTCCTTTTTAATCCTACGTTTCAATATAACATAAGAATTATATGCTATAAGTAGAAAATTTCATATGAGACTTTGGTCTGAATATAGTGGATAGTCATAGAAATGTTTTCAAGATATTTTTAACATTTTAGCCACTGCAATGATGGCGGTCGTTTTTTCAAGATGGCCGCCAATATGTTTACGTTTTCTGGCCTAAAATTTAAAGTATGTCATTTTTGGCAAGTTTAAAGTGAAAACGTACAACAGAGAAGATATTTTGAATACATTTAAGTCTTTTTTGATGTTCTGCTACCTTTAATCTACTTCTCGTTCTAAGATGGCTGCCATTTTCAAGATGGCGGCTATCTTCCAAAATGTCCGCCAGTTCTCAATATAGGGATTGTGTAATGGTTGTTAGAATTTATATGATTCCACGAGTTTTCTTATTCAAATCAGTCTGACGCATATGATTTTTTTTCTTCAAAGTTCTATCATTTCAACACAGAAAAGAGTGATTGTCAATTCACAACCAGTGCACACCGGTGACATAACAACTGCTGTGAAACTCAGCATGGGGTCCAGTATCGGGTGAAGAGGTTTCCGAAAAAATATATGCTTAGGAAATGCAAAGTGCCCCAGATGCTACCTAATGAACCACTTACACCTTCTCTGTTATGTTGTACCAGTTTGATACTGAATGGACAGGTTGGGCCAGTGTGGGAGAGCTGAGCCGAGCCACGGGTCTGTAGTTACCTGAATGCTGTACAGATCTCACGGAACTTACATGGTATTGGGTGGACGTATCCCATACCAGAATGCGCATAGCCCGTAGTCTGTTGGTAAAAGGATATTTGCTCGGCTTTAACCGTTATATAATGTCCTGTATGAATTTATCAATGTCTAAGCCAAAGACTTCAAATGCTGCCTCTGTCAGTCTGAGAAAAATGGTAAGAATTAAAATCCCTTCTCTTCCCTCATCATAGCCCAGAACAGGACGGCTATTCAAAGTTAGTCTCCCTTTTCTAAACTATCTGCCAGCTGTCTATGATGTATGGTAGGGGGTAGGGATATGGGTATTCAAGCAACTCTGAGGACCTGAAATGCTCAATACCACGAGAGTTTATGAATGTTATTTAGTAACCAAAATTTAGTGGGCAAGGAAATGAGCGGCTAGTGCTGAATGTGCTTCAGACAAAAGTTCGATAAGCCAGCCTTCTACATCAGCAGTGTTTTTTGTGTGTGATAAAGATGTAGTTTCGGACCAGACAAAAGGGAACACATGACTATGGCAGTAAATGTTAGGTTAAATATCCGTAATACTATACTTAATTTCAATAAATTAGTTTCTGATCTTGATATTGAAACTAGTTCCCCTGATTCTTAAGATTGTAAAGATTCTAAATTTTGTTATCAACCAGCGGGTCATATTGTCACTGGTAACTTGAAGATTATAACTGATTCACGAATCCGTTCAGTTATTTCAAAAGGACCTAAATATAGATTCCCAGCCCACATTGATTTCAATAAATGTCGGGAAACAATTGCTAGTGATTTAAATGATTATTGTACGCGTTAGTGTAAACAAGAGCATGTTGAGTCTAATGCTTTAAATAATTGGAAATTAAAGATTTTCAAGATCATTGATGAACGTGTGTTATTTTACTCTAATAACCTTGATCTTCTCCCTCCTAAGCCTAAATTATCTTTTCGATATTTGAAACAAGGTATCCAAGAATTTCATAGGAAGTATCTTTTGGCTCCAGCTGATAAAGCTGGTAATAATGTTGCTGTCGTGTGACGACTTTATTATATTAATACTCTAAAACAAGAACTTGGTAGTACCAAAAACATATGAACGGATTTCTACTGACGACAGATCTATTGTCAATACCCATTCTGTCGATATTACTGCTAAGTTTGCAGTGAGTATTAAAGAAAAGCCAGACAGACTTCCTACGTTATATTGGTTACCGAAACTTCATAAACGACCTTATAAAGCATGTTTCATTGCTAATTCTAGTTCATGTACGACTACTGTTTTGTCCATGCCTTACTGCTGTTAAAAAACATTGGATTAGATACTATGATACTGTTTACGAAAGGGACGGAATTAACTATTTTTGGTCAATTAAAAATTCTAATGATGTTCTCAATAAATTTAAATCTAAAAACTTTCAGGCTTCTAAATTGTCTACATATGATTTTTCTACACTGTATACTACGTTACCTCACCATCTTATAAAAGATAAACTTATAGATTTAATTAACCGAACGTTTATTCGGGAGAATACCCAATATTTGGCTTGCAACGAAGAATGTGCTTTTTTCACTTCTGATGTATATAATAATCACAATTTATGGTCGTGTCAAAAAGTCTGTGATGCCCTTGTTTATCTTTTGGATAATATTTTATTAGATTTGAAACTAAACTTTATAGACAAACTATTGGTATTCCGATGGGAACTAATTGTGCTCCTCTTGTTGCAGATTTGTTTCTTTTTTGTTATGAGAGAGATTTCATGAAGTCTCTCTCACGTGAAAATCAGGCGGACATTATTGAGGTTTTCAATTCAACTTCTAGATACCTTGACGATTTATTAAATATTGACAATATTTACTTTGACCAAATGGTGGACCGGATATACCCTACAGAACTCCAATTGAATAGAGCAAATTCTTCCGATATCGAGGCACCTTTTTTTGGATTTGAATCTAAGTATATCTAATGGTACAGTTTCCACCAAAATTTATGATAAACGGGACCATTTTGATTTTGATATAGTCAATTTCCCTTTTTCTGGATGGCGATGTCCCCCGGCGTACCTCATATGGGGTATCTCAACTTATAAGATTCGCCAGAGCTTCTTCAAATCTTAATGACTTTAACTACCGTAATAAAGCCCTTACTGCCAAACTTCTTAGGCAGGGCTATCGTTATTTTAAACTTCGTAAGGCGTTTTCGAAATTTTATCGCAGACACAGTGCCTTGTTAGAAAAATATAGCGTCAGTCTGAAAACACTTCTGCAACAAGGTATATCGGAACCCGAATTTTACGGTGACTTAGTGTACAGATTTAGAAAAAAATATAGGTCAATCTAACTTTTCGGAGCAATTCAGAACACTTATTAACCGTATAAAAGAATTGGCTATAGCCTGGATATTATGCGGCAGACTGCATGCCTAGTTGTCAACCTAATCATTGTTGATGGCTATGCTTCACTCTTTGATTGCACGACGGCGGTTCGGGCCTCAGACTCAATGACGGCCTCTTCGTAAAACTTTAACCAGTGGGTTTGGGCTTGACGATATGTCTTTGGCTTGGCCCGCCGTGGTTCAACTATTGGTTTTCATTTACTCTGGCATACAGTAGAATTAGCCATGAGTACTCGTCTTTGTTTATTATAGTGATTAATTTGATTTTTATGTTTTCGCTTTGATGCATTGACTGTGTTGGGAGCCTTTATGCGAACCGAATTTTTATGTATTTCTGTATTTAGAGTAGCATCGGGACCCAGGGTGAAGTCAGCTAGCTGTAAAAGTGCTTTAAACCCCCGGTGGTTGCTCTACTGACCGTTCTAAGGCGGTGGTCCCGGTGTTAGTCTGACTCTTTGTTGCTTTTTGGTTTATTCTACGAGGCGCTTTGTTGTATGTCTTTCCGTGTGTCATTTTGTTATTGTGTTTTTAAGTCCTTTTATTATTGCGATTACCTCGCTTGGGGAAGAGAGAGAGAGCTAATCTTAGTGCTTTTCGTACGTTCGTTCTGTTTGTGCTTGTTTCGATTTGTCGGTTTCCTCTTCCTCTTGGGGTCTGGGAAGGACTGCGGTTTGTGATTGTGGCACTCCCTGGACTTTTCTTACCTTTTTTGAAATTCTATTTTGAATTTTGCCTCTTGAATGGAAAAGGTCAATTGACTTGAAGCACAGTAGAAAGTATTGGGGCAACTTGTAGATCACAGGTAGCTAAAATTGTTCCGATTGGAAATCCAAGAATGCCGACATGGCAGCCATCTTGAAAATCTACGAGCATTTTGAACGTCTCATGTATCGAAAGGCCAACTGACTCGAAACTTGGTAGGAAGTATTGGCAAGACTTGTAGTTTAAAAATAGCTAACTTCTTCCGATTGGTAATCCAAGATGACTGTCTGAGTCGCCATCTTGAAAATCTATTTTGAACGGAAAGGCCACTTGACTCCAAACTTGAAGTATCGAAAAGACATGTAAATCAAAAATACCAAAAAGCGTTCCGATCACAAATCTTAAAGGTCACAATAGCCGCCATGTTGAAAATCTATTTTGAACTTTTTCTCCTGAAGCGAAGGGCCGATTGACACGTAAATTGGTAGAAAGTATCAGGGTGACTTATAGATTAAAAATGGCTAAAATCGTTCGATCGGAAATCCAAGATGGACGCCACGGCTGCTATCATGCAAATCTAGTTAAAAAAAATCTTCTCCTTGACTCAAAAGCTTATCTGACTCTTGATAGAAATAAAAACTTGATAGAAAATATTGGGGCCATTTGTAGATAAAAAATAGCTAGAATTCTCTACTTGGAATTCCAAGATGACTGCCATGGGCGCCACCTTGAAAAACTATTTCGATTTTCGTCTCCTTAACCAAAAGGTCAATTGACTCGAAACTTCACTGGAAGTATTGAGGTGACGTGTAGATAAAAATAGTTAAAATCGTTTTGTAAGTCCAAGGTGGCCGCCATGGCTGCCACCTTGAAAATCTATATTGAACTTCTTCTCTTGAACCGAAAGCCCAACTGTCTCGAAACTTGCCTGGTAATCAGGTGAGCGATACATGTTCATCTTGGCCCTCTTATTTTAAAATATAAATGAATGTTGTGGGAAATTAGAATCGCATCATCGATGCGATTCTAATGAGTGCACTCAATATATTTTTTTAGAAGATAGAAAAGACGTCCCTAAAGTATCCTCCTTTGCCTCCTGACCTGGCGCTATGGTTAATTCAGTGACTCGAATTGTTCGCGACACATTGTCTCGATATGAATTAGCCCATACGTTTAAAGAGTTCTGGCTTGGACGTATTTTTAGCACGGACCAACGGACAGTGGTAAAACTTAATGCCCTTCCATCATTCTTCGAATAGACAGACGGGAGCATAAATATCTTCTCCAAAACAACTGGTCAACGTCAACCCCTATGAATGCTAAAGGTCAAGGTCATTTAGTGACGTAAGCCAAAAGTTCCTCGATTAAATATATTGAAAGCCCTTTTTTCTTACAAACTGTTAAACTAATTAAAATTATATTTAGAAAAAAGCCTATGTGAGATGAGAGAATGCAAAGACATTCAAGCAGTCCAGATCAGATGACCAAGATGGCCGCTATGCCCACACAAGATAAAAACCTAAAAAAATACCTCTTCAGAACAATTGCGCCTATTGCCTTGAAAATAGGTATGAAGCATTTGAGACTCCAGCTCTAAAAAGTATATATAAATGATGACCCTGGTTGACCCTGACATACTTAACGGCAAGGTCAAATATGGTCCCATACGCTTTTGAATAGGCTAAGCTGAAATAGTGCATATTTCTGTTACTATTATAGTCTGTGATTTGATTTTTATGTTTTCGCTTTGATGCATTGACTGAGTTGGGAGCCTTTATGCGAACCGAATTTTATGTGTTTCTGTATTAAGAGTAGCATCGGAACCCAGGGTGAAGTTAGATGGCTGTAAAAGTGCTTTAAACCCACCGGTGGTTGCTCTACTGACCGTTCTAAGGCGGTGGTCCCGGTGTTAGTCTTACTCTTTGTAGCTTTTTGGTTTATTCTACGAGGCGATTTGTTGTATGTCTTTCCGTGTGTCATTTTGTTCTTGTGTTTTTCAGTCCTTTTAATATTGCGATTACCTCGCTTGGGGAAGAGAGAGCTAATCTTAGTGCTTTTCGTACGATTGTTCGATTTGTGCTTGTTTCGATTTGTCGGTTTCCTCTTCCTCTTGGGGTCTGGGAAGGACTGCGGTTTGTGATTGTGGCACTCCCTTGACTTTTACCTTTTTTAAAAATAATGCACAAGATTTCTAAAAGATGGAAAACTACTTGCAAGATTGAGTAGTGGGAATATCGAGACTCAAGAGATTAGCTATCATTTACCATGTCTGACAGCTTTTTCAATAAAAAAGAACCCATCAATTAGCTATCAAAACAAAGCCAGAAGCAGTCACGAGAATGGAATCCGCCCGCTTGTGCTCTAAGAGCTCCTTGCGTATATGTTTGCGACCAAATCAAGCACAGAGGGTCTGGAATTCAAGTTTGCAGACCTTGCAAGATGTCTTGATCAGTTTGGAATACAAATGGCTATTCAGTCAACAAGGCTTAAGGAAACGCTGTTGTAAGAAATTTCTGAGCTGAAGCTCATAAAAGTGGAAGAAATGTTTTCTTGGCCTTTGCAAATGAGGTTGGCTTATTCCTTTCACACACTACAGATTATTCTAAAAAACAAAGATACGAGAAAAGTCCAGGGAGTGCCACAATCACAAACCGCAGCCCTTCCCAGACACCAGGAGGAAGAGGAAACCGACAAATCCAAAACAAGCACAAATCGAACAAACGTACGAAAAGCACTAAGATTTGCTCTCTCTTCCCCAAGCGAGGTAATCGCAATGCTAAAAGGACTGAAAAACACAAGAACAAAATGATACAAGATAAGACATAAAACGAATCGCCTCGTAGAATAAACTACAATGCAGCAAAGAGTAAGACCATCACCGAAACCACCGGCTTATAACGGTCAGTAGAGTAAACCGGGGGGTGGGGTGGGGTTGGGGGTTTAAAGCACTTTTACGGCCAGCAAACTTCATAATACTTAACAAGGCTGCAAAGATATTGCGAAAACAAATGATAAGCCAGGGGTTTGCATTTGGTGGTAGATTCTATGAAGAATATGCGGAAGATTCACTGCAAGCAGCACTGCTAGAGTTTATTTGCATGACAGAACATGTGTTGATATCAAGTCTCAATGAAGATTTGATGCCATTCTTAGACTGGTTTGGATATGACACAGCTATTGCAATATAACTGATGTTTTAGATACCGCGAAGGGGCATTAAGGATATTCAAAATAACATGAGAGTTCGTTTCCAGTCTTCATTGGCATGTCCGTCTATGCTTAGACACGTAAGAAATTCTCATTGACCTGCTTCATGATCGTGGTCTTAGCATCACTTATGACAGAATTCTTGAAGTCTCTGCGCAATTAGGAGACGCAGCCGTAGGAAGGTACTTAGAAGAAGGAATGGCGTGTGCATCTATTCTAAGAAAACGACTCTTCACTGCAGCAGCTATGGACAACCTAGACCATAATCCAACAACTGCCACAGACATCGCTTCTTTTGCATATCCTTCTCATTGCATATGCCTCCTTCATTACCCAACTCAAATAAATGAAGGTGAAAAACGAGAGCCCTTTTCAATCAGAGATCACAGTGTGAAAAAGTGCATCCTTCTGCTCCGAGAATGAAACCTAGAAACAGATCATGTCTGCCTACAACTTGCATATAAATTTGGATGGCTGGAGAAGATTAGTGTTAATGCATAGATGGATGATGCAAATCTCAACATTACATGGCCTGCACATCACTCATCAAAGGATATGTTTTAAGTATTTGAAAAATTCATTACTTCGCTTTTATACCTTCTGCGTGGATAAGCACACTTGGTAGCTACACTACGCCACGTGATGGACAGAGTTAAAAACGCAGTTACATATCTAAACTCAGATCGGACACCCTTATCTATCGCTGCCGACCAGACAATCTACGCAAAAATGACACAAATACAATAGCAGGGGCCTGATCAGTATGGCAAAGACGAGTATGCAAATATCTTTTGGCATTCTTCACATAGAAATTGCACCTTTGAAGTCCATTGGCAATCTCCTTCAGTCAAGTAGTTGGACAGAGGCCGTTGCAGAGACTGACTCAGCGTCCTCTGGAAATCACCACAACCCCGAGCACAAAGGGCATTTGGAGAATATGTCCTCGATGTAGTCCCCAAAGTACAGTCTTTCTGCTCTGCTTACAGGAGGACAGATATTGTCTTTGACGTCTACTTGGCTAAACGCCGGGACTAGGACCAGCTGGGCAATGGAAGTAGACGCAGAATGACTCAGACAGGGAAGATTCCTTCACTCCCACCCCGAATTGGCATAGCTCCTTGACAGACGGTGAAAACAAGATATACCTCTTCAACTTTTTAGCAGACTAACGTATACAAAATACAATTATAGTAACCCTGAAAGATTGCGTTGTGTTCAATTCACAAATGGGCCTCGATGGAGTCATTCCATTACATGCTGTTTGTCATGCAACTGGCTTAGAAAATTCGAAGGCTTTCCCTTCTTCCATGCTTTTACAGGCTGTGACATTGTGTGAGCTTTTCGTGGAAAATAGAAGGTGGCCTGGCAAACATGGAATGTGTACCCTGAAGCACAAAAAAACCCAAAGCTGAGTATGCATCCACCAGTTATTGATGATAGAAAAATAGTATTGAGATCGTATGATACAATTCCTCCAACTCGACTGGCTCTGTTTTAGCACACTAAGCTTGTTGCATACCAGGCAGGCTGCATTTGAAACAAGTCGATAAAACGTCAGACAGAAGTTGAGTCCTATTAGACAACATTATCACCCGTTGCCGGGAGTTTTCTACAGCTAAAAACTGTGGCTGCCTGATGAAATGTCGTGGAAGGTGCAAGTGTTACAGAGTTAACTCCTTAATATACAGAGTTGATCAGCTGCAAATGTGGAGATCTACATCAATAAGCCCCTCAGTTTTTCAAACAAACCAACAAACCTCTTAGCAATTCCTGTGTTGATACGAGCTGGGAACACGGCAGATATTTTTTTGCAGGTTTTGTACCTCATATGGGGTATACATATCTCAACTTATTAGATTCGCCAGAGTTTCTTCAAATCCTAGTGAATTTAACTACCGTAATAAAGCCCTAACTGCCAAACTTCTAGGCAGGGCTATCGTTATTTTAAACTTCGTAAGGTGTTTTCGAAATTTTATCGCAGACACAGTGCCTTGGTAGAAAAGTATATCGTCAGTATGAAAACACTTCTGCAACAAGGTATATCGGAACCAGAATTTTACGGTGACTTAGTGAACAGATTTAGAAAAATTGTAGGAAAATCTAACTTTTCGGAGCAATTCAGAAATTTTATTAACCGTTACAAAAGAAATGGATATAGTCTGGATATTATGCGGCAGACTGCATGCCTAGTCAACCCAATCGTTGTTGATGGCAATGCTTCATTCTTTAATTGCACAACGGCGGTTCGGGCCTCAGACTCAATGACGGCCTCTTCGTAAAACTTTAACCGGTGGGTTTGGGCTTGACAATAGCTTGGCCCGCCGTGGTTTTCATTTACTCTGGCATACAGTAGAATTAGCCATGAGTACTCGTCTTTTTTATTATAGTGATTAATTTGATTTTTATGTTTTCGCTTTGATGCATTGACTGAGTTGGGAGCCTTTATGCGAACCGATTTTTTTTATGTTTATGTATTTCTGTATTAAGAGAGCATAGGGTCCCAGGGTGAAGTTGGCTAGCTGTAAAAGTGCTTTAAATCCCTCGGTGGTTTACTCTTCTGACCGTTCTAAGGGCGGTGATCCCAGTGTTAGTTTTACTCTTTGTTGCTTTGTGGTTTATTCTACGAGGCGATTTGTTCTATGTCTTACCTTGTGTCATTTTGTTCGTGTGTTTTACAGTCCTTTTAGCAGAAGAGAGAGCTAATCTTAGTGCTTTTCGTACGTTTGTTTGATTTGTGCTTGTTTGGATTTGTCGGTTTCCTCTTCCTCTTGGTGTCTGGGAAGGCCTGCGGCGGTTTGTGATTGTGGCACTCCCTGGACTTTTCGCTTACCTTTTTTGTCATCAAGGAAAATTTAAAAATGCCAAATAATTGCAAGATTAGCGTCCTTGTGTTTAAAAACAAATAGTTTGACACAAAAATCGTTCAAATTGGTCAACTTTGTAAAGTTCTAGATAGAAAACTGTAGATTAAAATCTTGAACAGCGGCAGTCTTGAAAACGGTCGCCATTTTGTCCGCCATTTTGAATATTTTACATGGCCAACGATCTTTTTCATGAAAGTTGAACAAGATGAACACGCGGGCAAAGTTCTATGCTTGTTTCACTGAGTACACGATTTTTACACTTATCTGCCCAGCTGTATCCTTTTTTGATCAAATGTACATCACAATGCATGTTTTGTCACGATATGTTCTTCAGCAAACTTGCGTTTACTTTTAAGATAATACGTTACTCCAGTTTCAAATGTGCAAGAAGCAGTTTTTTCCTTAAAGAGAAAATGGGAGGAAACATATTTTTGACAGAGTTGTCTCCACTGATAGTATATTATTCCCCTTAAATGTTAAAGGTGTAGACTTACAAAACAGAACAAACATTCCGCCAGTCGTAAAATAACCGATCACCATACCAATGCCAAAACGAATATTTCATATTGCAATGCGTTTGGAATTTGTCGTAGGGCTTCTTTTAGGGGAATTGGTATACTTCTAAAGGAGACAAATCTATGAAAATTGTTTAGCCTCCCTTCTGAATAATAGTCCACTCTAAAAGGAAATAATTTGATCCCCAGGGGAGCAAATTCATTCCTTTTAGGCAAACCCGTTTCAGAAGGGTGGTTTATGAACAGGTGACAAAACAGGAAGTAACAAAAGTTGTCTCCCTTGTAAATAACGGCGGAAAATCTTCTTACTGTATCCAGTCCCCATAAATAAAAGACACAGCATAGCACATTGACGGTTCTTTCATTGAAAAGAACAAGAAAATTAACTCATAGACATAAATTAGACATAAAGGGGGCAGTGTCAATAAGACCTGTTTTTTGAACCCAAACCGATTTTCTTTTTAATCCTCTTAAATAAGCCCTTATGTATGCAAACTATTTATTGGAATGGGGCAATCTTTTGGAAGATATTTTCAAATTAAGTGGGTGGGGTAGCTTCGTCCCTAACCCAACCGGTGATAAACAAATGCATATAATATAGAGGATCTTACACGAGTGGTCATTTCATATGAAATTTATGTAACGAGCCTTCGGCGAGTTTCATAAATTTCTTACGAAATGCTCTCGAGTTTAAGATTTTGTTTATCATATGACCATTTCAAATGGGATTTTATCGCCTTTAAAGTTGACGATTGTTCAATAGAAAATGCATGGTTGATATGGACGTTGTCATGACGTTACTTGTTCCCGCCAAAGTGTTATTTAACGTGTGATCATACGAATTTTGTGACACAACGTTATCCACTGAATAACAGCGACGTCATATGACAGACAGCCTTACTGCTATTTTATAATTCTATAATCTTATATGACTTTGAATACATATATCAAACTACTTAAATACATGTTATTATTTCTATTGTAAGAAGCTGTATAAAGGAGTTAGAGAACAATAATCTTGGCAGTGAGTTTTCTCAAGTTTTCAGAGGACTGACTTTACGAAAAACCGAAATACGCCTTTATTACAGTTTTGTTTTCATCATTCATATTATATAGATGCATTACTATAATACGTTAAATCTTATTTTTTTGAATTGCTCCTCTATAGCATGAATTACACGTCCCCTTATTTTTGAGAATTACTCATTTCAGAGCATTAAACATATAAATTTCAAGTACTTATAACTCTATATCTTTTACATGAGGTGAAATTAATATCTGGAAGCCTTTTACAAGCTGCTTACATGTTTTCTGCCTGACTTAAGCTTGTTACTTAAAACTTTGAGGCAAGATATGCGAAGATATCATTCAATAATCTTACGTTACAGTAATGTTGATATTTGGCAGCCTAATTTCAAGAATTTAAAACTGTCAGGGACATGGATAGATTTAACTACAACATTATATTTTTAACGCTTTGCTCTATTATACTTCACATGAAATGATTTTAACTTTGGCTTGCTTCAAGATTACAGGTCAGTTCATTGAACATTGAGTACTAATATGAAAATTATAAGCATCATATACATATGTTCTGACACATTTAATCGAGTGTGATTTCACTTTGCTTTACTAACAATGGATCGATTGGTTTTGACCTTGATCTTTTACTGTCAAAACACGTTTCCAGTTATGTCGTCTTATCTGATTTTCACGAGAAAATAATTCGACACCCCTCTTACAGTCATTTAGACTATCCAGTATTTGTGAAAACATTTGCTATACCTTAGTTATCCTCTCCCCAGTCATCAACTTCCGTGCCTTTTCATCATATATATTATTCCAAGTACTCAGAGCTGAAACGTTTTGTGGCTTTATCTGGCCAATACCTGTCATAACCTAATTACGACAACAAAACAGAGGCGATATCGAGGGTTGAGCGCAAGACTGGCGTAAGTCAGATGGTTGTTTTTCCCCAAACCTAATCTCCTCACCATGAAGGCGTTATGAAGATTACAACATTTCTTTCTGTAAACAATGAAAATTTAGGTGCCATTGCTCGTATGAGCAATGGCACCTAAATTTGCATTGTTTACAAAGGGGTCCAAGTTGCACCTAAACAAGGGTTTCAAAAATATGTTTGAGTTACTATAGTCTTGCGCTCAACCCTCGATATGTGCGCAACATCTGACGGTTTAACTACATACACTGCACTAGAAGTACCAGCCCCTGATTGCTTCCAGCCCTTGACTTTATTCTAACCAGTCTGTACGTTTTCTGTCAGAAGAGCTATGTGACTGTATTTGAGCCTTAAGAATACCAGAAGCATGTTGGTGTACTAAAATGTCGTACTGGCTATCAGATGACAGATATGCTTTTGTGTACACCCTAGCCTGATAAAGGTAGGAAATTACCAAGCCAACATTTCCAAGTCCTTCTGTAACAGCCGAAGGAAGTCATCCAGAACTGTTTGTTATGCTAAAGATAATAACATTTATTTCCGAGCTTGTCAAGGCCTTTTCTTTCAGTCTGTTTTGTGTTTTTGATGAAGCCACCATTCACTCTGCAATAATATTCTCATTGTTGTGATAACGGGTGGTCCGAAAGCATTGCAAACTGCCATGATTTTCTAATATAGTCCCCAATAAATGGAATTAAATGGAATTAGGCTGAATTATTTCCGTTGTTTTATTTGTCCGTGTGCCTATCCAACAACCAACCTTACTTTTGTTACCTACCTTGATTGATTTGATTCTTAGGTTATATGTCGTTTATTGCTTTTAGAGAAAACGGGGCTTTTCAGCTTGTAAACATTTATTGCTAAGTAAGTCTGTAAAGTCAGATTTTTATTCCCTGAACCCTTTGTCAATCGAACCACCTGAACTCCAAACCATCCAGTTACATGTTTTCTTCTCTGTATTTGTTAATTACCTGTTATCTTCTCGGTATTTGTTTCAAACAGTGTCTTTATGATTTTTTCATAATTGTTTCTTTTTTTATCAGTCAAGAAAGACTGGCTCTGACAATATGTATACTTGTTCAGCAAATGCATCGTTGCTTTTACCAGAGTTGTTTAATGAATAGAATCTGAACACCGCTACATGAGCCAAATACAGTCTATATTTAAGTTTTGGTGTTTGACAATGTGGCATATTAGGCAGTACTATTTTTTGTATCCATGATAAAGTTCCAGTAGATCTAGTAAAAGTAACTTCGAAATGGCTTATCTGTTTGACATTTTACATTGACCATTGTTTTCACTTTATTCTGCTGCTAGTCATGGAGAAATACAGCATGGTATTAAGTATCGTATACAAGTCAAAAATCTAAATGTCTGGATTGAGGCAAGGCGCAATTTATAATAAGATGCATCGTATTTCTTGAATAACTATAAATAATCACAAATAATTCTGCAACATGTGTTGGATAAAAGATATTTTTGTCTAGAGTTTTATGTGCTCTTGACTTATGACAGCCATTTATCATCCGCACTAGAACAAAACACTTGTTAAACTATCTGATGTTGCACACATATCGCCTATTTTAAGGTATTAAGGTCATGCCAGGCATCAGTCAGATTAAGGCACAAAACAGCCCAGCTCTGAATACATGAATTATATATATGATCAATGGCGGAAGTTAATGATTGTGGAGAGGATGACTAAGGTATTAAAATGTTTTTTTTTTTTTTTTTTTTTTTTCAAATACTGGAGGGTCTAAATTATTGTAAGAGGGTGCTGAATTCTTTTCTCTGAGGAAAGTCATGAAAATCAGATTAGACGAAACGTGGTAACGTGTTTTTTTTACAGTTTAAGTTCAACATCAAAACCAATGGATCCATTGTTAGAACCTTAAGCTTATTTAGCTCTTCTCCTGTAACAGAACAAACGTCAGCATTGAATGACAAAGAATAAATTTCGAATAACATGTTTCAATGCAGGTTGTCTTAACTAATAAGGTTGGTATCTTACAAAAATCTTAAGCATAATATATGTGGAATTAGAATGGTCAACCAAGAACATACATAAACGAAAAAGAGAGAGAGTGAGAGAGAGAGGGAGAGGGGCAGGGAGGGAGGGAAGAAGGGAGGCAGAATAAAGGCAAACATGATAATCGTAATTAGCTTATCACTTATAATCTGCCAATAAGACAATAGAAAAGATAAGAATAATAAATAAAGAGATAAATTAAAAAAGAATGCCAAGATGGCCCTTTATCGCTCACCTGATTACCAGACAAGATTTGAGTCAATGGGCCTTTCAATTCAGGAGAAGAATTCCAAAATAGATTTTCTAGGAGGGGGTGGGGGGTGAGTTGGGGGGGGGGGGAGTGTGGCAGCCATCTTGGACATCCGATCGGAACAATTTTAGCTATTTAAGATTTACAAGTCATCCCGATACTTACTACCAATGTTCTGTCAATTAGTCTTTCGGGTCAGGAGTATAAGTTCAAAAAAGATTTTTTTAGATGGCGGGCGGCGATTTTTGATTTCTGATCGAAACGATTTAGCTGTTTTTGATCTAGACCCTCTGATACTTCCTATTAAATTTCAAGTCCACTAATCTCTCCGTTCAGGACAAAATATACGAAATAGATTTTGGCAACGACCTTGGATTATCGATTGTAAGATTTTAGTTATTTTTGATCTGCAAGTCAGCCTGATACATCCTACCACGTTTCGAGTCAATTTGGCCTTTCAGTTCAGGAGAATAAGTTCAAAATAGATTTTCAAGATGGCCTCTATGGCAGCTATCTTGGATTTCCTATCCGAACGATTTTCACGAGCGTAAAGTTAGCATCTGGTTCACGGTTCATTATTCACGGTTCAGGATTCAGCGTATGGTTCAGTATTCAGGATATTATTCAAAATACGACCTGCAGCGTCTGGTTCATTATTCAGGGTATTATTCAAAAGACCTGCAGCGTCTGGTTCAGGATTCAGCGTATTATTCAAAATACGAGCTGTAGCGTCTGGTTCATTATTCAGGGTATTATTCAAAAATGGTAAGGATATTATTCCGCGTATGGTTCAGTATTCAGGGTATTATTGAAAATACGACCTGCAGCCTCTGGTTCAGGATTCAGGATATTATTCAAAATACGAACTGCAGCGTCTGGTTCATCATTCAGGGTATTATTCAAAAGAGGTCAGGGTATTCTTCAGCGTATGGTTCAGGATTCAGGGTATTATTCAAAACACGACCTGCAGCGTCTGGTTCAGGATTCAGCGTATTATTCAAAATACGAGCAGCAGCGTCTGGTTCATTATTCAGGGTATTATTAAAAAATGGTCAGGATATTATTCAGCGTATGGTTTAGTATTCAGGGTATTATTGAAAATACGACCTGCAGCGTCTGGTTCAGAATTCAGGGTATTATTCAAAATACAAACTGCAGCGTGTGGTTCATCATTCAGGGCATTATTGAAAAGAGGCCAGGGTATTACTCAGCGTATGGTTCAGGATTCAGGGTATTATTCAAAACACGACCTGCAGCGTCTGGTTCAGGATTCAGCGTATTATTCAAAATACGAGCTGCAGCGTCTGGTTCATTATTTAGGGTATTATTCAAAACACGACCTGCAGCGTCTGGTTCAGGATTCAGCGTATTATTCAAAATGCGAGCTGCAGCGTCTGTTTCATCATTCAGGGTATTATTCAAAAGAGGCCAGGGTATTCTTCAGCGTATGGTTCAGGATTCAGGGTATTATTCAAAACACGACCTGCAGCGTCTGGTTCAGGATTCAGCGTATTATTCAAAATACGAGCTGCTGCGTCTGGTTCATTATTCAGGGTATTATTCAAAAATGGTCAGGATATTATTCAGCGTATGGTTCAGGATTCAGGGTATTATTGAAAATACGACCTGCAGCATCTGGTTCAGGATTCAGGGTATTATTCAAAATACGAACTGCAGCGTCTGGTTCATCATTCAGGTTATTATTGAAAAGAGGCCAGGGTATTATTCAGCGTATGGTTCAGGATTCAGGGTATTATTCAAAACACTACCTGCAGCGTCTGGTTCAGAATTCAGCGTATTATTCAAAATACGAGCTGCAGCGTCTGGTTCATTATTCAGGGTATTATTAAAAATGGTCAGGATATTATTCAGCGTATGGTTCAGTATTCAGAGTATTATTGAAAATACGACCTGCAGCGTCTGGTTCAGGATATTATTCAAAATACGAACAGCAGCGTCTGGTTCATCATTCAGGGTATTATTGAAAAGAGGCCAAGGTATTATTCAGCGTATGGTTCAGGATTCAGGGTATTATTCAAAACACGACCTGCAGCGTCTGGTTCAGGATTCAGCGTATTATTCAAAATACGAGCTGCAGCGTCTGGTTCATTATTCAGGGTGTTATTCAAAAATAGTCAGGATATTATTCAGCGTATGGTTCAGTATTCAGGGTATTATTGAAAATACGACCTGCAGCCTCTGGTTCAGGATTCAGGGTATTATTCAAAATACGAACTGCAATGTCTGGTTCATCATTCAGGGTATTATTCAAAAGAGGTCAGGGTATTATTCAGCGTATGGTTCAGGATTCAGGGTATTATTCAAAACACTACCTGCAGCGTCTGGTTCAGGATTCAACGTATTATTCAAAATACGAGCTGCAGCGTCTGGTTCATTATTCAGGGTATTATTCAAAAATAGTCAGGATATTATTCAGCGTATGGTTCAGTATTCGGGGTATTATTGAAAATACGACCTGCAGCCTATGGTTCAGGATTCAGCGTATTATTCAAAATACGAACTGCAGCGTCTGGTTCATTATTCAGGGTATTATTCAAAATACGACCTGCAGCGCCTGGTTCAGGAGTCAGGGTATTATTCGAAAATGTCCAGGGTATTATTCAGCGTATGGTTCAGTATTCAGGGTATTATTCAAAATACGACCTGCAGCATCTGGTTCAGTATTCAGGGTATTATTCAAAATACGACCTGTAGCGTCTGGTTCATTATTCAGGGTATTATTCAAAATACGAACTGCAGCGTCTGGTTCAGGATTCAGCTTATTATTCAAGATACGACCTGCAGCGTCTGGTTCATTATTCAGGGTATTAATCAAAATACGACCTGCAGCGTCTGGTACAGGATTCAGGGTATTATTAAAAAATTTCCAGGGTATTATTCAGCGTATGGTTCAGTATTCAGGGTATTATTCAAAATACGACCTGCAGCGTCTGGTTCAGGATTCAGCGTATAATTAAAAAATATCCAGGGTATTATTCAGCGTTTTTCTTCATTATTCAGGGTATTATTCAAAAAACGACCTGCAGCGTCTGGTTCATTATTATTCAAAATACGACTTGCAGCGTTTGGTTCAGGATTCTGGGTTTTATTAATAAATGTCCAGGGTATTATTCAGCGTCTGGTTCACGATTCAGGGTATTATTAAAAATACCACCTGCAGCGTCTGGTTCAGGATTCAGCGTACATGTATTATTAAAAAATGCCCAGGGTATTATTCAGCGTCTGGTTCAGTATTCAGGGTATTATTCAAAATACGACCTGCAGCGTATGGTTCAGGATTCAGGGTATTATTAAAAAAATGTCCAGGGTATTATTCAGCGTCTGGTTCACGATTCAGGGTATTATTCAAAATACAACCTGCAGCGTCTTGTTCAGGATTCAGCGTATTATTAAAAGATGTCCAGGGTATTATTCAGCGTCTGGTTCAGTATTCAGGGTATTATTCAAAATACGACCTGCAGCATCTGGTTCAGGATTCAGCATATTATTAAAAGATGTCCAGGATATTATTTAGCGTATGGTTCAGTATTCAGCGTATTATTCGGGGTATTATTCAAAATACGACTAGCGTATTCGGCGTCTGGTCCAGGATTCAGGGTATTATTTAAAAATGTCCAGGATGTTATTCAGCGTCTAGTTCGGTATTCAGCGTATTATTCAGGGAATTATTCAAAATACGACAGTGTATTATTCAGCGCCTGGTTTTGGACCCAGGGTATTATTAAAAAAATTCCAGGGTATTATTCAGCGTCTGGATTATTAAAAAATAGCTAGGGTATTATTCAGTGTCTGTTTCAGTATTCAGTATGTTAACATGTTTAAGGTTTCAGCGTACGCAGTTAAAACTGATGTTTATGCTACATGTTCTGTTTTATTTGGCAATTGCCATTAATTCTTGAATTACCTTCATATACAGGTATAGGTTTAGTTACGGGTATATGCATCAGCGATAAGTATTGTTGTAAAATTTATAGTGATAATGCATCCGTAATTGGTGCATCTGTAAAAGCCATTTTTGCCGACGCTTATGTTTTTATAAGCGTAGCTTGATAAAGTGTTGAAAATCCGTGCTCGATATATGAGCTTTGGAAAAAAATCAAACGTAACTATTTCCGATATTTTTATTGACTCAGGACTAAATCAAAGGTTCAAAATTTAGTTCCGGATTTCAATATATGCCAGTTCAAGTTTCAGTTCACGATGCATGGTTGAAATTAGGATCCAAACTGAACAAAATCAGAGTTCAGTCCATGATTAAGGAAACACTACAAGATTCTAAATTTAGTGTAGTTCTTGATTCAGTCTACGGGGCAGGATTCTGAATAAATCAGTTCAAGATTTGGTTCGCGGTTTGGGATAAAGTTCAGAGTTCAGTCAGTGTTTCAGTATTCACTTTAAGCTCCAAACGTAACCACATAATTATTCAGTTAATATAATTTTATGCAAGTCGTCCTTTCACGATACCATATTGTAGACTAAGTTCCTCATTTCCTCGAATTGCTCCCTGTCTCTTGATCTACGTCGGCTGATGTGTGCTCGGAGGGGGATGTGCTTCGCTTGCCGGGTTTTGCCAATCAGCTGTTTCGGTTTCATACTTTTGAGGTTTAGATACACTGACGACGTTTTAATAACAGAAAGCCTCAGTGTCACTAAACTTGGTATAGTTGCGCTTATATTGCAAACCACTGTGTCGGTATCTCTGCTGGTGGATGTTTCCTTCGTCCCCTAGGATATCATCTGCTCAGAATCAGTTCCTAAGTGCTGATGTTGATACTGCGGTGTTAACGTCAGTACGTAAGTACTGAATAAAATTACTATATTATAGCTTAACATTTGCAGTAGTACAAATTCTAAATTCTTCTAAAACTAAGCTTGATTTGTCATAGTGACGTGTATGTGTGTATCTTAGCGGATTTGTTCGCCATTTTTTGGTGTTGAGTTTACCTGTTGCAGGTCTCGCTGCCTGGGACACTCTCCTTGCTGATGCCCGGGATTGCCGTGGTGCGTGGGCCATGCTGACTGAGGTGGCACGGTGGGGGACGCACGTTAATCGATCGGTAGGCGTCTCTTACCTGATGCCTGTGGTTGGACTTTCTCATGATTCACGTAGATTGATGTATGCTCGGAGGGGGATGTGCTTCACTTGCCGGGTCTTGCCAATCATGATTTTTGGTTACAAACTTTTGGGCCTCTGTGTCACTAAATTTGGTACAGTTACGCTTATATTGCTCTTGTTTGACAGCTAGTGGAGTCTGCCAACCATGGAAATACTAAGGATCTAAGTAAAATAAGAACTATTGATGATTTATATATATTTCTTTTGACAAACCACAAACTATTGTGGTATACATAACAGGCATACGTAAAAACAGACAGATGGACAAACAATCTGGATGAAGTAATCTGATTGGCTGAAAATTTGAAAAGGGTGTGGCATCTTAATTTATTCTTAATGTTTTTTTTTTTCAGTTAAAAATAAAAATATCATCAATTTGTCATCTGCTGAATTTGCCTATAGAGTGGTAAAGGCTAGATAACTATAAGTTCGGACTGAAAAAAGTATGAGACACAAGCTTTACTTAAAATTATTGATGTCAGGAAGTTACAAATACATTAACGGAAGATAGGCAATTATGATAAATTGCCTACCTTGGCAAAATTGGTAACTTCCTTACACTAACAAAGCCTGTCACAACGGCTACAGATAACATTCTAAGATTTTTTTTTTTCAGAGAAAACAAGGCTCAACTCTATTAAGCAGACAATTTACATGAAATATCAAGAAATATGAAGAACAATTCTTATAGTGCTTCAAGGGTTAACATTTTTTTTCTGTCCAAATATTAGATAATCTATGATAATATCACTGCTGCATATTTCATAGATCTTGTTCTGTCCTGGTTTCCATGGTTGTGTCAGTGTCCTGAAGTTGCAACTCGAATGGATTTCAATAAATAGCTGCCATTGTCTACTAAATAGTCGAGTAGTTTAACTTAAACGCTTAGCATGCTGAGTAAAATTTGCAGATGAAGTTTTGAAATATTTTTCTTATATTCACCAGAAAATAGGCTTTGGCATTTCATGCAAATTGTGTCCAGCAAATTTGCATGGAATGCCAAATCTTGTTTCTATGAAAAATCAGAAATATGTCCTCAAATTATCATCTGCTAAAATTAGTCCAGAGAGAGTGGTAAAGGAAGGTTAAAATGATATTTTAACCTTATACCTTTTTGCACTTAAACAGCAATAAAAAATGCTTTTTATTTTCTCATCTGGATCTACACTGTTTGCACAGTATCTGTTTTGATCTGCAGGGATGAAAAGGTTACGGTGAACAGAGATACATCTCAACACTCTCCTTCCTTTCAAAGGGAGACCATTCCAGCGGAACAGATCCTTTCCTGGTTTATAAATCCCTCTTCAAAAGGGAGCTATTCTGATCAGAAAATATGTTCCTTCCATTTAGAGTAGCCCTGTATGAGAAGAGAGGTAATTACTTTCTCGCCAAAGTGGTCTCACATGGACTGCCTTGGAGATTCATCCAATCAACTTGAATGAAATGGTCGCTGACATCAAGATCCACAATAGGGAATAATACCTTAATGCGAACAGCCAAGAAAAAGGCCCTTACCCTAACCCTTACCCTAATCCCTGTCCAGCCCCTACTCACCACACTCCTAACCCCTAACCCTAACCTATCACTAACCCTAACCCTGGCTGAAAATCATTAGAATTAACCGCAATCCCTAAACTAACCGCAATACTTAACCAGGGCCTCTAACCCTGGCCCCAGCCCAAAACCCTCGCCCTACCGAGCCCAAACCCTAGCTACAAAACACTGCAATTAACTGCAACCCCAGAATAAACCCCAAGGCTCAGCCTAGGTTGCTAGCCCTAGCCCCTAACACTACCCCTGTACAGCCCCTATTCACCCCAGCCCTAACCCCTTAAGCTAACCCCAACCTATCGCTAACCCTAAGTGAAAATCATTATAATTCACGCAACTCTTAGCAACCGCATCTAACCCTAACCCCTAACACTAGCCCCAGCCTCTAACACTACCCCTGTCCAGTCCATACTTACCTCAGCCCAAACCGCTAATCCTAACCCTAACCTATCAGTAGCCCTAACCCTAGGTAAAAATCATTAGAATAACCGCAACCCCTAAACTAACCACAACGCTTAGTCACCCTGGCCCCAGCCCAAAATCATCACCGTGCCCAGTATAACCCTAACCCTAGCTAAAAACACTGGAATTAGCCGCTACCCCAGAAATAACCGCAAGGCTCAACAGAAGAACCTAACCCTAGCTCCAGCCTCTAACACTACCCATGTCCAGCCCCTACTCACCCCAGCCCTAACACTTAACCCTAACCCTAATCTATCACTAACCCTAACCATAGTTGAAAATCATTAGAATTAACCACAAGCCCTCAACTAACCGCAAAACAGCAGCAGCGTCTAACCCTTGCCCCAGCCCAAAACACTGCCCAAAACACTCACCCTGCCTAGCCCCGACCCTAACCCTAGCTACAAAACACTGGAATTAATCGCAACCCCAAAACTAACCGCAAGGCTCAGCCAAAGACGCCCTAGCCCCAGCATCTAACACTACCCCTATACTGCCCCTACTAACCCCAGATCTAACCCATAACCCTAACCCTAGCTCTAACCCATTTAAAATAAAGCACAACCATTAAACTAACTGCAACTCTTAGCCACAGCCTCTAACCCTGGTCCCAGCCCAACTCACCCTGCCCAGCCCTAACCCTAACCATAGCTTCAAAACATTGGAATTAACCACAACCCCAAAACCAACCGGAAGTCTTAAACACACACTCACACTCCAGCCCCAACCCCAAACACTCACCCTGCATAGCCCCAAGGTTGGGGCTACCCTAACCCTAGGGTTACCTTAACTTTAACCCATTCTAGAAGACATCAGAATAAACCGCAACCCCTAAACTAGCCGCAGCAGCCTCCAACCCTAACGCCAGCCCCATACCACTAACCCTATCAAGCCTCTACTACAAGCACTAACCCCAAAACTAACCGCAAGTCTCTCAACCTAGCCCCGGCCCCAAACACTCACCCTGCATAGCCCTGGTTTGGAACTACCCTAACCCTAGGTTTATCCTAACCTTAACCCTAGTTAAAAGACATCAGAATTAACCGCGACCCCCAAACTAACCGCAACTTAAAGCCTCCAACCCTAGCCCCAGCCCTAACACTCACCCTGTCAAGCCCTTACTACCCTAGCCCTAACCCATAACCCTAACCTATCGCTTACCCTAACCCCAGCCCTAGTTATGAAACATTAGAATAAACCACAATCCCAAAACTAACCGCAAGTCTCAGACACACCCTCTCGCCCTAGTCCCAGCCGCAAAGATTCTCCCTGCATAGCCACAGTGTTTGGACTACCCTAACCCTACGGTAACCCTAACCATAGCTGCAAGGCATCAGAATTAACTACAACCCCAAAACTAACCGCAACTTTTAGTGACAGCCTCCAAACCTAGCCCCAGCCCCTAACACTAACCCTGTCAAGCCCCTACTACTCTTGCCCTAACCCCAAACCCTAACCTATCATTAACACTAACACTAACACTAACCCTAGCTGCAAAACATTAGAATTAACTGCAACCCCAAAACTAACCCCAAGAGACACACACTCTCACCGTAACCTTAGTCCTAAACACACACCCTGCAAGCCCTAGGATTGCGGCTTCCGTAACCCTAGTGTTACACTAACCCAAACACTAGCTAGAAGACACCGGAATTAACCGCAATCCTCAAACTAACCACAGGTCTCAGTCGCACCCTCTCATCCTAGCCCCAGCCCCAAAGACTCATCCTACATAGCCCCTGGGTTGGGGCTACCCTAACCCTAACCCCAACCCTAGCTACAAGGCATCAGAATTAAACGCAATCCCCAAAACTAGCCGAACCCTTTAGCGGCAGCCTCCAACCCTAGCCCCATCCCCTTACACCCTAACCCATCACTAACACTAATCCTAGCTACAAAACATTAGAATTAACCGCAATCCCAAAACTAACCGCAAGTCTTAGACACACCATCTCACGATAGCCCCAGCCCAAAACACTCATCCTTATAGCCCCAGGGTTAGGGCTACCCTAACCCTGGGGCTACCCTAACCCTAGTGTTACCCTAACCCTAGCTACAAGACATCAGAATTAACCGCAACCCTTAACTAACCGCAACCTTTAGAGACAGTCTCCAACACTAGTCCCAGCCCCTAACACTTACCCTGTCAAGCCCCTATTACCCTAGCCCTAACCCCTAACCCTAACCTATCACTAAGCCTAACCCTAACCCTAGGTACAAAACATTAAAAGTAACACCTGAGGCTTCCCCGCTTCTTGAGCGTTATTGAGAGCGGGCACACCGGGTCTTTTCAACCCAATTTCGGACAGTTTATTTTTGACGAAAATGCGAACCTAGTCTTTTTTTCGATTGTGTGCTTAATTCGGGGCGATTTTGGACTCCGGGGACTTCCCCGCTATTGAGCCCGTACAGGCCTGATGGCGACACGCTCGGGATTTCCGCGCTACTTGAGCGATGTTGAGATCGGGCGCACTGGGTCTTTTGAAAAAAAAAAAATAAAAAAAAAAAAAAAAAAAAAAAAAAAATAAAAAAAAAAAAAAAAACAGTGGTTAATTCAGAGCAAGTTTGGACTAGGTTTATTTTGGAATAAAATTCGAACTTAGTCGTTTTTTGGTGTGGTTACTTCTGGGCGATTTTGGACTCCCGGGACTTCCCAGCTGCTTCAGCGCCACTGATCCCGGACAGGCCAGGCGGGGGACACTACCGGGGCTTCCCCGCTTCTTGAGCGATGTTGAGACCGGGTACGTTGGGTCTTCAACCCAATTTCGGGGCCGATTTTGGACTCCGGGAACTTCTCCGCTGCTTTAGCGCTATTGAGCCCGTACAGGCCTGGTGGCGACCACGCTACTTGAGCGATGTTGAGACGGGGCGCACTGGATCTTTTGAAATCAATTTTGGTATGTGTGGTTAATTCAGAGCAATTTTGGACTTGGTTCATTTTGGAAAAAAATGCAAACTTGGGATCTGGGAAGGGCTGCGGTTTGTGATTGTGGCACTCCCTGGACTTTTCTCTTACCTTTTTTAATCATTTTTGGTGTGGTTACTTCTGGGCGATTTTGGACTCCCGGGACTTCCCTGCTGCTTGAGCGCCATTGAGCCCAGACAGGCCTGGCTGGGACATCCTCGGGGCTTCCCAGATTCTTGAGCGATGTTGAGACCGGGAATATGCTGAATCCTGAACCAGTCGCTGAATACTACCTAGGGCAATTTTGAATAATATGCTGAATATTGAACCAGACGCTGAATAGTACTCTGGACAATTTTTAAAAATACGCTGAATCCTGAACCAGAAGCTGAATAATACCCTGGACATTTTTTAATAATACGCTGAATTCTCAACCAGACGTTGCAGGTCGAATTTTGAATAATACCCTGAATAGTGAACCAGAAGCTGAGCTGAATAATACCCTGGACATTTTTGAATAATATACTGAATCCTGAACCAGACGCTGCAGGTCGTATTTTGAATAATACCCTGAACCGTGAACCAGACGCTGAATAATACCTCGACATTTTTTAATATTACGCTGAATTCTGAACCAGATGCTGCAGGTCGTATTTTGACTAATACCCTGAATACGGAACTAAATGTTGAATAATACCCTGTCCATTTTTGTATAATACGCTGAATCCTGAACCAGATACTGCAGGTCATATTTTGAATAATACCCTGAATACTGAACTAGACGCTGAATAATACCCTGGACATTTTTTAATAATACGCTGAATCCTGACCCAGATGCTGCAGGTCGTATTTTGAATAATACCCTGAATACTGAACCAGACGCTGAATAATACCCTGGACATTTTACAATAATACGTTGAATCCTGAACCAGACGCTGCAGGTCGTATTTTGAATAATACCCTGAATCCTGAACCATACGCTGAAGAATACCCTGGCCTCTTTTGAATAATACCCTGAATGATGAACCAGACGCTGCAGTTCGTATTTTGAATAATACGCTGAATCCTGAACCAGACGCTGCAGGTCGTGTTTTCAATAATACCCTGAATACTGAACCATACACTGAAAAATATCCTGACAATTTTTGAATAATACACTGAATAATGAACCAGACGCTGCAGCTCGTATTTTGAATAATACGCTGAATCCTGAATCAGACGCTGCAGGTTGTGTTTTGAATAATACCCTGAATCCTGAAGCATACGCTGAATAATACCCTGGCCTCTTTTGAATAATACCCTGAGTGATGAACCAGACGCTGCAGTTCGTATTTTGAATAATACCCTGAATCCTGAACCAGACGCTGCAGGTCGTGTTTTGAATAATACCCTGAATAATGAACCAGACGCTGCAGGTCGTATTTTGAATAATACGCTGAATCCTGAACCAGACGCTGCAGGTCGTGTTTTGAATAATACCCTGAATCCTGAACCATACGCTGAATAATACCCTGGCCTCTTTTGAATAATACCCTGAATGATGAACCAGACGCTGCAGCTCGTATTTTGAATAATACGCTGAATCCTGAACCAGACGCTGCAGGTCGTGCTTTGAATAATACCCAGAATAATGAACCAGACGCTGCAGGTCGTATTTCGAAAAATACGCTGAATCATGAACCAGACGCTGCAGGTCGTGTTTTGAATAATACCCTGAATCCTGATCCATACGCTGAATAATACCCTGACCTCTTTTGAATAATACCCCGAATGATGAACCAGACGCTGCAGTTCGTATTTTGAATAATACCCTGAATCCTGAACCAGACGCTGCAGGTCGTATTTTCAATAATAACCTGAATACTAAACCATACGCTGAATAATATCCTGACGATTTTTGAATAATACCCTGAATAATGAACCAGACGCTGCAGCTCATATTTTGAATAATACGCTGAATCCTGAACCAGACGCTGCAGGTCGTGTTTTGAATAATACCCTGAATCCTGAATCATACGCTGAAGAATACCCTGGCCTCTTTTGAATAATACCCTGAATGATGAACCAGACGCTGCAGTTCGTTTTTTGAATAATACCCTGAATCCTGAACCAGACGCTGCAGGTCGTATTTTCAATAATACCCTGAATACTGAACCAAACGCTGAATAATATCCTTACCATTTTTGAATAATACCCTGAATAATGAACCAGACGCTGCAGCTCGTATTTTGAATAATACGCTGAATCCTGAACCAGACGCTGCAGTTCGTGTTTTGAATAATACCCTGAATCCTGAACCATAGGCTGAATAATACCCTGGCCTCTTTTCAATAATACCCTGAATGATGAACCAGACGCTGCCGTTCGTATTTTGAATAATACCCTGAATCCTGAACCAGACGCTGCAGATCGTATTTTCAATGATACCCTGAATACTGAACCATACGCTGAATAAATTCTGACCATTTTTGAATAATACCCTGAATAATGAACCAGATGCTGCAGCACGTATTTTGAATAATACGCTGAATCCTGAATCAGACGCTGCAGGTCATGTTTTGAATAATACCCTGAATCCTGAACCATACGCTGAATAATACCCAGGCCTCTTTTCAATAGTACCCTGAATGATAAACCAGACGCTGCAGTTCGTATTTTGAATAAAACCCTGAATCCTGAACAAGACGCTGCAGGTCGTAGTTTCAATAATACCCTGAATACTGAACCATACACTGAAAAATATCCTGACCATTTTTGAATAATACCCTGAATAATGAACCAGACGCTGCAGCTCGTATTTCGAATAATACGCTGAATCCTGAATCAGACGCTGCAGGTCGTGTTTTGAATAATACCCTGATTCCTGAACCATACGCTGAATAATACCCTGGCCTCTTTTGAATAATACCCTGAATGATGAACCAGACGCTGCAGTTCGTATTTTGAATAATACCCTGAATCCTGAACCAGACGCTGCAGGTCGTATTTTCAATAATACCCTGAATACTGAACCATACGCTGAATAATATCCTGACCATTTTTGAATAATACCCTAAATAATGAACCAGACGCTGCAGCTCGTATTTTGAATAATACGCTGAATCCTGAACCAGACGCTGCAGGTCGTGTTTTTGAATAAATACCCTGAATAATGAACCAGACGCTGCAGGTCGTATTTTGAATAATATCCTGAATACTGAACCATACGCTGAATCCTGAACCGTGAATAATGAACCGTAAACCAGATGCTAACTTTACGCTCGTACGATTTTGACTGGTTTTGATCTGCAAGACATCTGATACTTCCTACCAAGTGTCTAGTCAATTTGCCTTTCGATTCAGGAGAAGTTTAAAATACATTTTCAATATGAGATTTCCGATCGGAAGGATTTTAGCTAATTTTTTATTCACAAGTCGCCCCGACACTTCCTACTAGCTTTCTAGTCAATTAGCCCTTCGGTTCAGGAGAAGAAGCTCAAAGTACATTTTTCTATTTTTCCCGCTGGTGGCCATCTTGTTCATCGGAGTGGAACCATTCTAGCTATTTTGCTAGTGAGTCACCTAGGCAACATTCCTGTGAAGTTTGGTTGAGATTGGCCCAGGGTGGTATGAGGTTATCATTTACAGCAAATTGTTGACGCCGGAAGGCGCACATCGCATGACGGACAACGGACATTGACCGATCACAATAGCTCACCGTAAGCATTTCGTGCTCAGTTGATCTAAAAATATACATGCCTGACATCGGGGTGGGTTAGGAAGTGGGAGATGGGGACTAGTAATTTTAAATATCAATGACAATGTACGAATAAACAGACAGGGCGATGTGATCACTACCTCGATTTCCGCCTATAAGTGTTCAGATAGTTGTATAAGTAAATGTTTCAGTAGTCTAAACGTTTGATTTTACTCTTTTGATTTTTGTATTTATTACTACTTACCATAACCTCTTCATTAAGGGTAACTAATGCACTTTCAAGGGTGACAATACTGTCAAAATTATTTTGTCCCTTTCGTAAAAAGGGTCAAATCTGTAAGGCAAAACTTTGCTCCCTTAAGGAGCAAATTTTTTGCCTTATAGAGTAGGACCCTTTTTAGAAGAGGCTTGATATGCAGTAAAGCGAGCAAGGAGTCACAAGAGTTATCTCCCTTATATAAAATGGTAGCTACATATCCCGGTATATCCATTCACCTTAAGACTGCTGCTGGCTAAACGTAACAAATGATAGTTTTCCTTGAAATACATGTAGCTGCAAAGTACGGGGCGCCTTACAAAGTAGCCCATTTTTATGCCGAATAGATACTGCTATATAGAAATTAGTATCTAAAGGGTTATTTACAATTTTGTGATTTTTGTGTAATTTATTGTGGTACTGAGTGAAGATGCTTATCAGAAACTGCGTTATGACTAGGTCTACACTATTTGTCAAAACAAATGCACAAAACAAATACACAAAACAGACAACAGAAAGGACAAACGAAGAGAACTGTGACAGACATACCGCTTTGAACATTTGGCGTAAATACGCTAAACAGTCATAGGGATGTATAAGCCAACATTTCCAAGTCATTCGTCTTTGTTTATCATAGTGATTAATTTAATTATTATGTTTTCGCTTTGATGCCGAATTTTTATGTATAAACATAAAAATGATTGCCTTTGGAAACAATGAACACACTACAGAATAATAAATGGGAGTCTCGAATTTATTGAGATTCTTCATAAGCAGTAGTGAAGTTTGCAACACTGCTTACGCCCTCTAGCGTATACATGAGCAGAACTTCATTTTCAAATATACCACAATGGGCCCAGTGATCCCAAAGGAAATGAAATATAATCTGCACTATGGTGAAGTACGGGAAGACATTCTACTTATCGTCAAGTTCGGCAAAATGTATACCATAACTTCAGCGTTTCGGGCAAGAAGTCATTTACAAATTCTCGCTGTTTAAATTCGCCTTTTCAGCCTTCATGAAGAGCTATTGTTGTACACCTCTTGGCTCCCGGTCGGCATCGGCGTCTGCAAATGTTAAAGTTTGGCATTAAAGTTTTTAGGACCTCATTAATTATTTCCAAACCCTTCCATGGATTTTGATTATGTATTGTATGATGATAGATATTGATCAAAAGCTAAACGCAGATTAACGCAGTACCATCAGCACCCCTCTAAATGACGTCATAGTCAAGAATACTTAGAATGACTTAGAAGTTTTATGTTAAGATTGTGTGTTAAAGTCTTTAGAACCTCATTATTTCCAAAATCTTTGATGGAGTTTGTTCATATATGGTATGATGACAGATAGTGGTCCAAAGTTGTTTTACGCATTAACACCCCACACCCCCTATATGACCTCAAGGTCAAGGTTATTGACCTGGAAGTTTTGTGTTAAAGTTTTAAGTTAAAGGTTTTAGAACATCATTATTTTCAAACCCTTTGATGGATTCGGTTTATGTATAGTATATATATGAAGATATAGATTGGTCGATCATTTATCACAATACCATCCCTACTCCCTACATGATTTCTGGATCAAGACCATGGACTTAGAATTTTTATTTTTTTAAGTTTTACTTTAAAGTTTTAAGGGTCAAACAGAGACATATAATTCTATTAATCATACTATGTTTTCTTGACTTGTTAACTCATTGTTGTAAAAGTACCTATTCCAATCGTTTCAAGTTTCATTACCTTTACTGTGGTCTTTTGACCTTTACACTTATCTGGGCAAATTCAGCAGACGACAATTTTGATGATTTCTTTTTCTATTTTTCCCCACAAAAGAGGGAGATGGTTTGCATGAAATGTCAAAACCTGTCTTGGAGACAATAAAAAAACTATTTCGAAATGTTGCCTGCTGACATTTTAACCTAGCATACTAAGTATTAACCAGCTTTGACCGGGCAGCTGGCATATTAATTATTATTTCTGTAAACATTTAATAAAGTACTACTGAGAAGAAAGCTATCATTATAACAGTTTCTCTAAGAGAACTAGTTTATATTCCTGATTAGTTCTCAGTTCTAAGCCAATCAGATGATAGGCAACCATCACTGAACATGTTACACATCCTATACTAGGGAGCTAAAACCCCCGTTAGTAGAATTATAAGCCTCTGGGCCACATTATTTACAAACCCAGGATTTGGTTTATACCTGGTATTAAGAGATATAAATTTATGCAGTATTATCCCCACCCACTACACGACCTCTGGACGTGATTTCTCTGTTAGATGTTTTAGGACCACATTATTTAGAAAACCTATGATGGATCTGGTTATATATGGCGTTGTATCTTGTATCTTTAGGACATGGTCACAGACTTATGATTTTTAGAGTTTTTTTTTATGCTTTTCTTGGATTCGTTTCATTTTTTGGCCTAAGGATAAAAAAATAGAAAAGCATGATTTCAGGCGAGCTACCCTGTCCAGTGACAGGTCTTATATAACTTTATCTTTGCCATTACATTTTGACTGCTTCACTGTAAAGTCTTTATCAGACAACGACAGTAGGAAACCAATATTTACTATCAGCGAAAGCTGAAAGTGGGTGAACCTGAGCGTAGAGTTTCCCTTTAGAAAGCATCTGCTAGCAAAGCTAAAAATACCTAGCTGACAACTCGATAGGCGTTAAAATGACTAACATAGCAACAAAGCCGTCTATTTGCATTAAAATAAACAGTGTAATATTTAGGTAGTCTAGCCTCCTTTCTCAATTTCAACTTAGCCAGTATGTGTATTGGAGACTCTACCAAATAGACGCCATCATTAAGAAGTTGAAGAAGTTTTAGTAAGAAAACAAAACTGATAAGACTCTTATTATCCAAACTACTTACCCTAAGAGTTTAGACAGACAGGTCTCAGCAAACGTGTAGACCCAGACCGGACGCCGCAGAGCACGGTGTCTGACCAGGGTCTGTACTGTTTGCCACTCATCTGGCAATTTTAGACATAATTACAGGTAGTAACAAGAACTTGTCGGTTGTATTAGAAGTAGAAGGTAAAGAGTTATGAGTATGAATATTCTGGTTAAAACAGTATTCAAAATTTATCATCCAATTTTCCATGAATATGAAAGTCAAAGAGGGGTTCGACTTAACCCCCGAAGCCCCTCTGGACCTGCTCCTGAGATCAGTCTGTTTTTATGGATGGCACGTACCCCGAAAACAAACACAGTGTGTACCAAGATCAGTACGTCTGTGTATGCACCTAAAACTGCCATAGCAATGGGCCATTTTTAAATGACAAGAAATCCTATAAAGTACTTCGCAAATGAAACTTTAGCAACAGATGCTCTTCTGTTTTCATGAGCTTAATCTTTCACATGCTTATAGATGCATCATATAAACAACATGTTGCATGCATGCTTTGTGTCGTTTTCAATGCTTCTTAGTTTAAAGATTTTCTTTTTAGCACTCTCTGGGCTATTCCAGCAGACGACACATTGATCATAATTTTTTCTTATTTTACCAGAAAACAAGATTTGACATTTCATGCAAATTGTCTCCAATGGAGATAATTTGCATGAAATGTCAAATCCTGTTTCCTGAAAAAAAAAATGAAATAATTCTATATGTCGTCTGCTGAAAATTTTACCCAGAGTGCTAAGCGTCAACGTAATTTTGATTAAGTTCATGTTCATGTTCATGTTACTACCTAAATACATTTATCACCGACGTAGGTTCTCACCCGGACAACATATTAACACAAGACGATAGGAAACATGGTAACTTTAATACTGTGGATTCTGGAACATTACATCTGAAAATATATTAATATTTCCATATTTAATAATCATGTAGAAACAATAGTAGAGTATAGAACTTTACTAGATATAACGAAAATGGCGAATGCAGTGAGCCGTGCCATCTTTATACAACATATTACACATAAAACAGTACTAAAAGAAATATTAATGAAGATGGTACGGATTTATGAATGAATGCTAAAACACCCGACGTTCTTGCAGTTTCATGTACAATTCATAATTTCAGTATTTCTAAAATAGCAAAATATCAAAATGTGACAAAAGCTAAATATCAGCTAATGAAAAATACATTATGACTTACATACCTGGAAAATATATATAAAATATATTTTAGCAGTGGCTACATGACAGAGATAAGTGTAGAACTTAACCAACTAACAGCTAGATCATGAATGCAGTGAGGCATGCAAATAATCATGCGTAAGTGACATGCCCTTAAGACATGCATGCAAATATAGGATGACTTTACTAACCAGGTACCGTTATTTCAAAGGACTGAGAGGGGAAGGAAGAAAATAACACACTGTGCATCCATGAGCAACCAGTGAAGAATACTATCGGGGGAAGCAAAACGAAATATAGCAAAACAAAGTGAATCGTTTTGGTTTTATTTCCTACAATATTTCATCCCTGTGACACATATACATTTTGTTGACCTGCGCAGTGTGGTTACATTGCGCAGGCCAACTTGACAAATAGTGGTACAGATATATTAAAAAATTTAGCTAAGTAAATCATGAATGAATAGTAGTACTTAGATCAGTTGTATGTGTAGCGTAACTTTGTAGTGTCGATAAAGTTCCGCTCGGGTGGTTCTAGTGTTTTTCACCTAGCATTATTTAGGCATGTGTTGTTTTAACTTCCACCTGAATTTACGGCACAGTTAGTGATCCGAATAATGTGAATAAGTTCCAGATAAGAAATTAACCGTGTTTTTAGAATTTTTGTTGTTTTGATCAAGCTTTGGGAGTAGTAAGCAATTCGTACTTTCTCTAAAGAGCCATGACACGCATAAGTTCTGTCTATCATTGTAGAATAAGAAATAATTGTAGCAATCTAAATGACGACTTATTCAATAATCATCTTAAACCAACGGCTGCATGTGACTGTGGTTTTGAGAGTGAGGATGCTGAACACTACTTTTTCTTCTGTAATAGATCCACCCAGCAACGGACTAGTCTATTCCAGGCCATCCGTAAATTTCAGTCTGTCGGTATACGTCTTCTCCTATACGGTTCTCCTGATCTCTCTGATGACGACAACGTTGAACTTTTTTCTTACGTCCAACATTTTATAAAAGAAACAAATCGATTTTGAAACGGAAAACCAAATTTAAATACTGTAAACATGTAAGTAGCCTGTTATATCTATTAAAGATTTATCGAAGCTTGGTTTGGTGACTCCCGCTCACTACTCATCCTGCTTAGTTTCACTTTTATCCTTGAAACTAGATTCCTATAGAACTAATTTCTTATCACTGTACACCTTTCTTCTTTTCTTTTCTCTAGTTATTTTCTTCTTTCTATAGCTCTACTTGCGACCGCTCAATGTTTTGTTGATTATAAATTAATTTTGTATGCATGTAAACACGCGAACTCGGACTCTCCAGACGCTGTATATTGTTTGATCTTATATAATTTTATCTTCTTTCTTCTTTCTGTACTAGCATCTGGACAATCGGAATTCTAGTGTCTACATAATAAGAGTTACTAAATGCCATAAACTTTGTATGTTATATTTTGTTTTGGGGAGGACCTTATCTAATGTTGTGAGAACTTGTGTTCCAACCCGCTTGCTATATGATTATTTGGCAATAAAATATGATTAAACTAGACATGCAGTACTCCTCCCTCCACGACGATCTCCACCGAGTTTTGAGAAATTTTGCTGTCTTGGTCAAGCTTAATTTGTCTCCTCCGTCAGAAGGCTATAACCACGCCCATGCGTAAATCCTTAGACAAACAATATCGTGATACCTGTATTTGTCAATGAAAACTGCATTCATACCTGTATAAATCAATGAAAAGTACATAGGTAATATTGTTTGTCTAAGCAATAACATTAACCGTTAACTGGTAAGCTAGCTAGTTTGGTTGGTCAGATTGTGGTGTCATTTACTGGTCAGGTGATTTCACGGAGGACTAAATTGTAAGCACTTCGTACGTTCCCTACAGGGCCATGACATGCAGTACTCCTCCCTCCACGACGACCTCCACAGTTTTTGTTCTTATATACAGCCGTAATTTAAGAAATTTTGCTGTTTTGCTCACCAACGCAGGCGACTGGGCACCCCGGTCCCCAAAACAGCGATATTAAGATGCCAGATCGTGGGCATCTTTTCAGCTTACAGCTCGGTTATCCTGTATCAAGCGGCCCGGTACGACGCTGTACTTGCTTGTCTTTATTGTTATCTTACTTGCGCATTCGCGCAGTCTAACAGTCTAACGTCCGACCGGTTGGGAGCAACCTTTTTAGCAGGTGAAAGGTTTATTATTATCTAATTTTAGATTCTTTTTAATTATCCGGTGTCTTTTAGGAATTCAAAAACAGCTTTTTGTATTTTAACTGCATTTTTAAGGGTTGGAAAGAGTAATGTTGTAGAATCGAAGGTAATATATCCCAGTTTAAACATTTTGGACTCAAGGTGTCTACCGTTTTCCTTCTGTGCTTCATAGTACATGAAAATGTGATCAGTAGTTTCACCATCACCTTCTGTGCGAAATTTGCACAATTTCAAATCGAAGGCTTTGTGGAAGCCTAGTCCACAGTGGTGTAGCCTTAGTTTGGTATAAGCTACATCCAGACGTCTGTTGGGGCTGTATACTGTACATGTAGTGTTGACATTTTATTGTCCGTGCCTATATTCTCTTCCTTTATTAGTTACATTCCGTTGGGCTTGCCATTTACGATTAATGGCTTTTTAATTACAGTATATATTTCTGCCTTAGCTGGGAGGGTGAGGTCTGGGGTACCTATAAGCATGGCCGTTTTAGCGGCCACGTCAGCTGCCTCGTTTCCTGGGATTCCTATATGTGATGGTACCCAGTCTATTTTTACTTCAAGGTTGTTAATTATTGCTGTATCTAGCAGGGAGAGAATTTTCATTGTAAGATCAGGACAGGATTCTGAGGTGCCTGATTTTATTGCTTGTATGGCGCTGAGAGAATCAGTTAGGATTACTGATTTCGGGATTTTTGAGTCTATGATCCACTGTACTGCTTGTTGAATTGCTACCAGTTCGGAGGTGAACACAGATAATGTTGGATCTAATTTTATGCGTTTTTCAATGTTTAGTTCTGGTACGACAAAAGCGGTTCCTACAGTTCGATTCTCGGGGTCCTTACTGCCGTCAGTGAATATTTCGGTGCAATCTGAGTAGTTTTCTTCTACTTAGGCTGTGCTGGTTGCCCTCATAATGATAGCGTTCCCATCTTTTTTGGGCCCGAAAGCGTCGTGTATATCTGATGAAGGTGGGTTTATGTGTAAATCCCATTAATCTGGATAGTAGGGCGGAGCAATATTTTGACTGATGTTATGCTCCCTTAGCAGTTTTCGAATTTCAACATTATAAGGGTTAATTTTTTTTCTCTTTTTGTAGTTAAGCAGCCAAAGTCAGTTATCAGCTGATTAACAGGAAGATTTTTACCTAGTTGAGAGGATCTGGCCCAATATTTCAACATTAATTCCTCTCGCCTGAGTGACTCCACACTCTACTTCCAGTGCTGGAATTGGCATTGTTCTACAGGCTCTGGTTGCGATTCTCAGAGCTTTATTTTGTATATTATCGAGTCGTTTCAGTTGGCTCTTGGGGGCGGAGTTGAAAGCCTGTGACCCATAGTCTAATTTACTTAGTATTAAGGCCTTATAAAGATTGACCAGGCATTTTTTATCGGCTCCAAATGATGTCCCCTATACCATTATCATAAGGTTTAAATCTCGGTTACACCTTACAATGAGATTATCAATATGATGCTTCCATGTAAGTTTTCTGTCCATTGTCAGGCATAAAAAATGTGACCTTATCTACAAAATCAAGTTTTTTTTACCATTTAATGTAAAGCTACCATTTAATGGAAGCTGTAGGTTTTAGTGTCTTTGTTTTTTTTTTTGTTTGTTTTTTTTTTTCTACTGAAAATGATTGCCTTGCTCTTGTCTGGTGAAACCTTTAATCCTCCAAAAGTGTCCCAGGCCTCTATTTTGTCAAGGGCTTTTTGTAATTTTTTAACTGCCAATTCAGCGGAAGTATATTTTGTCCAGATTGCACCATTGTCTGCAAATTGGGACATGGATATACCTTCTTATTCGTTCAAAGCATCTGATAATGTATCCATGATCACATTAAACAATGTCGGGCTGAGTACACCCCCCTGGGGGTGGGGGGGGGGACCATTTTCTAAATCAAATATATCAGGCATTTTGTCTCCCAGTCCTACTTGGATTTTGCGACCTTTCAAGAAATGCTGAATCCAATTTAGCATATTTCCGTTTATACCTATTTTATTTAGTTTAACAAAGGTGCCAGTGCTCCACATAAGATGAAAAGCTTTTTCTAGGGCTATAAATATGGCTCCGATGGCCTTGTTTCCATAAAGGCCATGTTAATTTCAGAGGACAGTCTCACCAGCTGGTCAATATTTGATCTTGTTTTTGAAATTCAGACTGATTGTTTGATATGGGATTATTCCTCTCGATATGGGAGTTTTATCTAAATGCTTTCATACTTTCCATAATTTTGCAGATAGCGGATGTTAAAGAAATTGGTCTATAAGAAGCTTGATTTGTTTTATCCTTATGTGATTTTAATAGGGATTATGGTCGCTACTTTCCAATCAGAAGGAAGTTCTCTTACCACCCAAGACAGATTTCAGTAATATTCCGTCTTAGATCTTGGTGGTAGCTGCTTGAGCATTTCATGTGAAATAGTGTCGGCTCCGGGGGAAGTATTCCTTTTGCCTTGCAGGGCTCTGTCCAGTTCAAATTGAGTGAATTGCCGGTTGAGATTGTGTTCGTTATCACCCTCCAGGTAGACTTTTGCCTTTCTATAGATTTTGTCTTGAATTTTCTTAATAATTTGAAAATTCGGGTCAAAGTTTTCAGTCTTTGAGGTATTTGAGTAATGCTGTGCTAATAGCTGTGCCTTTCACGATCATTTGTTATGATTTGATCGTTTGTTTTTAGGCAGGTAATGGGTTCGGAGCGCTTTCCTCTGAATTTTCTTATCATGTCCCATACCTCTTTAGTTGACGTTTTATAGTTTAGTTTTGAAACAAAATCTTCTCAACAGTCTTTTTGTGCTTTTCTTAATGTTGTTAACGATTCGGTTTTCATGGCATTATAAATTTGCTTATCCTGTTGAGTTCTTGTACGTAAGTACTTTTTACGTGCCTTTTCACGTTTTTTAATTGTTATAGCACAGTCTTGATTCCACCACGGAGGTTTACCTCATCATCTTATAAAAGATAAACTTATTGATTTAATTAACCGAACGTTTATTCGGGAGAATACCCAATATTTGGCTTGCAACGAAGAACGAAGAATGTGCTTTTTTCACTTCTGGTGTATATAATAATCACAATTTATGGTCGTGTCAAAAAATCTGTGATGCCCTTGTTTATCTTTTGGATAATATTTTTATTAGATTTCGAACTAAACTTTATAGACAAACTATTGGTATTCCGATGGGAACTAATTGTGCTCCTCTTGTTGCAGATTTGTTTCTTTTTTTTTTTTTTTTTTATGAGAGAGAAATCAGGCTGACATTATTGAGGCTTTCAATTCAACTTCAAGATACCTTGACAATTTATTAAATACTGACAATATTTACTTTGACCTAATGGTGGACCGGATATACCCTTCAGAACTCAAATTAAATAGAGCAAATTCTTCCGATACCGAGGCACCTTTTTTGGATTTGAATCTATGTATATCTAATGGTACAGTTTCCACCAAAATTTATGACTAACGGGACGATTTTGATTTTGATATAGTCAATTTCCCTTTTCTGGATGGCGATGTCCCCCGGCGTACCTCATATGGGGTATACATATCTCAGCTTATAAGATTCGCCAGATCTTCTTCAAATCTTAATTACTTTAACTACCGTAATAAAGCCCTTACTGCCAAACTTCTTAGGCAGTGCTATCGTTATTTAAACTTCGTAAGGCGTTTTCGAAAAATATAGCGTCAGTCTGAAAATACTTCTGCAACAAGGTATATCGGAACCCAAATTTTACGGTGACTTAGTGTACAGATTTAGAAAAAATTGTAGGTAAATCTAACTTTTCGGAGCAATTCAGAAAACTTATTAACCGTTATAAAAGAATTGGCTATAACCTGGGTATTATGCGGCAGACTGCATGCCTAGTTGTCAACCCAATCATTGTTGATGGCTATGCTTTTAATTGCACGACGGCGGTTCGGGCCTCAGACTCAATGACGGCCTCTTCGTAAAACTTTAAATAGTGGGTTGGGGCTTGACGATATGTCTTTCGCTTGGCCCGTCGTGGTTTAACTGTCGGTTTTCATTTACTCTGGCATACAGTAGAATTAGCCATGAGTACTCGTCATTGTTTATTATAGTGATTAATATGATTTTTATGTTTTCGCTTTGATGCAATGACTGAGTTGGGAGCCTTTATGCGAACCGAATTTTTATGTATTTCTGTATTAAGAGTAGCATCGGGAACCAGGGTGAAGTGAGCTAGCTGTAAAAGTACTTTAAACCCCCCGGTGGTTTGCTCTACTGACCGTTCTAAGGCGGTAGTCCCGGTGTTAGTCTTACTCTTTGATGCTTTGTGGTTTATTCTACGAGGCGATTTGTTGTATGTCTTTCCGTGTGTCATTTTGTTCTTGTGTTTTTCAGTCCTTTTAGTATTGCGATTACCTCGCTTGGGGAAGAGAGAGCTAATCTTAGTGCTTTTCGTACGTTTGTTCGGTTTGTGCTTGTTTAGTTTTGTCTGTTTCCTCTTCCTCTTGGGGTCTTGGAAGGGCTGCGGTTTGTGATTGTGGCACTCCCTGGACTTTTCTCTTACCATTTTTTTTTTATTTTATATATTCTGTTTACACTGCAATTCTATTTTTTAACTTTGTTGAACACAACGTTTTGAATTTATCCCCATCGGCCTTGCATAAATTCCATTTTGAAATTCCTGAAGTCCCTGCTGTGTTATATCTGACACTGAGTTTAATGAGAATAGTTAAATGGTCGCTACCACAGGTTTGTTGTAACACCTGCCATTCCGAATTTGCACTAATTGTCGGCGATGCAAGTGTAATTTCTGGTGTGGTATCATGAATACTGAGAGTCGATTGGCCATTATTAAGGATGACGAGATAATGGCTGTTGAGTACTTTTAATAGCGCATGTCCCTTTGCGTCGTTCAGTTTGCTGTCCCAGAGTGAGTTATGTGCGTTAAAATCCCCTACAATTATATTGTTTTCAGTTTTTATTTTACTAAATAGCATATTATATTCTTCTATATTATCTGCTCTTCAAAAAAGACTATCATAAACATTGTAGAGGGATATTGTTTTCTTTTTCTAAGTGTAGTTTGATTGCACATACTTCTAGTTTAACATTTACTGCGCTTAAATCAATCTCTTCAAAGGCAATATTATTTTTGACGTATATTGCCACACCGCCGCCTTCCATTTCTGTTCTGTTTTTTTTTTTGTAAATTGGTTTTGCATAAGATGGTATATTTGGCAGGGTGTTTTTTTATTTGCCCAGGTTTCCTGTAGGCAGATTATATCAAGATGAATTTATTGGTTTCGACATAATTTCTGAATTCTAGGAGATTATTATTTCCTTGCATATTCCATTGAACTACGCAAAGGGACGTTTTAATACTTTTCTTTGTTATATCAGACATTATAACGATTGGGATAAGTAAACTTCTAGAGTAACGTCTCAAAAACTAACTGCTGTTGCTAATTTTTGGTGTGTTTACATTCTTACTACTAGGTTGTCTTTATTGTTTTTCTTATTGACTTTGTTAGTCTCAATCATATTTAGTTTTTTGGGAGTCATGTTGATTCGACTCCCACCTATCTTTGGGGTACTTGTTTTCCAGTAGCTGGTTATCGGTATATTAGATACCTTTCTGCCGCTTGGTGTTCTTACCGGGGACAGTCCTGGCGATTTTGCCTGAGTTCGTCTATTAGTTAAGGGGGAAAAACTGTACACTTTTCGATTGCTTTTTTCAATTATCGTCAGCTTGCCAGCTCTGTCTGTTGTAGTTATCTGCTGGTTTTTGAATAATTCCAGCAGAATATTTTTCAGTTGCTCCTTGCTGATGTAATTATTGGTATCTGATGAGTGGTCCCGTGTCTGTAATACTTCTTGAGGGAGGGGTGAGTCTACTGTATGCGCGGGATCTTAAATATCCCTTTCATTTTGTTTAGTGCTGTTACCCTGACGGTTACTGTTAGGTATTTTATTGGCTGGTATCTGTTGATTTTCTTTTGCTTTTTTATTCCTGCCATCTAGTTTCGATTTCATTATTTTGTTTATCTACTATTTCTTTATATTTAAGATAAAAGGGATACTGTTTTGAATAGGCCCCATGTTTCTGATGGCAGTTTGCACATGCATCTAAGAAGTCTTCTGTTATTTTTTGTTTTACACTGAACATGTGTATGTGGTCCAGCACAATGGGGACACACTGTTTTACCCTTGCACTGGTGTAGTCTATGTCCATGTACCTGGCAGTTGTTGCATCTTGTCAGGGTGATTTTACATGGTTTGACTTTCATATAAAATCCTGCAATGATCTTTGTCGGTGCAACTGGTGTGTTAAAGGTTACTTTGACAGAGCTAGTTTGCTTTCGGACCAAGATCTGATAAGGAAGGTGGTCAGGCGGGAATAGATAGCAATGGTGACGATGATAGGCCCAGAATCTTGCTGATAAAATTTCCCCACTGGGATAAGAAAATGCAGCTATTCAAAGGTCGTTAAGAACTCCGCCGCGCGGATATTCGAATCGACGACGATCTAACCCGACGACAGACAAACGTTGAAGTGGTACGCAGATAAAGGGCAATTTGGCTACTACTACAAAGGCTTGTAATACTTTCGCGAGCATGCAGAAAAGACTAATGTGACTAACAACACACGCACTTTCCACAGAGCAACACGTAAATTGCCCGACGGGAACGATATGGACGTAACATATTCAGAAGCGACGGGAAATAGTGCCGATCGTGAACATGACGATCACTCGGGTATGGCGTTTAACGAATCGTCCGCATAGGAAGCTGGCCAAGGCCCTGATGCAGTTGGAAAGTCATTTAGCATTGGGACCTGGAATATTGACGGCTTGTTGAATAAACTGAATGACTGTGATTTTATAAAATGTGTCGACAAGCAGTATAGTTTGTGTTTTTGAGACATGGTTGCAAACAATACCGGTTAATTTGGCAACGATCTTCCCAAAATACACAAAGTACTTGCAAAGAAATTGGCGTGATATGGACGTGCTATGTAGGGGGGGGGGGGGGGGCGGTGGGATAGTGGTCTTCATAAACAAACAATTTGAACAGTATATCACGAAAGTGGATATTAATAGCGAGTGCGGTATATTCCTTAAGATAAAGAAGGAACTTTTAAGTCTAAATAAAGACTTGCTACTTATGTGCTTATACTTACCACAGCAAGTCCACATTTTTATGACGATACCCAGATAAATGGGATGGACTTATTAGATGTATGTAAGACTTTCCACACAATTTCATGATCGCTTGTTTTTGATCATGGGTGACCTAAACTGTCGAACAGGAAATCTGCCTGATTTTCAAATTTTTGAAAATAACGTACATATACTTGAAGAATATGAAGATGTATTTGATACTTTTAATGAACCAAGGGTTTCATCTGATAAACATATTACAAGTTTAGGTAGGAGGTTACTGATGTTTTGTAAACTGTATACTATTTATACAGTTAATGGTAGGCTACGTGATGATAAAAGTAAAGACCATTACACTTACATAGGTCCAAATGGGTGCAGTATTATAGACTATGTATTGGCTTCTAAACAACTATTTGACTACATATCAAATTTTAATGTAGAGATGCGAACTGAGTGTACGCACATGCCAATCAAAGTACAGTTTTTACACAGTATAAGTCCTTCTTTGACAGATGCACATGATAATACGAACGCAAATAATAATTATAACAAAATAAGTGGTGCAAAAATATTTAGTAAGTCGAAGAAAAATATTGATGCCTTTAAACAAAATATGCAAAACACATTGAATGAAAATTTCAACTCGAATATTATGAATAAAATAAGTGATACGACAGTTGACACTGATCTAATTATATCTGATATAGTAAATGCTATTGCGTCTTGCGCTATTGAAAATATCCCTCATAAAAAGGGCAAATCACAGGAGCCATGGTTCGATCAAGAATGTGAAATTCTTAAGCGACATAAAATAAGATTTTTACATAAGTTTAGACAGTCTAACTCAACTGACGATTTAGAAAACTAAAAAGAATCAAGAAGCAAATTTAAAAATGTCACACGTGAAAAACAAACTAGATTTCCTAATCTCAAGTATTCATGTAAAAGTGGCGTGATTCTGTTTCAGAAAATGGTAAACTCAGAGTATATTATCAATTAAAATGTAATTTTGGCTATGAGAAATATTTAGATGTTTTAAATATATTTTTAAATTTAGAAATGCTTTTGCAACTCTGCGACTATCATGTCACACACTTGAAATTGAAAGGGCTAGGTACAGAGGAATACCAAGGGAACAACGTCTCTGTAAATTTTGTCCTAACGCCATTGAGGACGAATATCATTTTCTTTTATTATGTCATGAATATAACGACCTACGATGTCAATACATACCGCTAAAGTATTATAGACAACCAAACTGGCATAAATTTACCATGTTACTGGCAACATCCAAATGATTCAGTCATTAGCATCGTATATATATTATGCCTTTGAAAAACGAAAAAGGAACTTGTCTGTAACTCATGACAAGTATGACTAGTTGTATTGTGAGAAGGAAATAAGGGCCATGGGGCCAGGTCCCTTAGAGTTATTTTCCTTTGTTGTTCTTGCTATTAAATTATGTATTTTCCTTAATAATTTCTATACCCGTTTTCAGATTTTAATAAAATTTATTTTACACATGCATCTTTATGCACTACACGTGTGATATGAAAATAGGGGCTTCAGGGCCAGGTTTATTACAGTTATATCCCTTTGTTATATTTCATTATTTTGATGTGCATTTATTTTCTGTTAAAGATATCTAAGGAAATACTTTACCTACAAACTTCAACTTTTGTACACATGACAAGTATGACGAGTTGTATTGTGGAAAATAAAATAAGGGCCATGGGGCCAGGTCCCTTAGAGTTATTTCCCTTTGTTGTTCTTGCTATTAAATTATGTATTTTTCTTAATAATTTCTATACTTGTTTTCAGATTTTATTGAAATTTATTTTACTCACACACCGGTATGCACTATAAGTGTGATATGAAAATATGGGCTTCAGGGCCAGGTTTATTAGAGTTATATCCCTTTGTCATCTTGTTGTGTGTTACACTGATGGCCATGGCCGGAGGTATTAGTGAGCATATATATGCTCACTTCATGGTCTAATTGTTACTCTGTCACTTTCGTCACGCACCGTTAGTCGCGCGATTGACTCTACTTAATCAAGTGTTGTCTGCGCAATACACACTTCCAATACAAATACATCTACAACCGTGGTATACGATTGTTTGTCTGTAAACTCTGTGATCTACAAAATAAAAGAAAATTAATGCATAAACATACAATATAACTTACAGAAACAAGATGGCGGTGTAAACAGCTCCTCCTCCGTCAAAAGCCTGAAAAGGAATGAAAGAAAAACAACAACAAAAAACAATACAGTACAGTCCCCGTATTTTCTTTATTTTGCACGCTCACGTGGTTTGCACGCTCACGTGTTTTTTTAGTTTTTTTTTTTTTTTCACGAAAGATTTCTCGGCATTATATACTTGACAAGAAAATATTGATGCAAAGCATCAATACGCCGGGAAACTAATCTGTCATGCATTACTTAGCACCCTATAGATCGTAGTATAGTAAAAAATGTTATAATTTATGATAGGTTGTAATTATATAAATTATTGCAATACTCAACGATAAAAACATTATAGACGTAAAATTATAGTGTAAAAAAATCAACTATGATCGTCTGATTTCTAGCCAGCATACATAATTACATGTCGTCATCCATAGCCTAGGCCGAACATACTATATCCGAAATCATCTATATAGCAGTGTTTCATTCTTTTCTCCACTCATAACGTTTTCTTTCGGCCCAAATCTTTCCATGCTTGAATATCAAATTAAACTGTTTTATTAAACCAGCTTAAAATCCGTTCGATTTGATAATGCATATTTCCAATCGTAAACAAAGAAAAATATCTTTTGTTTCTTCTTCGTAGTACGACGAAAAAAAAATGAAATGAAAAACATTCAAATGTGTACGAATATTGACATCAACAAGCTCATTTTATGTCGAAGGGTCAAATTGGTGCTCCTGCTCATTTCTCTTTTAAATGCGCAAACCCACATTGCCACATTCATTCTACACAGTACTTCCATTTTTTTTTTCACTATGTTACCAATAGAACAGTTCTCTGCTGCTCGTTATTTTAAACTTCGTAAGGCGTTTTCGAAATTTTATCGCAGACACAGTGCCTTATTAGAAAAATATAGCGTCAGTCTGAAAATACTTCTGCAACAAGGTATATCGGAATCAGAATTTTACGGTGACTTAGTGTACAGATTTAAAAAAGTGGAGGTAAATCTAACTTTTCGGAGCAATTCAGAAAACTTATTAACCGTTATAAAAGAATTGGCTATAGTCTGGATATTATGCAGCAGACTGTATGCCTAGTTGTCAACCCAATCATTGTTGATGGCTATGCTTCACTCTTTAATTGCACGACGGCGGTTCGGGCCTCAGACTCAATGACGGTCTCTTCGTAAAACTTTAACCAGTGGGTTGGGGCTTGACGATATGTCTTTGGCTTGGCCCGCCATGGTTCAACTATTGGTTTTCATTTACTCTGGCATACAGTAGAATTAGCCATGAGTACTCGTCTTTGTTTATTATAGTGATTATTTTGATTTTTATGTTTTCGCTTTGATGCATTGACTGAGTTGGGAGCCTTTATGCGAACCGAATTTTTATGTATTTCTGTATTAAGAGTAGCATCGGGACCCAGGGTGAAGTTAGCTAGCTGTAAAAGGACTTTAAACCCCCCGGTAGTTTGCGCTACTGACCGTTCTAAGGCGGTGGACCCGGTGTTAGTCTTACTCTTTGTTGCTTTGTGGTTTATTCTACAAGGCGATTTGTTGTATGTCTTTCCGTGTGTCATTTTGTTCTTGTGTTTTTCAGTCCTTTTAGTATTGCGATTACCTCGCTTGGGGAAGAGAGAGCTATTCTTAGTGCTTTTCGTACGTTTGTTCGGTTTGTGCTTGTTTGGATTTGTCGGTTTCCTCTTCCTCTTGGGGTCTGGGAAGGGCTGCGGTTTGTGATTGTGGCACTCCCTGGACTTTTCTATTACCTTTTTTTAATTGAAGAAAGTCTAGTTCTAAGGTGATTACTGAAAATTTTATAATTGGAAGCGCAATATAAATTTATAGATATACAGAGTGAAGTTTCAAAGGTGAAACGTTATCAGTAGGTAACAGAGAGTTAAATCTAGCAACAGAACGGGGAATCTGTAAAGAAGAAGCAGAATGTAGCCTAATAGGAGAAATAGTAATTTTTAATCTGTTAGTGATATTCATATAGTTGTATAGGAAGTAATACCATTAGATAAAAAGCAGTATTCGTACCGGCCATTATAAGCAGTAAGTAGCGATGCAAACAGGCGGTAGGAACGATGCATACAGAGTATAGCAATAATCCAAAATACATAACTAAGTCTAATACAAGTCCAAAGAAACGTAAAGTAAGAAATTGTTATAAACGGGATACGAATACCGGTAAATATCTAACCTTCAATGAGGTATAAATTAGAATCATGAGGAAGAGCAATACGAAAGGTGATTGTAAAGTGCAAAAAAGGTAAGAGAAAAGTCCAGGGAGTGCCACAGTCACAAACCGCAGCCCTTCCCAGACCCCGAGAGGAAGAGGAAACCGACGAATCTAAACAAGCACAAACTGAACAAACGTACGAAAAGCACTAAGATTAGCTTTCTCTTCCACAAGCGAGGTAATCGCAATACTAAAAGGACTGAAAAACACAGAACAAAATGACACACGGAAAGACATACAACTAATCGACTCGTAGAATAAACCACAAAGCAACAAAGAGTAAGACTAACACCGGGACCACCGCCTTAGAACGGTCGGTAGAGCAAACAACCGGGGCGGGGGGGGGGGGGGGGGTTAAAGTACTTTTACACTTTTACAAACTCTGGCACTTGAAATAATAACACTGGGGTTTACAGAGGTATACATTATTTTTCTCATCTCTGCTCAAAAACATAGATTGTGGGTACGCATTAGAAACACCCTTCGAGGCGGTTCTAATTAGTACCTACAAACTATGTTTTGAGCAGAAATATGAAAAATATCACCTTTTTTTTATCTTAATTGTCCATTCTTTATGCTCTTTATTTTATAAATAAATTTTCTGGGATGTAGCATTTTTTTTTCTGTTGTAAATTAATCGCCTTTTTTATAGAAAGACAACAGGTAATCAAGCTACGATTTTGTAGGCAGACAACACTATCATAGGTTAACAGCAGGGGATCAAGCTAATTTATACATGTAGACAGCAGGTGGTCAAGGTACACGTTTATTGGTATACAATAGGTTACCAAGCTACTCTTTTATAGGTAGACAACAGGTTATCAAGCACCTCTTTTATAGGTGGACAGCAGGTGATCAAGCTACACTTTTATAGGTAGAAAGCATGGATCATGCACCATTTTTTGTAGATTTACAGCAGATGATCTAACTACACTTTTATACGCAGACAGATAGTAATCAAGCTACACTTGGATAAGTAGACAAGCTACATTTTATATGTAGAAGGAAGGTGATCAAACTGCAGTTTTATAGGTAGGCGGCATGTGATCAAACTACATTTTTTAGGCAGATAGAGGGTTGTCGTTCTTGGGGATTGAGAAGCAGGCTGCTGTGTTTTATTCTTCCCTTTGCATGTTCATTTCCTTACGGATTATAACGTTAACAAAAGTCTATGTAATGAATAAGGCTATGGTTCCCTATAGTATATAAGCAGCAGGGTTGCCAGGGTCCAAATTATTCGCGGATTTTGGTTTTACAGCTTTTAACCCAGTTTTCAGTTTGTTTTATTTCTTTTTGCTAGCGATTTTACTGCATAAATCGGTCTTAATATAACGGATATCTTCATTTTATATGTATCCTCATCATATTATATGGTGGAAATATCATGCTTTACATGCTTTATAATAGTATATACGAAGCAATTTGCACGAATAAACGGGTATCGTTAGCTATTCAACACACCATTCAAGTGCAGTGAAGCGTTTTAAAATATACGTGGGATAAAACTAAGGAAGCCTATTAGTGACAGAACTTTTTGCAGGACCCTCGTATAGTTAAATACATTTATTTCTCCAGTATAAAAACATGTGGCTACTCATTAGAAATGTGGTGCTTCTGATGAGTAGCTCCACCGTGTATTTTATTCGCGGGGAAATAAGACAAAAAAAATCAAATTTATAACCATCCTGTCTAGTACTGCTTGAACCTCATACAGGAAGTTTAGGTTCGAACATACTAAGGAGATTTAATCAATAAAACAACTGAAAAAGAATAAAAATAAATTGAATAGCATGGCCTCGCGGAGGCGCTTTAACGAGTACCACAACGTATGCTTTTGTGGAGAAATAAGAGAGAAAAATCAATATTTTGGACAAAAAAAAGTGCCTTATCTGGAGCTATGGAATAGGATTTAAAAAAAAAAAAAAAAAAAAAAAAGTACAAAGCTTTGAAGGTCCGCCTAAAAATATAGACCTATTCGTACATTTGCTTTTCACAACAAAAAAAAAAGTGGAATCAGCAGGCTTGTATTACATATATAGACTTGTTAACCTAATGAGACAGGACTTGTTATGATGCCCCTCAAACATGTCTTCAAACACGCACGAACTGCATTTGCAAACATGCGACTGGGTGCTGTTTGGTACATGTATGTGTGTACACTAAGGCCAAGTAAAAAAAAATGTGTGTTTAGACACCTACCTAATTTTCCTGGTGAAACCTAGTCTTACGACATGATAGTTATAACAAAGGAATAAAGCATAGCTGAAAAAATTTCCCGTCTCTCGCGGGAATCAAACCCGTCCTCCCGGTTAAAAATCCAATGCTCTAACCACTGAGCCAAAGAGTCGACTCCCTGACGCAGGTAGGCGTGCTCGGTCGTAACACTCCCCCTTTTCAAGGAAGGCATCATTTATGATGACCTGAAACCATTTTCGGCGAAATAAAGTCAAATCCCGGACGAGCCCCTATCTTACGACATGATAGTCGTAACAAAGGAATGAAGCATAGCTGAAAATATTCCCGTCTCTCGTGGGAATCGAACCCGGTCTTTCCGGATAAAAATCCAATGCTCTAATCACTGAGCCAAAGAGTCGACTCCCTGACGCAGTTGTCAGAGATTGAATATATACTAAGAGGCTATGCGTAATCTGCCAAGGCAGATAATCGAAGGTAGGAGTGCTCGGTCGTAACACTAGGAATTTTTTACCTGTTTAATTTGAATAAAATATTTATGCTAACTATTAGGACAAGTAGTTCTGAGCAAACAGTTTAGACTCGGATCATATCTAACTGCTCCTACAGGAGCAGTTTGATCAGGGTCTACACTGTTTGCCATTCTATCAGTACATTTAGACACAGCTAAGGATAACCGAACAGACTTAGTAAAATTTTATGTGAAATATGTGGGAAGTCCACATATATTTGATAATTCTGGTATTATTCTTCATTAAAAAAAATCCCTACCTACCCATCTATTTTTTCTAACATGTTACCCTAAACACACATATTTTTTTTATTCGGTCTAAACATTATGCATATACAGTAAAACATGGCTGTCGAAGACAGTTGGTATGTTTATTTATATATCACAGAGTTAGAGAATGAGTACACTTTGAGGGGAGAAAACTCTGTCTAACTTAGTTTTGCTTCTCTTCTATTAAGTGTTTAGAAGCGGAAAGCATCTGCTACCCTTAGGGAGCAAATCCTTTCCTGTTAGAGTAGAACCCTTTTAATAGGGGCTTGGTTTGGAGGAAAATAAGAGGAATTCACAGATGGTGTTTTCCTTGAAAACAATGGCCAAATGTTTACCATGTGGTTCATTCTAGTTAAGAAGACTGCAACTTAACCATTGCCATGCTCTTTATGGAGATTCCACACCAACTTCTAATTTTCAATCAGATTACTTGATGTTGTTAATACATATTCACATACTGCATGGCAAACAGTGCCAGTTGATCTGGATCTACATTGTTTACAAAGCCAGGGCATATCAGGGTTCAGCAGGACCAAGGATAAAGCAACACACAATATAACATAATATAACAAAGTATTTTTCTATGGCAATCTGTAAGTCAGTATGTCAATATAATCATCAAATTAAATTAAACTTTAAGGTTGAGCTATCGGTTTAATTAAATAAACGCGAATATGAACTCAGGTCTCAAGCCACCAAGATCTGATAAAAAAATTGTATATTTAGAATTTCATTTGATATAGTAATTTTGTTTTCTATTTGCAGATGCGGGTGTAAACGCTTTTGCAGATGGCCATTCGTGTGGCGTCGACATGGGGTACTGATGGCTCAGCCAGTATTGAAATACACCCTTGCATGCAGTGTAATAATTATCTTGGGCTGTCTTTTCTACCTGTCAGAGTATTACTATTTAATTCTAGAAGCCCCTGGACGTATAAAGAGCCTAAATTCCCATGTCTTTCATAGCTATTTTGTTAGAAGTTACAGATTCAATAATGGAAGGTTAGAAATGACAGGACAGTACAAGGGAAAGAATATCACACATGACGCTGCATTAAACGTTGAAGGGCTGGAGGTTTTCTTGAATGATATGAGACCGAAATTACTTAATGATCCGAAATTAGAAGTGGCGTTTCATCCTGATCAAATATATTTCCTGCAAGACAGAAATGTCAAAGACGTAAATTGTAAATTAATAATAGACGGCGATAAAAACGAAACTGCAAAAGCATCAAATTATTCTGTGACAAGACCTCGAAAGGAAGAGTTGAACCCAGATGATTATATTAATATGACTTCAAACTGTTCAGCATTCATACATAACAGAGGTTATATTATGAGCTCATTAACAAAAGTCGAGAATGACTTCCCTATCGCATACAGTTTGTTAATTTTTAAAGACATCAATCAAGTAGAACATTTACTCCGTGCAATATATAGACCACAAAATATTTATTGTATACACATAGATAAGAAAAGTGCAGATAGAATATATAATGCAATGGAGCGAGTATCGGCTTGTTTTGAGAATGTATTTATTGCCCCACAGAGGATTGATGTTCGATGGGGCCAGTTTTCAATATTAGAACCAGAACTTATATGCATGGAAGAGCTTCTGAAGCGAAATAAAAAATGGAAATATTTCATAAACTTGACTGGTCAAGAATTCCCTCTACGAACAAATTATGAACTTGTGAGAATTTTAATGACTTATAACGGCGCAAATGACATAGAAGGGACCATTAAAAGGTAAGCATTAGACTGGCTCCAGTCTCTAGTGACTAAATATTTATTCTTATACGCCTGTTTAATAAGCCACTAAAATATAATCAAAATATTATTTTAGTGGATTATCAAACAGGATTATAAGAATAAATATTTAGTTACAGGAGACTGGATCCAGTCTAGGTAAGCACCTGTCTCAAACCAACACAATATAGGCATCTGTATTAGGTTCGTTACATAAACACATCTTTTTGAAAAATGTATACTCTTTGGTCAAAGCTCTATATATGGTCAAATGTCAACCAAAATATTGATATTTTCTCATTTCTCCGCAAAAGCTTGTACGTTGAGTACTCATTAAAAGCGCCTCTGTGATAAGATTCATAATGTCAACATTTACATTGTACCTAAACATATAGTTCTTGGCCATAACGCTATATATGACATTTTACAACAAAACTGTTGATGTTTTTTCATTTCTCCGCAAAACATATGGGCACTCATTAGAAGCGCCTTCGGGAGGCGTTTCTAATGATTGCCCACAAAGATGTTTAATATAGAGGTAAGAAATGTAAATATTTTATCAACTTGACTTGGACCGTTAAAAACCGTCTTTATTAAATTAACACAATCATCTGTGGTTAGGTATTAATGTAAATGTATACTTTTTTGACAATAGCTCTATATACATGTATGACATTTTTCAACCAAAACCGTTGACATTTTTCATTATTCCATAAACATATGTTATGGGTACTCTATGGAAGCTTATCCACGAGGCGCTTCTAATGTGTACCTATAACAATGTTCTGTATAGTAACAAGACATGGAAATAGTTGATAAATTTAACTGGTCAAGAATTCCCTTAACAAACAATTTATGAATTTGGGAGACATTTGACGACTTAAAATGGCGAAAATAATTTGAAAGGGTAAGCTTAAAGGTGGGCATATGTCTTAAAGTAACACAATTCAGTTATATTGTCTCTGTTAGGTTCAGTACATTTACATGCTTTGTTCATTTCCAGAGCTAACAATCGCCGTTGGAATAAACTGCCGCCACCGCCCTACAATATCACGCCCACAAAAGGCTCCGTGCACATTGCAGCTAACAGAGATTACGTGGATTTTGCTCTGCATAACAAGAAAGCCAAAGATCTTCTAGACTGGGTGAAAAAGGTCTCCATACCAGACGAATGCTTCTTTTCTACATTAAATCACAATCCAAGTTTGAGAGTTAGAGGTGCTTATTTAGGTAAACGGACAGTTTGCTCACGATTGTGCTCTTAAACTGTATTCACCTGGTAGATTTTCTAAAATTTTTTTTTTACAATGGAGACAACTTTTATGACTCCCTGTTTCCTATGCTGTTAACATGTTCCTTCCAAAAAAAAGGGGTCTACTCAAAAAGGAATAAATTTGCTCTCATGTGGAGCAAATTCATTCCTTTCAGAGCAGACCTCTTTTTAGAAGGGGGAAAACGATTTTAAAAGAGTTGCTTCCCTTGAAAGAATATCCTTCCCCTTAACCCATTGAAGAGTCCTAAGCGAGTAAATGGCAAACAGTGCAGATCCAGATCAGACTCCACGGAACGCGGCGTCTGATCAGGATCTCCACTGTTTGCAAATAGTTCAACCATTTTTTCTATCTAGGAATATCTATATAATATAGCCTGACATACCTAAAATCGAAAATGAACTCTTCCAAATATATGTGTGGGAGAGTTTATTCAGTATTTAATGGGTTAAAACTCTGTTCTGTACAGTATGCTTATTTAGGTTATTTGCTTGGTTCGTCTCATTGAAATATTAAACCTAAGCACTCTGTAGACTAAATCATCGGAACAAAAAATAGTGGCATTTGTCTATTCGTTTTCACTAAGAATTAAGGCTTTTATACTTTATTCAAATACATGTAATAATAATAATAATAATAATAATAACAATAATAGTTCGTCTGTCATTACTGACAATGGCCAATCTAAATCACTTGCGAGAAATGCTACTGTTTGTGTGTTCTAAGATGGCTGATTAGACAAATTCTAGCCATAAACTGTCTGTTGCAGATGGAACAACAGAGGTCAGAGCAAAAAAGGTAAGAGAAAAGTCCAGGGAGTGCCACAATCACAAAAAAGGTAAGAGAAAAGTCCAGGGAGTGCCATAATCACAAACCGCAGCCCTTCCCAGACCCCAAGAGGGAGAGGAAACCGACAAATCTAAACAAGCACAAACCGAACAAACGTACGAAAAGCACTAAGATTAGCTCTCTCTTCCCCAAGCGAAGTAATCGCAATACTAAAAGGACTGAAAAACACAAGAACAAAATGACACACGGACAGACATACACCAAATCGCCTCGTAGAATAAGCCACAAAGCAACAAAGAGTAAGACTAACACCGGGACCACCGCTTAAACCACCAGGGGGTTTAAAGCCCTTTTACAGCTAGCTAACTTCACCCTGGGTCGCGCTGCTACTCTTAATACAGAAACACATAAAAATTGTAGAATAAACCACAAAGCAACAAAGAGTAAAACTAACACCGGGACCACCGCCTTAGAACGATCAGTAGAGCAAACCACCAGGGAGTTTAAAGCACTTTTTTCAGCTAGCCAACTTCATCCTGGGTCCCGATGCTACTCTTAATTCAGAAATACATAAAAATTCGGTTCGCATAAAGGCTCCCAACTCAGTCAATGCATCAAAGCGAAAACATAAAAATCAAATTAATCACTATAATAAACAAAGACGAGTACTCATGGCTAATTCTATTGTATGCCAGAGTAAATGAAAGCCAATAGTTGAACCACGGCGGGCCAAGCCAAAGATCAGTCCCAACCCACTGGTTAAAGTTTTACGAAGAGGCCGTCATTGAGTCTGAGGCCCGAACCGCCGTCGTGCAATTAAAAAGTGAAGCATAGCCATCAACAATGATTGGGTTGACAACTAGGCATGCAGTCTGCCGCATAATATCCAGGCTATAGCCAATTCTTTTATAACGGTTAATAAGTTTTCTGAATTGCTCCGAAAAGTTAGATTTACCTACAATTTTTCTAAATCTGTACACTAAGTCACCGTATAATTCAGGTTCCGATATACCTTGTTGCAGAAGTGTTTTCAATTTGACGCTATATTTTTCTAACAAGGTACTGTGTCTGCGATAAAATTTCGAAAACGCCTTACGAAGTTTAAAATAACGATAGCCCTGCCTAAGAAGTTTGGCAGTAAGGGCTTTATTACGGTAGTTAAAGTCATTAAGATTTGAAGAAGGTCTGGCGAATCTTATAAGTTGAGATATGTATACCCCATATGAGGTACGCCGGGGGACATCGCCATCCAGAAATAGGAAATTGACTATATCAAAATCAAAATCGTCCCGTTTATCATAAATTTTGGTGGAAACTGTACCATTAGATATACATAGATTCAAATCCAAAAAAAGGTGCCTCTGTATCGGAAGAATTTGCTCTATTTAATTGGAGTTCTGTAGGGTGTATCCGGTCCACCATTTGGTCAAAGTAAATATTGTCAATATTTAATGAATCTTCAAGGTATCTTGAAGTTGAATTGAAAGCCTCAATAATGTCAGCCTGATTTTCACGTGAGAGAGACTTCATGAAATCTCTCTCATAACAAAAAAGAAACAAATCTGCAACAAGAGGAGCACAATTAGTTCCCATCGGAATACCAATAGTTTGTCTATAAAGTTTAGTTCGAAATCTAATAAAAATATTATCCAAAAGATAAACAAGGGCATCACAGACTTTTTGACACGACCATAAAGTGTGATTATTATATACATCAGAAGTGAAAAAAGCACATTCTTCGTTGCAAGCCAAATATTGGGTATTCTCCCGAATAAACGTTCGGTTAATTAGATCAATAAGTTTATCTTTTATAAGATGATGAGGTAACGTAGTATACAGTGTAGAAAAATCATATTTAGACAATTTAGAAGCCTGAAAGTTTTTAGATTTAAATTTATTGAAAATATCATTAGAATTTTTAATTGACCAAAAATAGTTAATTCCGTCCCTTTCGTAAATAGTATCATAGTATCTAATCCAATGTTTTTAACAGCAGTAAGGCATTAAGTTAGCAGTTTGGACAAAACAGATGTCGTACAAGAACTAGAATTAGCAATGAAACGTGCTTTATAAGGTCGTTTATGAAGTTTCGGTAACCAATATAACGTAGGAAGTCTGTCTTGCTTTTCTTTAATACTCACTGCAAACTTAGCAGTAATATCGATAGAATTGGTATTGACAAAAGATATCTCGTCAGTAGAAATCCGTTCATATGTTTTGGTACTACCAAGTTCTTTTTTTTTTTTTTTTTAGAGTATTGATATAATAAAGTCGTCACACAACAACAACATTATTAGCAGCTTTATCAGCTGGAGCCAAAACATACTTCTTATGAATTTCTTGGATACCTTTTCAAATATCGAAAAGATAATTTAGGCTTAGGAGGGAGAAGATCAAGGTTATTAGAGTAAAATAACACACGTTCATCAATGATCTTAAAAATCTTTAATTTCCAATTATTAAAAGAATTAGACTCAACATGCTCTCGTTTACACCAGTGCGTACAATAATCATTTAAACCACCGGCAATTGTTTCCCGACATTTATTGAAATCAATGTGGGCTGGGAATCTATATTTAGGTCCTTTTGAAATAACTGAACGGATTCGTGAATCAGTTATAATCTTCAAGTTATCAGTGACAATATAACCCGCTGGTTGATAACAAAATTTAGAATCTTTACAATCTCAAGAATCAGGGGAACTAGTTTCAATATCAAGATCAGAAACTAATTTATTGAAATAAAGTATAGTATTACGGATAGGTTTGTTATATTTATAACAAATAATAGGAGATTCCGTGTTTTCGAAATATAAAAGTATAGCTGATATAACATTATTATCTCGAAATATGCTAGGTAAATCTATGAATTCAATACCTTTATTAATGAATGGAATTTTGATGACGTGTCTAATGTGGTTAATTTCAGAATCAATGTAAGGACGAAGAGCATGTTGAGTATAACATCTAGTAAGGAGAGCTGCTTCATACAAATTATGTTTTTTTATCATAAAATTTATTCGCCTCATCCTCTAACTTACGTAATGAAGAAACAGACAGTGAAGCTAGTTTAGAAAGCCTTTGATGACGTCCAGACTTTAAGAGAATATTTAAATCAAAAAGAGATAAAACAGTTATATTTTTTTCGTTTAAAATTGCCATTTTTGCGCTTACCATGGGATCGTTTATTACGTTTTTTTTTTATATCTAAAAGGAAAAAAGCATCGAAATCCGGCATTTTAGAAATATTTCCTTCATGGTAAATATTATCATTAAATCCAGGTGGAAAAGGGGTTTGTGAACGTTTAATCCATTTAAGTTCAAGTTCATGTCTTAAAATATTTTTGAATCTTTCAGTAGTATTGGACTTGTGTATAATTTTTTCAACAGGTTGAACCAAAACTTTACTAGATGATCATGAATGACCAGTACTCCGAAATGTTGATAAAGAAACGTATCAATTTTCTTTGCTTTTTTTGATTTTAAGCAAATGTTCCTTAAACCTTGTTTTAAGTGCCCGACAGCTCTGTTGGCGATGCCTTAGCTCTGTCTATGCACTGTGCACGTTTCTGCTCGGCTTCGCTGATTCTTTTTGCCTCATATTCACTAGCACCTCTTCTGATGAGGCTTCGCCACTTTGCTCTGTCTTGTGCAATTTGTTCCCACGACTCTGTCGGTATGTTGAAATTCTTGAGGGAGGCTTTGAGGGTGTCTTTGTATCGCTTCTTCTGATCACCATGGGGGCGCCTGCCCATTTCCAGTTCTCCATAGAGGATTTTCTTTGGCAAACATTCCTCAGGCATCCTGGTAACATCGCCTGTCCATCTTAACTGTGCCAGTTTCAGAAGAGTATGTACACTCTGCATCCCTGCCCTTTTCAGGACTTCTGTGTCTGGAATCCTGTCTGGCCACTTAATCTTTAAACGTTTTCTAAGGCAGCTTGTATGGAAGTGGTTCAGTCTTTTGGCGTGCCGTTGGTAAAATGTCGACGTTTCGCATGCATACAATAGTGTTGGCAGCACCACGGCTTTGAGGACTTTCCGATTTGTGTCAAAAACGGTAAGAGAGAAGTCCAGGGAGTGCCACAATTACATACGGCAGCCCTTCCTAGACCCCAAGAGGAAGAGGAATCCGACAAATCCAAACAAGCACAAATCGAACAAACGTACGAAAAGCACTAAGATTAGCTTCTCTTCCCCAAGCGAGGTAATCGCAATACTAAAATGATTAAAAAACACAAGAACAAAATGACACATGGAAAGACATACAACAAATCGCCTCGTAGAATAAACCACAAAGCAACAAAGAGTAATACTAACACCGGGACCACCGCCTTAGAACGGTCAGTAAAGTTAAAAAGGTAAGAGAAAAGTCCAGGGAGTGCCACAATCACAAATCGCAGCCCTTCCCAGACCCCGAGAGGAAGAGGAAACCGACAAATCTAAACAAGCACAAACCGAACAAACGTACGAAAAGCACTAAGATTAGCTCTCTCTTCCCCAAGCGAGGTAATCGCAATATTAAAAGGACTGAAAAACACAAGAACAAAATGACACACGGAAAGACATACAACAAATCGCCTCGTAGAATAAACCACAAAGCAACAAAGAGTAAGACTAACACCGGGACCACCGCTTAAACCACCAGGGGGTTTAAAGCACTTTTACAGCTAGCTAACTTCACTCTGGGTCGCGCTGCTACTCTTAATACAGAAACACATAAAAATTCGGTTCCCACTTCGATCCCAAACATTACCACGTAGTCGGCCAAATGCTGCGCAAGCTTTGGCAATCCTGGCATTGACTTCAACGTCAATGTGCACGATTCTTGAGAATGTGCTTCTAAGGTAGGTGAACTTGTCTACCACTTGTGATCTATGACATTTCAGTGTAATAGTGGGCTCCTTGTAAGGCTTGCCAGGTGCTGGTTGATAAGCCATCTCGGTCTTTTTGATCCTGATTGTGAGATCATAGCTGTCACAGGAGTCAGATATTTGATCTACACCTTTTTGCTTCTTCTCTTCTGTTGGAGCACCCTTTGTCATGTCATCAGCAAAGAAGAACTCGTCTAGCAGCTCTGTCTGCACCTTGGATTTGCCTTGCAACCTTCTGAGGTTGAAAAGCTTCCCATCAAAGTGATACCTAATAGGTATACCATTGTCACCATCCTGGAAAGCAGCTGAGAGCGTGGCAGAGAACATCATGCTGAACAGAGTTGGGCTAGTATACAGCCTTGCTTGACACCATTTGTCACAGGAATTGGATCAGATCAGAAAACTCAGCATCATTTTGGACCCGTGCAAGCATACCATCGTGGAACTGCCTCACCATTGCTATGACCTTGGTCGGAGAGCCAAATTTTGCCATATTTTCCAAAGACCCTCACGACTGACTGTATCAAATGCTTTGGTAAGGTCAACAAAAGTCATGTAGAGGTCCATGTTCTGTTTCTGGCATATCTTTTGAAGCTGCCTTGCTGTGAAGATAATGTAAATTGTTCCTCTGTCCTTTCTGAATCCACTCTGACTTTCTGGTAGAAGCCCTAAATGTTCAAGATATTCATTCAGTCGGTTAAGTAGAACTCTTGCAAGGACCTTCCCAGCAACTGACAATAAAGATATCCATGATGATTATCACACAACTGAAAATTCCCTTTCCGTTTGAATAGGTGAATAATTGACGCATCCTTGAATTCTTGAGGGATGGCTTCTTTTCTCCATATAATGTGAAATAACTGTCATCTTCTTTCCAACTGGAGTTCCAACTGCTTTGTAGATCTCAGCAGGTATTGCATCTGATCTTGGAGCCTTGCAAGATGACAGAAGTTTTATTGCTTTCACTGTTTCAGCGACGGTTGGAAACTCGTCAAGCAGCAGATAACATGCCACCTATGGTAGTCTGTTGATAGCGTATTCATTGAGAGATGATGGCCGATTAAGAACACTATCAAAGTGCTCAGCCCATCTTCTCAAGATAGCCTCTTTGTCAGTCAGAAGACTAGATCCATCTGCATTAAGAAGAGGGGTGGTTCCTGAGCTTTGGGGACCATAAACTGTCTTTAGAGCATCAAAGAACTGCAGAGGACTGGATTTCATCAGCCAGGACTGGATCTGCAAAGGACTGGATTTCATCAGCCTTACTGCTCAACCAGGAGTCTTGCATATCTCTGAGCCATCTCTGGACTGTCTTGCATATCGTATTTGATTATGCCGCTTTATTGGATACTGAGCTGGTATCACTAAGGTATGCCTTGTGTTTTTGGTGTTTCTCTTCAAGGAGTCCCTGGATTTTTAATCATTCTAGTCAAACCAATCCTGGTGTTTACTAGATACTGATCCTAGGGAATCCATTGCTGAAGAGTGGACGGTGTCTCTGTTCTCTTTGGATCATCTGAACCGAGTTTCTTTGCATCTGATCGGCTGCAGATATCATTGATGAAGACTTGTCCCTTGCTGTCTTGTGTCAGCTTGGAGACATCCAGTCTTTTTGGCACTTTCTTGCCTTGTGGTCGCCGATCAGGTTGAAAGCGCAGGTTCAGTTTGCTGACAACAAGCCTGTGATCTGTCCAGCAGTCTGCACCATACTTAGTCTTTGTCACTCTGACATCCTGTCTGTCCTTCCTTCATACTATGACATAATCAGTGAGATGCCAGTGTTTGGAGCGAGGATGCATCCGTGACGTCTTGTTGCCAGTTGGCAGACGGAAGACTGTGTTAGTGATAAGCAGTTCATGCTCTACACACTTCTTCAAAATGAGAAGGCCATTGCTGTTGCACTTTCCTAGACCTTCAGACCCAGTCACTCCTTTCCAGGTTTGGTGGTCTTTTCAGTCCTTTTAGCATTGCGATTACCTCGCTTGGGAAAGAGAGAGCTAATCTTAGTGTTTTTCATACGTTTGTTCGATTTATGCTTGTTTGGATTTGTCGGTTTTCTCTTCCTCTTGGTGTCTGGGAAGGGCTGCGGTTTGTGATTGTGGCACTCCCTGGACTTTTCTCTTACCTTTGTTATTTTCTGTGTCCACTCTAGCATTGAAAAAAAAGTAAGAGAAAAGTCCAGGGAGTGCCACAAGCACAAACCGCAGCCCTTCCCAGACCCCAAGAGGAAGAGGAAACCGACAAATTTAAACAAGCACAAACCGAACAAACGTACGAAAAGCACTAAGATTAGCTCTCTCTTCCCCAAGCGAGGTAATCGCAATACTAAAAGGACTGAAAAACACAGAACAAAATGACACACGGAAAGACACACAACAAATCGCCTCGTAGAATAAACCACAAAGCAACAAGGAGTAAGACTAACACCGGGACCACCGCCTTAGAACGGTTGGCAGAGCAAACCACCGGGGGGATGAAGTCTTCCAGGAGGATGAGTTTGTCTGTCCAGGGTATAGTAGAAATCACAGAATCCAGGTCATCATAGAACTTGTCTTTGACCTCATCTGGGTTGATCTTTGTGGGTGCATAGGCACTTACAATTGTTGCATGCCTTTTACCAGATATAGGAAGTCTCAGCGTCATCAGGCGGTCCTTTTTGTCTTGCTGACAAGGTGTGATTTGATGGCGAAATCTACTTCTGCTTCACGCCGCTCTTCTTTCTTGCATCCACTCCAGAAGAAAGTGTAATCAGCACCAACTTCTTTTAATAGCCCTTCTTCTGCAAGGCGAGTCTCACTCAGAGCTGCAATCTCGACTTTGTACCGATCAAGTTCTCTACCAACTAGAGCTGTTCTACGCTGTGGTCTGTCTGGGCCAGCACTGTCCATCAATGTGCGCGCATTCCATGCGCCGATTGTCAAAGGTATTACCTTCTTCTCTCTTGCTCGACCGCTAAATGGGATCCATGCTGATCGCGGTTAACCAGCCAGGGGTTTTGAAGCAGGCAATTGTTTGGGACACCTTTCTAGCCCCTTCCCCATGCTAAGGGGATTAGCAGCGCGATCCTAAAAGGTCAGCTCAGTCATTCAGTTCGGCTGCCGAATTCGCCATACTGCTTCATTTTTTAGGAAAGCAACCGTATAGAACCAAGCCGCCTGTGTGCAGGTCCGCAACCACAGCTCCCAGTGTTTCTCACCTGCTGCTTCGCCGCTCGCCCATCACCATAGGGCTTTTTGTTTGGCTTGCGTATGTATGCTTGCTGTTGCTGTGTGAATATGATTTAGATGACATGCACTATGAATCGGATTATAGTGAGGGATAGTCGCGCAGAATCAACCTCTCTCTCTCGTTCTGGCCTAGCTGGATCCAGAGGCAAGACAGTGTCAAGCCCGGATGCAGTGAATGACCATGACATTTTAGTGCCTTATCACGCTTTTCATGCTCCACAACAAGCTGCTGCATCGCTGTTTGGGCTGTTGAATCAGAGAAATGATTTCTTCCATCCAGCTACCGAAGCAGACTTTACATAGCTGGAACAGGCAAATCCAGATATGTAGGTTTTTGTTTGGAGTTGCCTTCTCCTAGATGGATTGCCGACCAGGGCTTTAGGGCTCCATCTACCCTGGATATTACTACACAGTTTCGGTTAACAGCTATACAGCAGCAGTAACTCAAGTGTCTTATGTAGCTGTTCAAACAATATAAACCACAGAAAGCGCCATCTGATGAGGGTCTACACTGATTGCCACCTATTCGACAGTCTTTGGAATACACCGACAGATGGTTGAATTTTATTACATAAAGTAATATAATGGGTTAAGGTGTCTAGACACACAAATAAGTAGTAGTAAACGGGACTTATTCAAATTGCATGACCAGTAATATAATGGGTTTAAATGTCCAAATACTTGGTGTAAATACGGTAGAACGATAAAAGTAAGGCATAGGCGTATTTACCCCAAGATAAAAGTAAGGCATAGGTGAAGCGCCAATTACGCACGTTCGCGTTATGCGTAAGAAAAAATAAATTATTGTAAAATAAAGAAGTAACAGTTAACATAAAATATTTTGCTTTTTTTACCAAAGGGGCTGCTCATAAAAACAATTAATTGCTTTCAAAATTGGGGCTACTCTTAAAGGAAAGAATTTGCTCCCTTTCCCTTTGGGAGCAAATTCTATCCTGTAAGAGTAGCCACTTTTTTCGTAGCGATACTAGGGAGATTTGTAGAAGATTATTCCTGGTTGTGCGTAACAATAATTCCGTTCTGGTAACGCCACTGCCATATGTGTTACACGTACATGCAATGTTTTCGGTTTACAGCGAAATAATTGATCACTGTAGGGCTTACAAATTAGGGATGTCAGTTGACGTTGTGTTCTTACTAACACTTGTCCGGGATCCTCGCACAGACAGCAAGTACAACTATACATGTATCATTTAAATTGTTTAGCTTTACGATTTATGATCAATTATCATTTTAATCAAATGATTTGATCTATTAGTTAAACGGCACTTTATCACATGACCGTCAAGTTATTCAGTGAAATAACCCATGTCATAAAATTCATAACCACACGTGTTATAACACCTGCAAGGCTTTCCATCGGTTAGCCAAATAACCCTCATTAATATTCATATTACTCCGCTTATTGATAGCAAACAAGATGGTGTCCGCGTTCGCCGATATCCCTTTTCCTTTTGAAACAGATCCTGCCTTCAATTTTGAGATGATTTTGAGATTAACAATAAATGTCAGACAGATGGAAGTGGAAGACACAACACAATCACAGTGTGAATAACACAGCTTCCATAAATATTCATGATGGTTAACATATTTAGAGCACTTTCAACATCGATGTCGTCACACAGTCAATGAAAAACAATCGCCTCCTCCAAAAAAGCATTGGAGGATATCATGGCTACGACAGTCAATAGATGTGTCAAATTAAAATCCAATTTACAGTTAAAATGTTTCATGTTCTTGAAATCTGTCATTTACTTGGGTGTATCAACCACCGTATAAACTGTATTGATCTAGGTCAATGACCTTTAAATACGACAGCTGACCGGGGGATTTCCCTACTGATTCTCAGTGACGTAATAATTCGCTGAATGACGTTGAAGAGAATATTTATTTTTAAATTAATTTATTCAAATGAAATATATATTAGCTCAAATAAAAATCATCATTAATTCCTACAGTTTAATGAATTAATGAATAGCATATTTATCTTGTTTATAGTTATTTTCGATAGTTATCAAATAAATTGCGAACTATTTTTGTTGCGTAGTACTACTGAATTCTTGATAGTGAGTTGTTCCGCTTAGCTATGGAAAGCCATTATCTTAATATATTTTGTGCATTTTTTTTTTTTTTTTTTTTTTTTTTTTGTCATCGGAAAGGCCATATGATAAACAGAATCTTATATTCGTCGCCAAGGCTCGCAAAATACCCCGAAATTACCCAAGCTCGTTTCATAAATTTCATCCTAAATGACCACTCATGTAAGATCCTCTATATATATTACAAATGGCGTATAATTTTCCTGACTAGTCCCTTTCTTTTATTTATTCATTTTATTTATACAATATTTTGAAAGGGTGTCACGTTTAGCTAAAAATGCCATTCTACCAAGCGGCTCCTCCATAAACGAAACAAGTAAAACCGAATATAAAAGAACATAAAAGAAACATTACATGCAACGTTTACAGTTATATACATTTTATACAGTGGTAAAGCTGACATATCCTTGTCTAGGATGCAATAAACGAACAGCCATTAAACTTGAAGTAAGCAGGAATGTTTTGTATTGTTATAATGTAGTTCGTTCAATTCATAAAAAGCAGTATCGGGCTGGAACGTGTTCAGGTGCATTGTTCCTGCTTTTTAGAACCTATCCGTGCTCTTTTGGTTTTTGCCTGAAAAACGTTTTCTTTTTTTTTCTTTCTTGATTTTTTGCCTTTTTTTTTTCTTATCAAAGTGTGTATCTATTTAATGAATGAATAAACAAATTGATTGATCGATTGATTGATTGGCTGATATTAGGTGATTGATTAAATTAAGCAAATCTTACCAAGCCGAGCCAAATTGAATGAATGAATCAGTCAATCAATCAAACAATCAGTCAATCAATCAATCAGTCAATCAGTTAATTAAAATAATCAGTCAATTAATTAATTAAATAATTTATGATGTTTAATTAACTTATCTATATATTTCAGGATATCCCGAGACCGACAGGACGGAAATAAAGCCATATCTTTCTCGATTCGTAAACTGGGGCAGTGGTATTTACCACTATCGATGTCATGGCAAACGAGTCAGAACTGTTTGTGTCTTTGGTGCCGGTGATCTCTCTTTATTATCAACAAGACGAGAACTATTCGCCAATAAATTTTATTGGTCTTACGAGCGATATGCCCGAGACTGCTTAGAAGAGTTACACTTTAACAGGACTAGGGACGAATACTTAGGAAAAATGGCATTTGATACAAGATATTACGGCGAACTTGGATTTGTTAAAAACAAAGTAGACTGAAAAACGGTATTAAAGGCTCCTTATTCCTCAAAAAATAGATATTTTTTTTTTATCCAAGAAAGGATTATTAATTGATATATGGTATTAATACGATCATAAAATGTGGAATCTGACAGCCTGTAAAATTTCAGTTAGTCTCTTCTTTTTTAATTGAATCCATTAAGAAGACAAACCTATTCAAATATATTGAAATTTTCACCACCAAAAAACTGAAAGTTTTCAGATAAAAAGTTGTGATACTTTTTATATTTCTCCTCAAAATATAGATTGTGGGTACTCGTTAGAACCGCCTCACTGAGGCGGTTTTGACGAGTACTCACAATCTATGTTTTTCAGCAGAAATAAGAAAAATAATGTATACCCATGTAAACCTCAGTTTTACTGTATAAAAGTGGGATTGTGGGGGGAGGGGGCGGGTTCAAAATTATATAGGTATGTTTTCGTGATGCAAAAATGAAGTGAGTCTTTATTGACAACATTAATTCAGAGATGCGATAAAAATCATTTCATTTTTGATCCAGTTCAAGAACTGAAATTTTACAGGCTGTCTGATGCTACATGTCCATTTTATGACTGTATTAATACCATATATCAATTTATTAAACCTTTCTTGGATAACAGAATGTCTATTTTTTAGGAATATAGAGCCTTTAATGCAAATAAAGATTTAACCCTTATATCTCTAAGCAGAGAACATTCTATTTTAAGCATATTTTCAAAGAAAATAAGATTTTTTTTTTATTTATTTATTTTCCCTGGGACCATTGGGTCTCGCTTAAAAGCTCTATATTTCTCAAAAAAGAGACATTGCTTTCCAAGAAAGGTTTAATAAATTGATATATGGTATTAATACGATCATAAAATGTGCCATCTGACAATTTTTTTTATTGTATCTTTGAATTAATGTTGCCAACATTTATTTATACGATAAAAAATCATTTCATTTTTGATCCAGTAAAAAACGAAAGACTTATATTTTACAGGCTACCAGATGCCACATTTTATGATCGTATGAATATATGTATTTATTGAATCTTTCTTGGATAAAAATTGTCAATTTTTGAAAAATACGAAGCCTTTATTTGTTTGTGTTTAGGTTTTACGGCCCAGTCAACCCAATGGGGTCATGTCGAGCGCGGTCAGTTTACCTAACCACACGTTTACTGGGCAGGCTTAGTCCTCTAAGTGGTTAACCAGTATTGTGCACATTCTTTCGCCAGAATCTGACAACTTTAAGCAGGGTCGATTTTCCGCAAAGATACTAGATTTGGCTCAATGATCTCAGGGAAAATAAAAAAAAACTGTGCTAAGAAGACGGAGGCAAATGCAGCCCGCAAACTATATTGCTGCCATATGAAGAGTCTCAGTAAAACCGAGACTCTGATTCTCGTTCTTTTTATTTATTCATGTTTTCAAGGTCAAATTGTATAGATTTAAATTGGCTTTTTATGTGATACTTCTCCTGGTAACGACGATTTTTATGAAATGCCTAGCCTCATTTTCTTTGCAAATAGAATGTCGTCTGCTGCATTTGGGATTAACTAGGTTTAAGAATTAATGGTAGCAGGAGAAACAGTACCACTTCACACACTAAGTTGAGACACGACGACGACAATCAGTGTTTCAGGAAATTAACCCATTTATGCCCAGTAAACTCTTCTGCCAAACTGTTTTGACCGGTCTTTTTCTAAATTAACGGGTGCCATTTTTATTATGTGCCATTGTTAATTTTATTATTTTTGACAAAAACGCCTGTATTCAAGACAAACAGTGTATACCCAGATCGGACGTCACATTCCGCGGCGTTAATCTGGGGCTACAGTGTTTGCCAAGGTCCCTTTTATGGTAGACTAGGCATTAATGGTTTAAAATATGATTAGACCTCAAAGAGACAGCA